>JAGFMF010012288.1:2357595-2374615 GCA_019455555.1 Galemys pyrenaicus | reverse complement strand
AAGTTGAGCATTTTTTCATATGCCTGTTGGCCATTTGCATGTCCTCTTTGGAGAATTGCCTTTTTAGCTCTTTTGCCCATTTTTGGACTGGGTTGTTTGAACAAACAATTTTTTAACTTCAGATTTTCCCATTAGAAGCTTAAGGTAATGCTTACCTTTCTCAAAGCATGATTCAAAACATTTATTTATTTATTTACTTATTCATTTATATTTACGTGGTTGTTCATTTTTTTTACAATGTTTGCTTCCTTTTCTCAGGTGCAGTGCCCACAGAATTCCCAACACCAATTCATCAGTGTTCCATCACCATATAATTCTTAGTGTTCTTCCTGCTAGTGTTCAAAGCATTATTTTGAAAACTAAATGAGATAATAAACAAAAAAGCTTCTGGCTTAGTTCATGCACATAATAATTCTCAATAAGTTTTAGATTTGTGAATTCTCTTCATGAGCCATTAGCCATTTCTTTATTTATTGAACCAACAATATTATAAAAGCATGAAGAAGCATAAACTAGAAAACATATTTTTAGATTAATAAAGAAGACAACTTGTAAGATAAAAAAATCATAGTATATATTACCTTCATTATCAGCACCAAGAAGTTAGAAACATTTAAGTTATGACAAAGGTTTTTGCTCTCAAAGAATTCCAGATAATAAAATTTAATAAATAGGAGGAAGAATAAACAATGGAATATGTCAAGAGGCAGGGGAGAAATTGAGGACTGTTTTTTGAAATTCCCCAATAGTTGGTGTATTTGCATTTATTAAACCCCAAATATCTCTAAACTATTAAAATTAGCTAGCTACAACAAAGCCTCATTATACAACACTATTCAATGACCATCTACCCGGGTTTACTCTGAAACCACAGGCTTATGTCTGCTGCATTTCCATCATCAAAAGTAGTATCCTCTTTCACTCTCAAAAGTATTGTGATATGGATGATAAATTATATACATAACACAGATTATAGGCATAACATAGTTTGAAATCATTACCTAGTAGCAAAAACATATGCCTGCTATTATATAGCCTGTATTACATTTGTTGTGTTCTAACATTAGTTAAGAGTTACAAGTATTTCTGTATACCACTCCTTCACATATCAAGAAGTTTATAAGGAGAATAATGTTTAATGTGATTGGTAACACACATGTGCAAAAAGATAAAGGCAGTGGGTTTGAGCATTTCATTTTGCAACTGAGACAGATGAATCTCATTTTGCTTGTTTATTTTGTCTCACAATGTCTAATTTGCAGTCATTTTATTAGTGCATTTCCAACATCAAAAGTTGTATACAAAATTAACTTGTGTCTAATCATTATTTTGTTCTCATTTAAAATTAGTCCTGCCTGACTCATTATCCTTTGCTATTTATTAAAAAAAAAAAAAAAAGAATGAGGTCAAGCAGTTGTTATTGCAGAAAAGCATCAACACTAACAACACAGTACTTAAAAAGGAAGCCAACTTAGTTAAGATTTAGTGGGTTAACCTCATTTCTGCCAAATGAGAGATTATGTAATTTCAAAAGTCTCTGCTTCTACCCTATGAAAGGAATTTTAAAAAGGGGGGGGGGGTGGAAAATGAAGCCTTTTTTCACCGTGCCACAATTCTATGACTAGAGAGAGTCCCAAGGGAGGGGTTGGGCTGCCTGCCACAGTTGTGAACTTTCGAAGAAGTTCTGTCACAATCTCGGATTCATGCCTGACATCCCGTGAACTTCACTTAACACCACGTGGTAATGATTTATGGTACAAAACGAAATATGCTTTGCTGTCCCGAGTCACTACTCCACAGTAGCCCATTCTCCCACTGGCCATTAAGATAGCACTGCGGCTCTGCTCAGAGGGAGACTGAAAAGATCCGTTTTATATAGATTAATTAAGAAAGATGTAATGTAGTCACCATGAGAGCAAGTCCCTGAGAATCCAAGGTCTACAAAGAGTCCCCCCATGCCTGAAAGAAATGGTGAAGGAAACTGAAATGAAAGAAAAGTCACCTCTATGAATAGGGGTCCTGAGTTTTTGCAAGGCAAGACATAGGGGCAGTTGCATTCTAGGCAAGTAAGTCTCAGTCTCGTAAACAGTGGGAGAGGGTTCGCTCAGTGGAATGAAGAGAAGTAGGGAGCAGGGGATAAACAGTAAAAATGAAATAATAATAAAAAATAAAACAACAGCAACAAAAAACAACTCACTAAGCGGAGCATAAGACGAGAGCACTTAGAGACGTGAAGTGAAATGGAAGAGAGCTGGAGCTGTGCTGGGTGCTCATTCCAAATTCGGTTGCAACTTGGAATGAAGTCAAATTACAGTCATCACACAAGCTCTTGGTTGCTTCCAAAGGCCATGGGGCCTGAGGAAACGTGATTTACAAAAGTATTCCTCTGCCTGCGGAACAAAAATGTGTTTTCCGATACCAGATGTTCACAAGGACAGTTCTTATTTACAACTCAGGAAATGCATGCTGGTTTTCATTAAATTAAACAAATTTAACTAAAATTAGCACCTGAGTGCATTTTTGAGGCTGGTGAACTTTTCAGTAATAAATGGTTCTGCCCATGGTTTCTACTGGCCCGGTGGCTTTCTTGAGCTGTGACTGCTCATTTCTTATTTTACTAACTTTTAGCTAGGAAGACAAGTCAGTCTGACAACAGAGAACTATGTGATGATGCTAAAACAAGCCATTAAAATAGTTATCAAATTAATTCAGACTAACGTAGATGAGTCTTAACGTTTATATTTTTCAATTTGCAGCATTTTTGTTGATTCTTTTAAATAGTTTCTCTTATTCTGTATTTTATTTTGTCTTAGTTTGGTTTCAGTACTGCCCTAGGAATGACCTATATTATCTTAGTATTTGTAAGAATTTATAAATTTGTTTTGAGACATTTTTCTGCAACATCAATTTGACAAAAAAATAAATCAAAATATCAAAGTCTGTTTCAGAGCACAGTATTTATTCATCAACAAATCTCGTATTATGTCTACTTTTAAAATTACTAACAAAGGATTCATATATTTTCCTGAGTAACTTTTTACTGACGAGAAAATCAAGGATTTTGGAATCTTCTTTGCCATTTGTACATCTGTATTCTATAAAAAAATAGGGTATGTTCTTTTCTCATTGAAAATACTGCAACATAACTTTAAACCACTGTTCTGTTTTGATTGTTCTCATCACTCAAGTCATGGTGGCTAAAATCTACACCACAATTCTGAATCAAAAATCCCTGAGTTTTGTATATCATCTTACCATCTTTATTTTAAAAAGAGTACCTGCCGCTAAAGGTTCACGTTAAAGACTACCTTCTCCATAAGATCTTTCATTCATCTTGTAACAAATGTGATTTTCCTTCCTATGAGTCCATCTAATATTATATTTGCACTTCTTCTGGGAATCTTACATATTTAGTCTGACTTATATTAGAATCAAAGTTGGATTCAAAATCTAGCTCATGTAATCTAGGTACATGATTTTAGATGGCTCATTTAACATTTGAGATTTTAGTTCCTTTACCTCTAAAATACTGGGTTGTCAGAAAGGTCAGGATGCATTTTTACATAGAAAACAGAAAAAATACATCATGACTTCTCTGACAACCCAATAGCTTAAAAAATGCCTTTCAACATGGCTATTTTAAGGAATGAAAAGGAAATGGGCTTGGTGCCCTTTTGTTTTTCTCCCTTATTCCAATCTCACAAAAGGCTGCACAGTGCTTGAGGTACTACTGTTATGTTTTCTGAGTCTTAATTCAAGAACACTTACACAATGAGAGATGCATTTTTATTTATTTATTTTTTGTAACTATGGGAGTTACCTCACTATGTTGGCTCTCACCTCCTTGTCTTCTAATGGAGGAAGAGCACCAAGACTTGTGTTGCAAATGGCTGTTGATTTAGCTCCACAGTGCTTACAAGGAGTCATCATGTTTGTACGTGGCCCTGCCTCACAATACCATTAATGGACTGAGAATAGCTACCTAACCCAATTCTGGCCGATAAAAAACATTCTCCTAACATAATTTTTCTCTAGAAAATTTTTAAACAGGAAAATGAGCATCAGATCTTGATTTGCTATGGATGAAAACTCTGGACAGTTAGAATCAAAAACTGTTTACCATGTTTCTGGCATATAAAAAACAATGAAACTAATGCATAGACAGAAACAAAAAACAGTCACAAAAATGAAGACGGAGTCCTGTTGGCATTCAGCATCTGGTCAGGTTTTTCACAAGCCTGAGTGTGTACCTGCCTTCTGCATCACTTGTGAACTCAATTTACTAGTTTAAGTACAAAGTAGAAGTTATGGACATTTTAACAACTCTTAATAATCATGTCATATCTCTACTTCAATCCCAGATGTCTTTGCTGACACTAGCAAAGATAAAGTGTAATCACAAACACCCTTAATAATTTATAGAACTAGTAAATCATTAAATAGAATGTAGAAGATAGAAAGGTAGAACCATTATTTCCTCTGTGGAAAATTAGGATAGGGGTCTCCCTGGTGGTGCAATGGGATAAGCACCACACTATGAGGCAAACTGCAGCCACTGCAGCACGAGTTCGATACCCACTGCCGGCCAGGGAGGGGACCCACATGGTGCGGCAGACCTCTCCTGCTGCACCCGCTGCTGCCCTCAGCAGTGTATTTCGGTCAGTCTGCCTGGTCCGTTCCCTACTCTGTCTCTGGTGAATCCTCTCATCGCCTGTACCCCAGTTCTTGTATGCACAAATAAATAAGTCTTAAAAAAACAGAAAATTACGATAATTTAAAAAAGAATAGGCAGATTGAGAAATATAAAGTTTTTACAGGAACTACAGAAAAATATGCATGATTTTTCAGGACTGCATTTATAGGGCAATATGAGACAGCTGACCGAATGGCACACTGGAGTCCCAACTAGGCAGCATTCTGGCAGTCATGGAAACACCAAGCTAGAGTCTCTGTTATTGCTCCTAAGTTTTCCTCTAATTTAAAAAACAGGCTATGCAGAAATACAATCTAGAACTATGATTTTATCCACATCAAATGATTAATTTTATGTATCAGCTTGACTGGGAAACAGATTGCCCTCATAGTTGGTTAAACAGTATCACCGGACGTGTATGTGATGAGGTTAGCATTTGAGTTTGTAAACTGAGTGATGCAGATTTTCCTCCCCATTGTGGACTGGCATCATCTAGACCACTGAAGATCTGAAATAAATAGAATTGAACAAAGGGAGAATTCACAATATGAGTCTCATTGATTGAGCTGGGGCATTATTCTGCCCTAAGGCTGAAACTTAAACCACTATAACTCTTGATTCTCAGGCTTTTGTATCAGGACTGAAATTTATACCATGGGCTTTTTCCTATATCTGCAGCTTGTACACAGTAGACACTGGGACTTATCTTCTGTAACTACATAAGTCAGTATTTCCTAACAAATGTTATCCTGTCTACCTATTTGCCCATCCATCTATCAGTCTATCATCTATCATATCTATTATTTCTCATTCCCAAAATTTAAATATTCCATACATCGTGTAAAGACAAATGGCTTAGAGCAGACACAAATGTGTGCAAAGGTCATGCACTGAAATAAGTATAACACAATTAATACCAATTAATGTAATTCAATTTAATTTGGTTCTTCCACATTCTAATGCAACCTTTTTTTGTGTGATCAAGGAGAAAATACCATCATTCTTTTAAACATTAGAACAAAGGAAAATAAGCCAAACTGGCTGCTATCCCTGAATTGTTCCCATTGACCTAAAATCTTTCCTGTTTTCTGTACTGAATGTTCAGTCCTGACATTGGCCACGTGTGGATGACCAAACGGACACACACACACACACACACACACACACAATTACTTCCTATGTTTTTACGACAGTAATAATCATCTCAGGAATCATGATTTCAGCATAAGGATTTTCTCCCATTTTTTATTTCTTAACAAATGTTAAGCACAGCATAAGCAGTGTTTTGAGTTGAAATGTGTCTCCTAAAAGTATGATGTTGGGGCCCTCCCAGCACTTCACAATGTGAATTTATTTGGAAACAATGTTTACAATCAAGTTGAATGAGACCACCAGGATGTTTGGTATCATTAATAAAATGGAGAAAATCTGAATATAGACTGACATGCAAATAATAGGTGGGTACCAACAATTACCTGAAACTGGGAGAGTGGACTAGATATTCCTCTATGTTCAGAGTTTGCCATCACTTCGATCTCAGATTTCTAGCCTCCAGAACTTTGAGACAATTGATTTTTGTTAAGTCACTCAGCTTGTGATACTTTGATATCCCAGTCTTAAGAGATTATTATAGGATACAAAAAGATACAAAAGTAGTGTCCCTTTCTTTACTGAATTAGAGATTCTCTGAGTATAGGGCCTTAAGCATCTTAGCATGAACATTATTTTTCTTAGTAAATAAAAGTTTCATAACAATGTCATTATTTAAGGTACTTATATTTATATATTATATAAGGCATTTAAATGACAAATATAGCTACCTGGATTAGACCAAAGTTCAGCTATGGCTTCAAGCATCAACCAAGAAAAATTTTGTCAGGTGTATAGTAAAAATTCTCTCAAGAGAATTTTGTCAAGAAATGAAAAAATCTTCCATATAGTATAAAGTAACATATTTGATATTCTCTCTGCATAAAAGCAAAAAGGTATTTAAATATATTTAGAAGAGTATATTTAACAAAATTGCAACAGAAATGTGTATAAACATACTTAAGATGACACCTGGCTTAGAACTGAATCTGTTTTGAAGTTCGCATTCTGAGTTTAAAGACATCACCATCAAGGATAAAACATCAGAGTATTTACAGCACACTTAATTTTCATGACCAAACTTATTTCACTCTATTATACTTTTAGGCCAATAAGACAACAGATATCCTGTAGATTCTTCTGATGGCTCAAGTTGATTATGTTATTAAATTTCAGTGATGATGTGATTATTGCAACAGGTGATAAAACTAATAATCCTTAGACCATACTTTAATAATGCCAGCTAGAGTCCCAGAATCCAGGTAATACTTTTTTTCTGGACCTAAATATAACTTATTTATGTGTCAGTCATTGCTTTGCTGGCAGACAGCAGAAGGCTGCTGCTTTCTTTCATTTCTTAGAATTTTTTCTCAATGTACCATCATTTAGTAATTTCATATAATGATACTGGCAAAACAACTATCATGTTTACGGATAATCAAGAGGGAAAGGCATGATACTCATGTTGTAGGGGAGGGAGTGGCCAAAAGAAGCATTGAGGATTGATTACAATTTAACTTATCCAAAGCAGTATCCCTGTGATTCACCTCCATGTAATTTAATGCAGTTGTTCACTTTTTATTATTACACACTGACATAATAATGCCAGAATAAATTGGTTTTAATTAGAATTATGTAAAAATCCTTCAGGTTCTTCATGGTAAATTACCAGGAAAGACATGGTTATGTTAGCCTGGTAGGGTTTCTTTAAAAGAGTAGCTCAAATTTAGAGATTTAAAGAAATATGTTGTCTCATAGCTCTGGCTAATATAAATTCAAGGTGTCAAAGGTTATGAGTCCTACAAAGGAGCTGATCTGTGCTAAAAAAAGACCTGTTCCAAGTCTCTTCTGACTCTAGTAGTTATTTGGTTTGTGCCAGTACAATTCCAGCCTTCACGTAAGTCTCTCTGTATGTATGTCTTAAACTTTTTCTTATTACTTCATGTCTTTTGATTGGTAAATCTAACTCACTTATATTTAGATTATTAATAGCTAAAGAACTGCAAAAAGCAGCTCAATGTTTTGTGGCTATATGAATATTTGTTTCTTCCTCTCTTTTTGCCTTCCTTTGTGAATCGATTATTTTCTGTGATGATATATTTCAACTCGCTTCACTTTATCTCATGTGAGCCCAGAGTAGGTACTGTGTATATGGTTAACATAAGGCATATATAAAGCAGCTTTTTTAAAAAAAATTCAGAATTTCAGAGATATCTATTCTCCAATGTTTGTGAGAATTTTACACTAAAATATAGTCTTTTATATTTAAAAATACTTAAATTTGATTACATGCAACATTTCAACTTTCCTCCCTGCTTCTTTGTTTTAGATCAGAATTTACCTTTTTAATATAATGTATCTATCAGTAAACTGTTCTAAGTATATTTTTAATTTTTTTCCATTATCATTTATACTAGAGTTCAGTGGTTAATACCCTATTAGAATGTTCTAGTATTCTGAGTCATCTTATAACTAACAGTATGCTGTATATTTTCACGTTTTCAATTAGCATCCTTTCATTTCAATTTGAAGAACCCCTTTCATTATTGTCTAGTGATAAATTCCTTCAGCTTTTGTTTGGCAAAGACATTATGTTACCTTTGTCTGAAGAGCAAGTTTGCTGCAAAAAATGTATTCTTGATTGGCAGTTTCTTTCTTTCAGCAGTCTGAATATATCTTTCCATTCTTTCCTGGCTTGAAAGATCTCAGCTGAGAAATCAGCTTATAGTGTTATGGGGTTCCTTATATTAGATAATTATATTTTGCTCCTACTTTTTAAAAAACTGTTCCTTTGTCTTTGATTTCAGATACTCTTTTTATATTGTTTCTTTGAGAAGATAATTTTGAACTGAAGTTTTGTGGTGGCTTGTTGTTTCCTTGAACTTGGATGCACAAATCTATCTTCAGATTTTCAAAGTTTCAGTGATTATATTTTAAAATAACTTCTTACTCCTTTCCCCCTCTCCTGACACTCCAACATTGTCTCTTAATAAATGCTATTTAAATCTCTACTTTCTCAATTTTTTGTTATTCTTTTTTGAGTGCTTTGAGTGAATAATTTTAATTTGTCAAGCTCACTAATTCTTCTGCTTGGATACATCTACTGTGAAACTACGTAATTTTTCTGTGCAGTTACTGATATCTTCTGCTCCAAATATTCAGTTTGGCTCTTTTGTTTTTGTTTTCCATCTCTTTCTTGAACTTCTCATTTTATCTTATAATGTCACTGAACTACTAATTTCTATTTTCTTGTAAATCTATGAGTATGTCTTAAAAAGCATTTTGCATTCTTTCTCAGACAACTCCTGCATATCCATTTTGTGGAGAACAGTTCTAACAAGTTTACTCTATTTCCATGGTGAATAAAATTCCAAGGTTTAGATATATCCCAGACTCCTGGCTGGAAATCAATTTTCTGCCACTCATTAGACTAAATACCAAATTGAGATTATTTCATCATAAAATAGAGTTATTGACTTCTACATTTGACATAGCTAATTGGAATTTTCATCTACTTAGCAGACAAAGTAACAAGTAAATTAGCATGCTTGTGTTCAGTGATCTTGGACATCCAGAGAGCACACAGAGGAATTTCATCCAAGTTTCTGGAGTCACAAACAAGCACTTGGAAAGGACAGATTTCTGGGATCAAACTAAAATGTTATATATGAAGGAAAATAAAGGTACAAAATTAGCAAAACCAAAGCCCTCAAATTAGAGAATGACCAAATGAAAGAAATTCACTATGAATAAGTCAAAATCCTGAAGGTAGTAGTAAGAGACCTTAGAAAGGCAAGTATCACGACCATACAGGATCTTCTATTCCATTAATATATATCAAGTGACTTTGTCTTAAATCATATTAAAGACTGTACAAGATATTCAAAGATTTGTGTTGGAATCATAGAGTTTTAAGCAGAGAAGTGACTTAATGAGATGTGATTTAATTTTTAAATTAATTTTTTAAATTTTTAATTGAGGTAATATTTGGACACTCCCATCACATGTTACAACCATAGCATACATACCACTAATTCCCCCATATTTCACCACCACAGTCCACTGTGCTTCCCTCCCTCTTTGGTCTTACTGCCTCCCTACCTCGTCTTCCCCTTGGTGATTCAGTTCTTGAGTCAGCTATCAAGGGTTAGTTTTTAATCCTGCATTCATATGACGTTTAGTTACTTTATATTCTATGTATTGGGGCGAGCACATGGTTTTTATCTTTCCCCTTCTGATTTATCTCACTTAATATCCCTACCATTTCCATCCATGTTGCCACAAAGGACATACTTTTCTTTTTGATTGCTGAGTAATAGTCCATTGCACATGGATACCTCATCTTGATCCCCTCGTCTGTTTTGGTACATTTAGGTTGTTTCCATAATTTTGCTGTAGTAAATAGTAAATAGAATTGTTGTAGTAAATAGTAAATAGAATTGCAGTAAACATAGGAGTTTAATTTTCCTTTTGAATAAGTGTTTTTGAAATTCTGGGGTAAATGGAATTACTGGGTGGAAAGGCAGATCAGTGTTTAATGTTTGGGATACCTCCATAACATCTTCCATAAGGGATGGAGCATTTTGAATTCTCACCAGCACTTGCTGTTTCTGGTCTTTTTGATATGGGCCATTCTCACAAGAGTGAGGTGTATTACACTGTGGTCTTGCTTTACATTTCCCTACTAGTAAGTGATGGTGAACATTTTTTCATATTTGCAGTCTGAATGTCTTCTTTGGAGAAATGTCTGTTTAGTTCTTCTGCACACTTTTTGACTGAGTTGTTTTATTTTTGTAGTGTTGTGAATTCTTTGTATATCTTTGTTATCAATCTTTTGTCAGATACATGGTGTGCACATATTTTCTCACATTCAGTAGAGTGCCTTTTTATTTTAGTTATGTTTTCTTCCACTGTGCAGAAGTTTTTAGTTTGATGTAATGCCAGTTGCTTATGTTTTTTATTTTTGTTTGTTTGTTTCCCTTGCTGTTGGGGTTGAATCCCTAAAGGCATCACTAAAGCTTATGTCATGAAATGTTTTTGTCTTTGTTTTCTTCTACATATTTTATGGTTTCAAGTTTTATAGCTGAGTCTTTTATCTATTTTGAATTGATTTTTTTTGTGTGTATGTTGTATAAGATTGTAGTCTAGTTTCATTCTTTTGCATACAAATATCCAGTTTTTCCAACACCATTTACTGAAGAGATTATCCTTGTCTCAGTGTATGTTTTTGACTGCTATGTCATAGATTAACTGTCTATGTATGGATGGATCTCAATTCTATTTCATTTCTCATCCAAGATGAATAGGGAAGAAACAGAATCCTGAACCATCCACTTTAAGCAAGGAAATTGAAACAATAATCAGAATTCTCCCATAAAATCACAGTCCAGGACCAAATGGCTTCTCAAGTGAATTCTACCAAATCTTCAAATTAACTATGTCACCTATACATATACTTGTGTTGCCCAAACTCAAAAAACTGAAAAGAAAGAATACATCCGAATACTTTTCATGAGGCCAGCATTACTCCAATACCAAAGCCAAACAATGATAACACACACACACAAAGAAAATTACAAACCAATCTATCCCTAATGAACACAGACACTAAAATTCTAGCATACTGAACCCAATAATGAACTAAAAGGATCATGAATGAAGACCAAATAGGATTAATACCAGGGACACAAAGATGATTCAATATCCAAAAATCAAACAATATAATTCACCACATAAACAAAAAAGGATAAAACCCATATGGTCATATCAGCAGATGCTGAAAAATATTTAATAATATCTGGCATCCACTTATTATGAAAACCTAGGGAAAAAAAGTACATACCTTAACATAATATTAGCCATTTACAACAAACCCACAGCAAATTTCTTTCTTAGTGGTCAAAACCTGAAAGCATTGCCACTAAGATCTGATACAAGGATGTGCATGCTAACTATCACCATTCAACATTGTATTGACAATTCTAGCTAGAACAACTAGAGAAAATACACAGTAAGAATCCAAGTTGAGAAAGAAGTAAAGCTATTATTATTTGCATATTATAGAATAAACAGAGAACCCTTAAGATTCCACAGGAAAACTAACTGAAACATCAGTTTAGCAAAGTGGCAGGATATAAAATCAACACAAATAAATCAGTTGCCTTTCTATGCATAATGATAGAGAAAAGGAAGAAATTTAGAAAGTGATCCCATTTACATATCATATCAATAAACAAAAACATGTAGGAGTAAATCCAACAAAGGAGGTAAACACCTATACAAAAAGAACTGTAAGATATTGTTGAAAGAATTATGACAAGACACAAAGAAATGAAACATTAATTTCTGCTCATGGATTGGAAGAATCAACATTGTCAAAAAAGTCATCCTACCCAAAGCAATACACAGATTCACTACAATTGCAAAAAATACCAGTGGCATTTTTTAAAGTACTGAAGCAAATGTACTGAAATTCCTATAGAATCACAAAAGACCCCAAATAGCAAGATCATACATGATAAAAAAGAAGGAGAAGAGAGGTACATTGAAGAAAGATCAGTGCAGGACATTGATGAGAAGCTATGTGTTGATCCAATTGGAAAATTACAAAGGTCTGATTTATAGTTGGGTTAGCGGTCATGGATACCACACTGAGAAGTTTGGCTTACTTTGTTAGCAGTATGGAAAATGTGATGAGAAAGACCTGGGGAATAATGGAGGATAAATCAGGGTGATTATCAGGTTTCTGACAGGCATAAGGGAGAATGATGATTTTGTTTCCTGAAGTAACAAAGTCTGTTGTTGTTTTCTCTTTTTGACAGAATTTTGTTTTAGTTACATATTTAATATACAAGATGAACTCTAGGACCTTTGTCAATTATATTAGAGACATTTAAGTTTTAGATTTGCCAATTTAGATTGATATAGTTAGGAGCAATATTTGACATTTTGCAATCTTCCCACCCAGGAAAACAATGTACCTCTAAACATGACTGCATTACATCTATAGTTTCCTTAATTTCTCACTAAGCTTTATAATTTTATCATCTAAGTCCTATATATTTCTATAAGCTTATTAAATCTTATAAACCATAAAGAAATTTTACTAAGATGAACAGAGTATTTTCTTAAATGTTCTGTCTGCTAACTATTGGTATATGAAATTGTTAATGATACTGATATATTTATTTGTATATGGCTACAAAGATAATTGCATTATTGAAAATAATTTTTAATTAATCCTTTCTATTTTTGTAGGCAGATTGCCATGACCAACTGAAAATTAAAACTATCCAGTGTGATAGTTGTACCTCCTAGTTTTTTCTTTCAAATTGTGAATATTTTTTTTACAAAATGTTAAGTAATCTTTATAAATTTTAAGTAATCTTTTAGTTCAATTATATTTTAACACCAAGTTTTAGAAATAAAAACTTAAGTCTTTATTTCAAATTAAGAATTTAATTAACCAATGTTGGATTTTATTAATCCCCTTGTGATGCATATTAAAGAGAGAAAATACTGATTTTATTCAATTTTATGATTTTAAAGCCATCACAGCATGACCTGTATTTCTTTTAATTCATGGCAGCATTCTATTAGCTAGTATTTAGTGTAAGATGCCTGGTTTTCTATTTACAATAAATTACCTGTCACTTTTGGTAGAGGTTTATATTAGTGAGAATACAGCCTTTATTATATTTAACATGAGTCATGCTAACTCTTCATTATAATTTGGAAAACTTTCCATTTCTTAATATTAAATAGTATAATTATTTAGTGCTGTTTCTTACTTTAAGGTTTATTTCTGGCATGATGACTTAAACAAAAACATGGAAATGTCTCATTTAAGAAAAACAGTTAGTCTGTAGATTACATATTCAATTTAATACTGTGTATTGAATTTTGCCCTTATCAATAACCTGAGCATATTGCTCTTACTTTATTTTGACATCTATATTTAAGAGACAAAGTTAGATACAATACAGATTTGTGTTTGGAATTTTTTTTTCATTTCTGCTGTACTATATATAAAAAACATTTTTCCTTGAAATACATGATCTGAAATGTTTAGATAGCCTACAACATAAGGTGTGGGTTGTCTTTAGCTCTAAAAAATATGTGACCATATTATTTTACTATTGCTTTGTTACAGTAATTCTGGTTTTCTTTCTCATCAGCATTTCATCAACCTGATATATATAGTCTCCCTTATTAATTAAATGTTTCCATCATTGTTCTTTATAGTCTAGGACATTTCCTCAAGCCCATCTCACAGTTCCTTAACTGCTCTTCTGCATTGCTGACCATCTCGGCTCATCTATTTTGGCTGGTTTTTCAAGCAGAACGTGTTTGTATATTTGTCTTATTTCACAATTCATTTTCTGTTTTGTAGATATGAAATTCTTATAACTATCAAAGTAGTTGGCCAGCAACCACCTCACACTGATAAATATATATTTCCAAGATTAAACAATTTTTACAATAATGCTTATACCTAGCTCTTTGTGTCTTATTTTTCTCAACCTTAATATTCAATTATTTTTCACTGGAAACAGTTCTTGTCATTTAAAAAATTATATTTTCATAAGCAATCACAATACTTAAAAATACATGGAAGATAAGTAAGTGCTTTACCGTAGAGATAGAATATTATTTTTTTAGCTATATCATAACACACACCCTTTTTTTTCTAGTAATCTTCATTTGGGGCATGCACTCTCAGATGTATACTTTTAATAATCTATTTAAATTAATGATTAATATCTTGTTCAGTGTTAAATTTAATAATATAGTAATACACCTTTACACAAAACTTCAGAACAACTAATTTAACATATTACTTTGCTACTGCATTACAGAAGGATGAAACAGATTATGAAGAATGCAATGAGAACAGATCAAAAAGTATATACAAAAAAGTCTAAAGGCAAAAACAGGGAAGAATATATTAGTTATTTTAAAGAAAACAGAGAGGCAATCCCTGAGAGTACATGAAGTTGCTTTCTTTCAGAAATTCTAAATCCTGTCTTTTATTTATAAAAATACAGCTCTTTTAGTTCTTACATATGAAATAACAAAAATCAAATAGCTATCTTAAATTTGAACAAAAGATGTCTATGGTAAATTCCAAAGAGGCAATTGACATTGACCATATAAGGACTTGCTTATTGATTAGTTGTTCAGCAGTCAGGCGAAGTAAAAGAGATTTCTCCATATTTATCACCACGTTTCATGCGAGTGGCTTATAACCCTTTCAGGGATGATATTTCATTCAATTTTCAAATGATTGGTGTTCCACTGAACTTCAAATCTGGCCTGAATGCAATTCTAGTAATCGAGTGCTTGACAGTTTTAAGAGAACTATCATAACCAGCTTTCCTTTAGTTACAATGTTCCTTAAAATGAAAGTTTTTAAAGTAAAATTTCTGCTCAGATGACATGTTACTCTACATTTATATTTTAAAATGTATTTTTTGTCTTTGTAATAAATGTATTTGACAATATCACTCAGTTTAAATTCTTCATTGAGAATGAAGAGATTTTAATTCAAATCCCAAGCATATTGGTCCAGAAAAAACATTCATATCATTCCTGGACTAATAGGACCAAATGGCACTCATACTTTAAAATTTGTTTAGGTTATTGTATTTGCTTAATTGACTCAAATCATACCATGGAAAATATAATTTTAACAAAATTCTAAAGAAGGAAAAACAGTATTAATTAACAAAATCAAGATACTTGAAATTTCATTATTGCAAAGAATATGACATTCATTATAAAATGCTATAAGCCTGTTAATAAGGAAAATATAAATATATTACATCATTTACATTCAGTAATGCTTCATCTACTGTATTAATTTCATTTTTTCTTAAGTAAAATATTAATTTCTGCTTATATTCTCAACTATGATAATTAAAACATATTTTCCAAAAACTAAAAAATTATGTTTTATTCATTCTCAATTTAAATAAATTAAAATTTTGAGTATCCCGTACACTGAACATATATTACTATTAAGTAATTACTGAGAAGTTCACTTCACAATGAAATTTTATTTTTCTAAACATCCAAATGTATAGTGTGATAACACTTTCCCTGAAGAGTGAAAAATTAAGCCTGAAGAAAAATCACCTTCATTTGTATTCTTTTTTTCAATAAGTCCACATATGGATATGCTAAAAATGAATCATGGCATTTCAAAAATTACCTCTCAAATAAATTTTTAATATCTCTGTAGATCTCTGATTATTACATAGATCATCACAGTATGGCATTAGTAAGTTGCAATAGAAAATCTAGGTTGAAATATTTATCTACCAATTACTTGCTGAGTAACAGTTAAAACCATGCATCAGAGAGAAAATAGTATCTACCACAGTCTACCTGACTGACAAAATTAAATCCAACATCTTAAAAAATGAGACATTATAATCAATGTTTGCTACAACATGTCACCCTGAATGTCCAGCATACATTAAAAAAAATGAACATGCAAAGAAATAGATTCATTGAAAGGGCTAAGTCATTTCAAAGCAGAGTCTTTTATTTGGTGTCATTTAATTCTTGATACGGATTATTTCAAACTGAGCTAGTCTAGAGAAATGGTAACTAAAGCCAATGCTAAGGGTGGTTAAACTGAAGCAAGGGCAATGTTGACTGCATTCCTTGGCTCTAATTATAGACTTTTATTGAACATAGCTCCTATTATCTATGCAAGCCTAAATTTCTCCAGAATGTATGGTATATAGGTGGTGAAAATCTCATGGCTATACATTCACCTTCTTTTATATCATGTTTCATTCATTCTTGCAATCTTAATAAGTGATGGACGTGCTATCTAGAAGAGCCTGAGCTGGAAGCAGAGGCTACAGGATGGGGTGCTCTCAGGAAAGGAGGGAGCAGCACTGGACAGAGCAAAGAACAAAGCAATATGTGGTCTATGGCAGGGTGGCTGATTGCAGAGAAACCTGGATATCAAATCCAAATCTCCTTAATTTACTTACTATAACAACAACTTTCTGTACAAAGAAAATCAAAAGTAGCATGAGACCATATGCACAGAGCAGATCACTGTAGTCAATTCTGTGAAATTTGATGCATAAAAGTTGATAATTAAAACTAATGCAAGCTGGACCTCCCTGGTGGCGCAGTGGGTTAAGCAACACACTATGAAGCAAACCTCAGCCACTGCAGCACGAGTTCGATCCCTGCCGCCGGCCAGGGAGGGGACCC
>JAGFMF010012288.1:2346139-2357545 GCA_019455555.1 Galemys pyrenaicus | reverse complement strand
TGCTCCCCTCAGCAGTGTACTTCCGTTGATCTGCCTGTTCTGCTCCCTGCTCTCTGTGGTGAATCCTCTCACCCGCCCCCCACACCTCTGGCCTGTACCTCAGTGCTTGTATGCATAAATAAATAAATAAATCTAAAAAAAATTTTGACCTTCTTAAAAAAAAAAAAAAAACTAATGCAAGCTGGGCCTCCCTGGTGGCACAGTGGGTTGAGCAACACACTGTAAGGCAAACTGCAGCCACTGCAGCACAAGTTCGATCCCTGCCGCCGGCCAGGGAGGGGACCCACATGGAGTAGCAGGCCTCTCCTGCCTCGCCCGCTGCTCCCCTCAGCAGTGTGTTTCAGTCAGTCTGCCTGTTCTGTTCCCCACTCTGGTGAATCCTCTCACCTCCAGCGACTCTGGCCTGTACCCCAGCTCTTGCATACATAAATAAATAAATCTTTAGGAAAAAAAAAAAAAAACTAATGCAAGCTTATTCAGGTTCCAAACCTAACTAAAGTCAGAACTAATCTTTGACTTGGTATCTCTTTGAGCAACTTGGGAGGACCATTATTTAGAGACTATAACCACCAGCTTTTGGCCAAGCACGGTCTTCCAGAGAATGAAATAGGCAGCAATCATTCAAAGAGAGGGGATGGGGCAGCAGACCAACATGGGGGTCTGGAAGACGTGGGCAGGGCAGAGTGCTCATAGCACTGTACTGGGCACGGCCACAACACAGTTATAGAAATGAATAGAACCCTATCACTACCCTCATTAAGCCATCAATGAATACATGCTTTGCACCAGGTAGTCATTATTTGTAGTTTACTACTCCATTTTTATTGATAGTTCCTTCAAAGGCAGGAACTATCTTATAGTTTCTATATTTTCAGTGTTTGATGTATGAACCTGATCTATAGGATATATAAGGAAATGTGGAAAGAAAAGGGTAAGAAAGGTGAGTGCCCCCCCCAATAAACAAAAAAGAAAGAAAAGAAAAAAGTAGAGCAGAAAATAAATATGGCAGAAGGGAAAGGAGGTGTCAGGGATACTAAAAGGGGTGCCTAAGTACCTGTCAGGGGGAGACCCCATCAAAATTCTGCTGGTTCCACCACCATTTCAAGAATAAGATATGATCTGGTAATTTCTGAAGGCCTGGGGATGATCAGCTCATTTAACCCTAGGTCTGGAGCTAAGAAAAATGACTATTACGGACCAGTATAGTTACCCTTCCCACACAACCTCACCCTCATTCAAAAAGAGGGAGGAGGAGGTCAAATTTGAGGCAGTTGAAAGGGGGACTAGGGAGGAGATCTGCATAATTATGAGGGACCTCCCCACCCAGAGAAAAACATTACTGAGAGTCAGGTGACCCACAGCTTCTGCACAGATCTCCTGCTGCCCTGAGCAGTGTGTATTTTTTCGCTCTCTAATAAGCTCTGGGGCTTGTTTATCATTAGTGCTTTCTGAAATTATTTTAAGACACCAAGGACTGGGGTCAAAGGAAGAAAAGACAGAAAGAAAGGGAAGAGAAGGAAACAATAAGCAGTAAGGGAAGAAAAAGCATGAGAAAGTAAAGAACAAACACAGAGTAAAAGGGCAGGCAAAGGGAATGCACATAAAACAAAGGAACAGAGAAGGAAGAAAGAGGATGGTGAAGGGAGAAATAAAAGGCAAGGAGGCTGCAAAGGGGGAAGCAGAACTGTGAGGAGGAGGGTGTGTGAACCAGGCTGCGGAGCTGGCATATACAACCATGCAGAAGCACACCTGGGCTTTAAACACACTTGCTTTTGTGTTTTCATCAGAGGTAGTTTTGACATCCTAGCTATCTTAAGAACATATTTGTAAGAGAAAAGGTAGCAAAGAGAGACAGAAAAGAACTCAGCTTAACCTCCTTTAGCCTCATATTTCTTACAGAAGTTGCCTGGATGTGTAGGACTCTGGAATTCATAAACTATTAGGTATTAAAGGTATTTTCTAGATTTTTACTCATCATTTCCTGTATCCACATTAATATCTAAATTCACTGTAGCATATCAATGATAGCTGGTGATGGACAAAAATCACATGGATACATGAATTTGCTTAATTTGTGGAGCTTAATTTGTATTTATACACGTTTCCTTGCTAAATGTTTGTGCGTTGTATAAAGAAAGCTGACTATTGCATTAACTCAATGGTAAAAGCTTAAACACCAAATCATGTTTCACACCATAGAACACATCCTAACTTCCTATTTTCTACATTTGACATTTAGTTTTCAAATTTCTTTAAGCAATACAAACCTGATCAATATGACACTGCCCTCCCCCCACATTCTGTCAAGAGCTTCAGAATAGCTGCCACATACATGCAAAGGGTATCAGCTGCTTTGAATAAGAGCCAAATACACATAAATGGAAAGAAGATCAGTGATAAAATGAGACAAGTAAAAGGTGCCCAGAAGTAGACGACACAAGAGAAGCAGGTGATGCTCAGCTTTGAAATCTAACTTGTAACTTAAGCTTTGATTCATACGTATTTAATTGCAATTTTCAATACCCTTTAGATATTTTCTGATCTATTACTATGCAGTAGCTTTCAATGTTCTCTGCTTTGTGTGTGTCTGGTAACTGCAAGATAGTATCATACTCTGATTTTGCCTTTCAGCACTGATTTACTTTGGAAAACAAAATGAAGACTGTTGAGTGAAACCCTCTGATTACCTTTTGTTCCTAGTACACTTTCAAATGAATCCAAAGGCAGTACAGTCAAGAGTTGGTATTCTAATTTTTAACTTGGAAGGTGACTTATCCTTTATCCTTTAAGCTCTTTAGAAATATTTTTTTTTTGCACAGGAAGTAAAGTCACCTTGAACAATTTTGTTAGAAAAACAAAATTGGGATATCTTTCAGCTATTTAAAAAGATGAGTGAAATTCAGTCAGCCTTGCTTTATTATGACTTTAGTTCAGATGGTTTATTAATTAAAAGAGAAACATATAGCAATTCTTTCTCTACATTAATTCCTAAAAATATCTGTCCAAAGTGAATGATAGGACAACAGTTTCTAAGAGAAAGAAATGATTCTGCTCACTCACACTAAGCTTAAGAGCTATCTAAAAGCATTATTGCTCTCTTATCCTGCAGTCTAAGTTAAAGGAGATTGGTTAGCTCTAAAAATAAACATAATATATAACTATCTCTCAGGCATTGTCAAGAGCAATATGGAGACACTGATGAGGATTTTTCTATAGAGTTTTAATGGACCTTCTTCTTGCTTGATTCAGTCCTGCCTGGTAACATTCATTTTTAAAGTAATCGGTCACATCTTTCTGCTAGGATGATAGTCTTCTGACTGATTCTCCCAAAATATAGAACAATAAAAATGACAATTCCAGGCTGGAAGGCACTGATGAGCTGAGTTTCTAGCCAGCCAAAAACATGAGATAGAAACTGAACTCTATAATTTAAAATAATACACTGAAAAGCAAAGTGAAATAGTGAGTAACTTTTAAAAAATACTACTACTTTTACATTCACGTTTGTTCCCATCTTTGACTTCAATTTTTACCTTTTCACGTTCCACTACCAGAAATGCCTTTGGCTGCTATTAAAAGGCTTACACCATTGGTATAGAAATGTGACATTAAAGTTCTGTGACACAGCATTCACCTGCTCTGCTAGAGGATAATATCCCCTAACTATCCAGGTGCTGAGTTAACCCCCAAATATGTTCTGGGATACTTTCTAGCAACCAGTAGTACTGAAAAATGGAATTATTATTTTATTCTCAATATAAACTTACCTACTTAGAATTAAATTTACATATATGAAATTGTATTTTAGTGACATTTTGTGATATTTACAGTCTTCTCAAGAATTGCTTGCAAGATTTTCTTTACTTCTATTTTTAACTATATATGACTTACAGCAGTTTAAAGATGAAATTGGAGTCACATGCAAAAAGAAAACATTCACCCTCTCTGTGAAAGAATAAGAAATTATTTTCTAGAACCTCTGCTTCTCTGCTTTCTGCTCTGTGTGAATAATACCCAGCACTCCCCATTATTAACTTTCTTTTTACCTCACATTCAGCTAAGCAAATATTCACACATTTTTTGGTATTGTCCTCATTTTATCAGCCCATAATTTGATTTTATTTTAAAAAGAAATTAAATCATCTTCACTGAATTCCAAAATAAAGTTTTGTTGGTGCATGCATTTAATTAATTAATGCTACATTGAACAGCTAAATGTATAGCCATGGCTGTATACACCTTGATTTATTAAAGTCAACTGATAGTCTGGTGGACATTTGCTGTTTTTTTAAATGAGAGTTCTTTTATGAGAGAGCAGTATCAACTGTCTCTTCATAATATCACTAGATAACAAGAAAACTTAAAATAAATTCAAGTTAACTAAATTAAACAAAAATAAACTTTCAACTATAGGTGAGTCAATGGTTCACAAGAAGGGGAGTGGGGAGAAGTGTGAGTCAGTTAGAGACAAGGGGTCACCACTATATGATGAAGGATGGAATTGGATTTTTAGTGGTGAACTTAATGTTGTACATACAGATGTTTATTAGTATGACACTAACCTGAAGTTAATAATACAATTTTATTGCAATGAAAATTTACTGAAAACATCTGAGTGATTATGACAAATTTAACATGAATTAAAATACCAACCAAAGAAGAAAATTCCATTTCTTTTGAGGATGCTAAAATTTCTTTTTATAATGTATGGTGGTTTTTACTGTCACATAAGATTCCTAGAGATCTCATAGTAGACTTCTGAGAAATTAAATTCACAAAGAAATTGTAATTCTTAGAGTATAAAATGCCTTTATGATTCTTGAATGGATTTACCTGAGTTAATTTTTGCAAAGAAACAAAAGATTTGTTCTGAGTCATCCAGACTCAGTCTTCCAACCTTTGTATATAAATGGAGCTATAGAACTGCTTATAAAAAGCTAGCTTCCTGAACCGTACCCATCTCTTCCTGAAAGAGGTAGTAAGATTTGAAGCAATTCCCTCAATCTGTTAAACAAAATGATTTGAAATTGTACATTGGTACCCTTATTTTAGATGGGTGTAAGAATCATTTAATAAAGACCTCTGTGCCAGAAACTATACTGGATCCAGGGAAATGAAAGGCACAGCCCAAGGTAGACAATTTTCCAGTCAATGAGCAAATGATTTCATGTTCATTTGACATGTGCCCTGATGAGAGCTCAGTGGAGGGCTGAGAGTAAAAAGGATGTCCTGGGAGGGGTGAGACCTGAGCTCATCCCTTAAGAATAAGTCATAACCACCCAGGTGCCAAAGGAATTAAATACTAAATAAAGTCACTTTTTCTAAGGTATATATTACTTGGAAGGTAATTTATCTTACAAATAATGCTATTTATATTATCAGTCCAGAATCAGACTGATGGTTGTTGGAACTGTTAACTAATTATTGTATTTCAATACAGGAAGAGTTGCATTATTAATCTAAAAAAATCAACACACATACTAACAGACACTATGAAAACCAAGATGCACAGTCAATTCTTGTCATTGGAGGAAATGATGTTCTATAGGTTGCTGTGAATGCTGAATTAGCAATACTGAACCACTGCTGCTGGGGAAAATATTCATGTGCATGCTCACATTTATCACGTCTATTTATCATACGCATGTGCTCACATATATTATCACACTATCACAATATATTATCATATGTACATTTATAATATAATAAATATATGTATTATGTAGATTGCCTTAATATATAAAAATGGTTTTCAAATAACAGAAGAATAAACGATTCTCAGCAGTGACTGAAATGACTCCACTCTAACAGATATAAGGATTGGGATTCAGACCCAAGGCATTGGCCCAAAGCAGGGGCTTCTAGTCCTGCACTGCAGTGCCCCCTACTGTCTCCATTACCTGATCAACTGTAAAAGAGCTCACAGGAAGAGAGGAAGCAACTGTCCCCTTTTGGCTGAGAACGTGTGCATTAGGTGACCCAAATATTCTTCTCCTTTGCACATATCTGAAACGACCATAACAGCTTTGCAAGTATCGATTCTGGTATAAGAAATAAGTGCTCATGAATAGATGGATTCTGAAATATGAAATCTATAAATAGGAGAAGCAAAAGTAGTATCAATGGTTAAGATATCGAAACATGGGAAGGAATAACCGGGAAATAATCTAAAAAATTTTGGATGCTTAAGGTTATCAGCAATTATTCACAGAATAAAGAACAGAAGATTAATGTCTGTAGCTTGAAGACAAGCAAGCCTACAGATACGCTGGTGACATTATTTCATGCTTTGTTTGAGAGGGAGCAAGAAAGGCAGTACACTGCAGAGATCTCAATCAGCTGAAAACAAGCAACTCCAAAGAAATTCTTGCCACAGCAACCATTTCTTACTAAACTGCTTGTTATCTTTACAAAGCAACCCTCCTGGTGCCATTTATTTGTATGTTTTCTATTATCCTGAGTGCAGTTCTCAATGTTGGTTAGCTCTTGGAGAACCACTTTTCCTCAAGAGTAATCAGTCCTTCCGCCAATCGCACATTGTCACATCCCCACACCGGGCACCCTCCAGTGCAAAGAGCCCTGGGGATATTCTGCTCCTTTATTTCTACAGTCTGGCATGTGTCATGTCAGTGAACTGCTCTAAGACACCAGTTATAATCTAAAGTTTATCCAAACCTCATGTCTAAAAAAAAAAAAAGGAAAAAAGAAGAAACTACCAGTTTAAAAGGATGATGCACTTCAAAATACAACAATTACATCATCTCTAGAGCAAGCTGGTGGACAACATAGCAGCTAAGGTTTCTCAAGAAGATAATGATGGTGAGCACATTAGTGAAACTATCAGTGGAAGGAATCTACTTATCTAGAAAAAAGCACACCTCAGAGAAACATGGTGAAGTGATAGGAAAGTTATCCAAATGGTGACGATGTGGGAAGAGTTAAAAAAAAAAATGTTTAAACAATCATAGCCCTCATCTTCAAACTAAGGATTGACCTCCAACCACTGAAAAGAGCAAACATATCAGACCAAAAAGGGGATGTAGCACCTCCAAAGTTTTAGCGGTAAGTGACAAGTATCAGCAAACATAAAGTTGCCTCATCCCTTGAACACCTGCACTGCATTAATTTACTGCACGATAAAATGCATGCTGAGGGCCTTCTTGGTAGCGCAAGGGGTTGAGGCACAGCACTGTGAGGCTGTCCGCAGCCACTGCAGCACCAGTTCGCTCCCCAGCCATGGAGGAGACCCACATGGTGCAGCAGACCTCTCCTGCTCGCCCACTGTTCCCCTCAGCAGTGTATTTCAGTAGATCTGCCTGTTCTGCTCCCCACTTTAGTGACTCCTCTCAACTTCTGCAACTCTGGCTTGTACCCCAGTTCCTGTATGCATAAATAAATCTTTTTTTTTAAAGATTTATTTATTTATGCATACAAGCACTGGGGTACGGGCCAGAGGTGTGGTGAGGTGAGAGAATCCACCAGACAGAGCAGGGGGCAGAACAGGCAGATGGACTGAAACACACTGCTGAGGGCAGCAGCGGGCCAGACAGGAGAGGTCTTTCTGAACCATGTGGGTCACCTCCCCAGCCGGCGGCAGGGAACTCGTGCTGCAGTGACTGTGGTTTGCTTCACAGTGCGTTGCTTAACCCACTGCACCACCAGGGAGGGCCCGCATAAATAAATCTTAAAATAAATAAAACACATGCTGATAGAAAGGCATTTATACAGATACAAAAGTTATTTTAAACTATATATATTTTGAAGTTAGTATATTTTTATTATTTAATTTTAGAAGATGTTTAGAGAAAGGTTTTCTTCACTACTTCTCTCAGATACGTAATTTTTATATCAATATTGACTACCAATATTGGTTTATAATCACCAATAGAAAAGAGAATTGGCGCTAATTCTATTATTGACTGTCAAAGGATAAAGAAGGAGACTAGGAACTTACAGCATATCCTAACAATTCATGAAAAGAACTAGATTTTTGTTTGCTTGTTTGATTTACTCAGTAAAAATTCACGTACAAATCTTAATATTATTCTAGCATAGACACATGTAGACACAAATTCAGCCTTACTGGACAGTTCTATGCCACAGAAAATGCATTACACATGTGATTTGTATACTCACATTATTAAGATCTGGGTGAACTCTTAAAAGAAAGTATAAAGCCTCTGTCAGGGACACAGCAAGTAGTATCAGTAATAAAATTTACATAGAAATACTGATTTTCTAAAATGAGTCATGAATTCTACATATTATTTGACTGGTTCTGCCTTACATAAGATACTACTTTTTCCATAAAATATGATAGGGTATTTTAATTTGCTCAGACATTTACCATTCCTCGTATCATAGTTTCTATACTTCTTAGCATCAAGTTCATATAGGATTTCTTAAGTTCTATCAAATTCTTCAATGAGACAATTTTATGAAGAAAAGCAAAATCACCCGTGTATTCGTTTAAATCTCTTTCAATAATGACTTTCTGGCTATATGATGTCCAGAAATTAGCTTAAAAATTAGTTGGTATATTATGCGTCTATGAATGTCCTTCTTCATAGTCATTTTATTATTTTCATTTCTTGTTCTAATCTACTTTTTTTTTTAAAGATTTATTTATTTATGCATACAAGCACAGGGGTACAGGTCAGAAGTGTGGGGGGTGAGAGGATTCACCACAGAGAGTGGGGAGCAGAACAGGCAGATCAACAGAAGTACACTGCTGAGGGGAGCAGCGGGCACAACAGGAGAGGTCTGCCGCGCCATGTGGGGCCCCTCCCCGGCCGGCAGCAGGGATCGAACTCGTGCTGCAGTGGCTGAGGTTTGCTTCATAGTGCGTTGCTTAACCCACTGCGCCACCAGGGAGGCCCCTAATCTACTTTTATATCACTTTGTTAATGTATTTTTTAAGTTGCTTTCTACTTTTAACTATCATTTTCAAAAGTTTTTAAACCATTAAGTCAATATTAGATCAGCTGGAGATTTTATATACATGTTCCCTAGGTTTACTAATAGCATGCCAAAATTGCACTAAATATTTTAGACTATCAAAAATTAAAAATTAATTTAGTGTCTACCAAGAAAAAAATTATCCATCATTTTTATAGCTTATCATTACCACTCTCAGTATGTTTCTGAGAGTAACTATAAAATTAAGTTTAACATGTATTTCATCAAAATATTCCATTTTTTCACACACCAAAAACTGTCACACTTAAGCTTTGAATTATTTCAAATGCCACCAGTATAGACACTGTTGAGGTCATATCTCCTAGTGATAACTTCAGATTGCATTCCAGCTGGCATGAAGATCACATATAGATTGGGTAAAAGTCTGTCTTATACATATTTTTCTCTAGCAACATACTAATGCCATTTTTATAAGTGTCTCTAACAATCTTCTAAGCCCAGACATGAAATGGAAAAGTTTTTTTTTTTTTTTGTAATTCACTTAAACTTATGCTGTATTTTTCTTGAAATAATGAAAATGTTTATTGATTTCAATTCTTCATTTTCTATAATGGCTATTTCACCACTACATCTAGTCAATATTAACTATTTAAAAACCTTTGTCACTGACACAAATTTAACTGAGTAATATTTCACTTACATTCTTTCTCACTTTATCAAATATAATTAATGACTTCGAGTCTAATTTCTTTCAAAGTCAGGTAGAAATGAATAAGAAATCTGGAAGAAAGTCTTTGCCACCACCCCCATAATCAATCCATGGTAGGGAAGCCAGTCAGCCAAGAAACTACTTCAAAAATTTAGCAGGGACAGAATCATATAGTAATTTATTGGTGACAGTGACTCTGAGGACAAAAACAGAGGCTATTGATAGCAAATTCAGAAAGTTTTAAGCATCCTGGTAGGAAAGTTTTCACTAAAACTTGACATGGCTCCTGTCACCAGATGGGAAGTGACTCTATTTTCTTGAGGAAAATTCTGATGATTATATCACAGTACCTTAATTTTAATTAAGATCATATGGATGTTTGCAGTTGGGGCTGTAGAAATCATTCTGATAAGAGAATTATTCAAGACAGTTCAGAAAAAAATACATGATTTTAGGACATGACTGCAACATGACGACAAACAAGAAGAGGAGTCTCACTGAACCCCTGGAAAATTATACTTTGTCTCAGAAAAAGCTATTGCATTCATGACAAGATTTATTCCATAGAAGAGCCATTCACCAGAAAAACACATTCAGAGAAAAACATTTGAGTACTTACTTCATGTTTTCTTGTAACATGTTTTCTCTTTTACTCAAAAGGCTCTCTGCACTGTTAGGTCTGTCACAAGAAATAGCAACACAAAACCCCAAGCTGTGGGTCCTAAAATCAGGCCATGGCATTTTGTTGAGAAGACCTGGGCCAGGGAAATAGGTGTTCAGGGTGACAGAATTCTCTGTGTTGGTCTCAAACATGGAGTTCCACATGACACATTGTTCCTTTAATTCAATTATGTGTATGTGCACCATTTTGAGATATTCTGCTCTTAAGTAGGGAAGCCAGCTCTAGGAACAGAAATGTTTTAGAATGGACTTTTTTCTAATCTATACCATAAACAGCCATGGCAAAGTCACTCAATCACGGAGAAAAATAAAATTTGATATTGTCTAGATAATGGAGTCCAGATTATAAAGTTATTTTGCTTTTCTAAAATTTGTTTGTAACTCTTACAGAATATATCTGCAACTAACCCTTAGTTGCTTTTGCACCATGTAGTTAAACAAGAGAGTAAAGGCTTACTGACATCAAAATAAATATCCCTGGCTGGCACCACTTCAGTAATTTACCTAGCCTAAGGTCATTCTAAAGCAGTTTAAATGCATCATTAACCCACAATCCTCTAAAACACTAAAATACTTAAATAAATTACAATGGAGTAGGATGAGCCTGAAGAGAGGAAAAATCTGTCAAGATATGATACATTTAAATGATGCAAAAAAAGTCTCTAAGATTCATGAATAAAATATTGGTAAAATGAAAGGCATGAATAAAGAGTCCAAAGGACACAATGCATCCAGTTTTATTTAGTTCAGAAAGATTAAGAAAATGGGTCTTGGACTTCACCTTTCTGCTCGTGCATTTACATCACTTAGTTTTAACCTTGGTAACTCAAAATTTTCATGTTCATTTGTATTACATCCTTTTCCTTTTCTTTTTCATTTTTTTAATTTATTTTTTATTAATATACATTTTTTTTAAATTTACATATACTTGCCATCAATTGTAATCCCCATGTATTCCCCATCACCATCTCACCAGTGCACCATCACTTCAGTCCCCTGTGCTCCCATCTTCCCTCAACCCTCCCCACCAAGTGTCCCCAGTCTGTCCTTGTCTCCTCATTTTTGGTTTTTGTGTCTTTATTGCTGTTATTGTTATT
>JAGFMF010012288.1:2268379-2346089 GCA_019455555.1 Galemys pyrenaicus | reverse complement strand
ATGGAATACTACTCAGCAATCAGAAATGAAAAACTAGACTCATTCATAGGAACATGGATGGATCTGGAAGGGATTATGCTCAGCGAAGTAAGTCAGAAGACAAAAGAAAAATACATCCTTTTTCTTATTTCAATCCTTTTAGTTCTTTTTGCTCGCTGTCCTAACAATCACACCTTGGGTGTGGGGTGTGGGTATGAAGTGGAAGGGGCATAAGTCAGGTTATCATAATAAAAGCTGATATACATGTGGAAATTAAGGCAGCTGCAGTGAATGGGAGAATATAAATTTGTGAATTGTAACTTAGGTCCCCAAGCTCCTCATTTTTCCTTACATAAACAGGTAAGAGAAACATATCATATCATATAACCTGTCTTCCAATTAATACCTGAACAATCAGTAATTCAGATTAAAAATACCAGATTAAAAAAAAGTAACTATAATAAAGTAAAAGTCAAGATCATCAGGCAACTATAGATCAGAGACAGACACTCTGTAGGGGAGGAGGTGGGAGGAGGATCAGGACAGGGGAAGGAAGAGCACACGGGACCATGGTGGTGGTGTGCCGGTGACTTGGTGGTGGGAACTCCACGGGAAATCAGACATTGTACAAATATGAAGGATGATGTAATAAACAGATATCTTAAAATATCAGATTGAACAATCACATGCAAATAAATGAACAAGTTAAAAAATTCATGACGGTATGAGTTCTCAGGGAGATTTTAACGAGACAAGAAGCAGAAGCAGCAGCCAGCACGCAATGCTCTTCTTCCTTATTCCCTATTATGATAACGTCATGACTGTCAGCAGTTTTCTTTGTATTTGTGCCTCCCTCCCACATACCCAAATCTGCAAGCCTTTCGATTGACGACGTTATCTGAACTACCATATGAAAAAAAATGCTGGGCTTTTATTTCTTATGTTCAAGGTTCAACACAAGGATAGTAGGACACTTCTATCTTCCCATAGAGCAGGGAAAGCTGTCTGAGAAAAATAATCGTGGAAAGTGGCAAAGAGCAGATTCTGGAGGGTTGATGCGGCTCTGCCTGAGCACAGCAGTTAAACACACAAAAGCAGGAAGGAGAATAGGCACTGTCTGGGGCTCAGAGAAAAGGGAATGAAGTGGCTAGAACTTCTCAGTGACGCAAGATGATTAAGTCCTAGAGATTGTTTTTAAATTACATTGCCATAGTTAACCGCTATGCCATACATTTGAAATTTTGCAAGGGCTTATAATAAGTTTTATTACAATAATAATAACAACCATAACAATAGAAGCAATTGTATTGTGCTTTCTTTACTCTTGACCTAGCTGTTGACCACCAAACTCTGAAACTCCTTATCAAGACATGGGGATGGAGGGTGTATGTATGTCCATTTCACATGTATTTCATGTTTACAGTCTTAGTATTGACAATGATCCAACATGGACCACCATTTTGTTGCCTGGCCTAACTTCTCCATACCTGACGCAGTTGAAAACTATGTACAGACACTAACTCACTATCCCCATAATGAGTGTTAGAAACTCATGTTTTGAAGACAAATTCATCAGTGCTTATATTCATGTGATTTTATCAAGATAAAGCAGCAGGATGAACAAAATTCATTTGTTCAGCATCTCTGATATGAATGCTACTAGAAGGAGAAAGAGGAGGAGAAAAAGGTAAAGCAACAATGGTAAGTGCTTTTGTAGCTTACATGCCAGAAAAAAAAATTGAAATATGAAAAAACGATAAATTTAGAACTTCTTAGCCAGGGATGAAAACAGATAAGAGCAGAAGGATAATTGTACAGAAAATTCTTAATGAAGTTATACCATGTGAATCCAGCATTTACCTTAAAGCTACAAAGCAGAAGAATATGAGTCTTAGTGTTGAGGGTTGATCTGCAGGTACATAAAGAGAAAAAGTGTTTTCCTAATATCTGAGAGTAATTCCTCAGAGATGACCTGATGGGAGGTTTGACTAAACATTTCTAAATAGGGAATGTAACATGGAATTAATAATATTCTCATGGGCATTTCCTCTCTTACATTATCTTGAAACTTCAGAATACAACAACGTTACAAGTACATTTTTTCTAAACTATTTTGTATTAAGTTGCTGACATGATATCATCACCTGAATACTGGCATTCTCCTGTGTAGTCATCAAAATTTGGGATACTAACATTCATTCATTACTGTCATTTAAGCCTCAAATCTACCTCATCAAATGAAAACAACTGTCCCCCAAAATATCCTTAAAGGAAACCTGATCTAGCGTCACAACCATGCATTGCATTTACGCATCAAGTTTCATTATCTCCTTTCAGTCTGGATTAGGTCCTAGATTTTTCTTGGCTTCATGATGTTTACTTTTCTGACATTCTTTTATGTCAAGTTGGGCTTCTCTGTGTTTCGTATGATTTTAACCTGGTTATGCATCTTAGGCAGGATACCACAGAAGCGATATGATGTTCTAATGACAAACCCATCTGCCACCCACAATTTCAATTTGACCCATTACAGGTGACCATTTTAATCACTTACTGATTATGGTGTTTGTCAATTTTCTTCACTAATAATGTTTTTTCCCACTTGTAATCATAAGGCATTTATATACATACACTTATGTCTACATTTATCTTGTATAGGTGTTACAAAACATGAGTTTATATCTCCAATTCCAAGCTAATGATTCAGCTCTTCTATTCTTTACTTTCTGTTTTTTGTTTCTATAGGAACTCCTTTAATTTCCATTTTCCTTAATATTTTACTTAATTTGTCCTCTCATTTTAGACATCTTCTATCACAGTCCCCACCTGACTCCCAGTGAAAATGCCTTCCTCAGGTCGCCAAGGTCACAGTGTGCCAAGCTCCCGTCTGCACCATGGATGTGCCCTGGTCTGTTTGGGCTCTGACAACACCCTTCAGCCTGCTGGACCACAACAGCCTGTCCTGGGCCATCCCCCACTCCTGGTGACAGCCTTCTGGGCTGCCTGGCTTCTGGCACTGTGTACCTGGCTTCTACCTCTTCTGGTGGGGGTGGACATCCTTCTCCGTGGGTTCACGCGAATGTCCCATTTTCAGAACGCTGCTCTGCCCGCCCCCCCCCACGCGGTGGGGTGAATTGACAACAGCACCAGTCCCCGAAAATGACCATAAAAATCAGTTTCAGGAGGAGGGAGTGGGAGAAGGAAGGGAGGGGAGGAAGGACGGATGAAGGAAATGAGAGAGGGTTCTAAAATAAATAATAAAATTGTTCTTTTTTTCTTCTTTTTTAAAATCAAGATTTAACCTCAGAAAATTTGAAAGGCATATGATTATATAATGGGAGTCCTGGCATGATATGATGTAACTGTGTTGCTTTCTAGTTGTGTAATAAAGAATATAACAGGCTTTTATTCCCAGTTCTTGGAATGTAGCCTCTAAGTGAGAGGAGTGTCTGTGTTATTCTTGGCGCCTCCTAATAATTTATGTTAAGGAGGTGCCTCCTGGGGTCCTTAGATATTTTAAACTAAAGAGATGACTCAGAATGAGTACCTGCAATGTCAGAAAACAGCCATGTGGTCAGAGTTTGAACAGGGAAAAGAATAAAATTGTTGAGGGAAGATATTCTATTACTGTTATTATTAGTAGTAGTATTTTTTTCACCCACATGGCTAAATGATGGCACCTGACCACACTCTTCAGCAACAAATATTACACAGAATCTAATGAGTGTACAGACACTGTGTCAATATTCCACCTTTTCTTCCTTCATATCTTATCACAAGAACTTTCCAGAAAATGTTTCCATCCTTCATGACAACAATCCATGTAGTTATTATTACCATTAACTAGTATTTTAAAATTAGAAGACAATAAAGAAATCTGATAGGTTGTCTCCATTATGTTAAGAGATATCATAAAACTCTGTCTTTAATTAGCAATTAAAATGTAGATGTGTAGTGACATTAGCAACAATGTAGATAGATAACTAATATAAACAATTAATTGAAAATAGCCATATTCTGCACTCTTAATATGTTAGAGTAGTTAGAGCAGATAAATAACTTTAAAAAGCAATGCTATATTAAAAGTCATGAAAATATAATTTAGAGCTCTTTATATACAGAAAATTACATATTGCATAATAGCCAGTCTGTCCAATCAATATATTTTAAAATTCAGTAACATCTAAGTCATATTATTAAACTGAAGATACTGTTAAGCTATAAGTTTCAAATATGTAAAATACTCTTTTCTTACAGAATTAAATAATAAATAGTAAAGTAGAACCACCACATGTACATGTGCATAGACATAGACAGACACCCATACAGACCAAACAACAAGCAGAACTTAGAAAAATTTTTCTCTAGAACTTTGTATATGTTTTCAGGTAGAACACTACTTTATCACTGAAACAATATAAATGGAAAACCATGGAATATTAAGTAGAAAATGTGCTCATGAGCTCACGAATTGTTTTAAATTCACTCCTAACTGCTAAGTAATACACTTGTCAATTTTTCCCCCAAAACATAAACAGAGTGAAGATGCTAAGAGGAAACATTCTGCATTTGCAGGATGTTCTCCAGGAGGTAAGTGTAGGTGGTATCAAAGCTATCAGCATAGATGTTGCCTTTAGTTCTATCTAGACTATTGTTAACTATGATAACCAATTGCTATGGTTAAATGTTCTCTTTAGGGTTTTTCAATTAAAATAAGCCAAATGCTCTCAGCTTCCAGAGTGATGTTTCCAAAGCATGGGAGCACACTGGTGATACCTGGCAAAACAGGGATGTTAAAGGAGAACTTCATTAACTGCAGGAAAATAAAGACTGAATTAAGCCTGGAATTGACGGTTAATTCATGGTGTGGTTTTAACAAGTAACTTTGTTTAGTTTTTTCATCTGACTGACGAAAAAGTTAGACAAGATTATTTTATACAAGCTGAAATGTCAATCATCCCCACTTGGTAGATGGGCAAACAAAATCTGGTTTAACAGACATACTCGGAATCATAAAACCCCTCACAGAGCAGCACTGATACAATACACCACAGCACCTGCTCACCACCTAGCTTCCCAGTGTCCACCTAAGCCAGGGAATGTGGAAAGTGAGAAAAAGTTACTTTCAAACTGAAAAAACAGTATATTCTTTATTTTGCAAATAAAGCGCTTTTCAATTCATGGTAAGAACATGAAAACAAGCATGCAAAGTGTTATTAAAAGGAGATAACATTGGGCCTCCCTGGTGGCGCAGTGGGTTGGGCGGCGCACTGTGAAGCAGACCGCAGCCACTGCAGCACGGTTCGATCCCTGCCGCCCGCTAGGGCGGGGACCCACATGGTGCAGCAGACCTCTCCTGCTGTGCCCGCTGCTCCCCTCAGCAGTGTACTTCTGTTGATCTGCCTGTTCTGCTCCCTACTCTCTGTGGTGAATCCTCTCACCCCCCCACACCTCTGGCCTGTACCCCAGTGCTTGTATGCATAAATAAATAAATCTTAAAAAAAAAAAAAAAAGGAGATAACATTGCATGTTTCACTCAGTTTAAGTAATTTTGCCTAAGCAGTATGTTTCTAGTTGTAAAGATCAGCATGGGTTGACGGAAATTATTTGAGGGGAAAATTTAACAATATATAAGAATTTTCTGGGTCTCCCTGGTGGTCTAGGGTCTAAGTCTCAGTGCTATCACTGCCTTTGCTGAGTTGGATCGCCAGCCAGGGAGCCGATCCACATGGTGCAGCATTCTCCTGCCTCACCCCTTACTCCCCTCAGCAGTGTATTTCAGTAGATTCACCTGTTCTGCTCCCCACTCTCTTTCTTGTGAATCCTCTTCCTCCTCTTCCCACACCTCTGGCCTATTCCCCAGTTCTCCCATGCAAAAATAAATTTTAAAAAATTAACAAAAAATGAAAGGAAAGAATGTTCTAAAATAATTTATATAATAAAATGCATTTCTTTTAATAGACTTAACTGTTTACTCAGTAGATCTAATTCTGCTCTAATATAAATACATATACTGAGATAACAACAGAGAAATCTAAATCACATTATAATTTGGACAGTGCTATGAGCAAAGAGCAGAGGGGGTTAAAAAATTGGTTTTCCTTGCCAATGCATTTTTTTTGGTGGAAGCTTCATACTGTTTTCCATAGGAGCTGCACCAATTTACATTCCCACAAACAGTATACAAGGGTTTATTGCAACAGTCTTGTTAACACATATTGTCCCTTTTAAATTTTGTTTTATTACCATAACCTTGTATTATAACACTATGTTGGTTTCAGCTTCACATCATGAGAATCAACATCTGTCTATACTACATTAAATTCACTGTTAAGTTATCTGAATTATACCAGAACACTCATCTGAAAATACATATGCACTTCTAAGTTCATTGCAGTGCCATCTACAACAGCTAAGATATATAAACAACCTAAGTGCCTGTCAATAGATGAATAGTTTTATATAGTCTAATTTCTTTATATACATATACAGGTATATAATGAAATTTTATTGAGCCATAAAAAAGAGTGAAATCTTGCCATTTGCAATAACATGACTGTACCTTGAGGGGATCATGTTAAGTGAAATTAATCAAAGAAAGGCAAATACCAGAATGTCTCGCTTATATGTGGAATCTAAAAACAAAGAAAAGAAACCAACCAAACAATAGAGCTCATGGATACAGAGAAGACACTGCAGTTGCAAAAGAGGGCAGGCAAAATGGGTCAAGATGGTCAAAAGTGCACTTTTTCAAATCTAAAATAATTATGGGCACATAATATACAACTTGGTGAATAAAGTTAATAATACTGTATTGTGTATATTGAAAACTGAGTAGATCTTAAATGTTCTTATCACAAAAATTTATTTGTACTCTGAATGATGGCTGTTAACTACTTGTTGTGATTATCATTTCACATATACAACTACTGAGTCATTAAGTTGTATACCTGAAACCAATATAATTAATGTCAATCATGCTTTGATAATATTAATAGTAATACTAATCATAAATAATGCCATTTTGGAGGGGGGAAACAAGCAAAAAAAACTGCACATGATTTCATTTGTTAATTTGGGGCGCTAACTATTGCTGTTACTGCTCAGTGTAGACTAATCTGGTCCTATAAAATTGTCCACAGGGAAGGAGCATTAAAATCAGATTTGAACACCCTCCTAAGGCACTTTCTGTTGATTAAAGTGAACATTTAACACAACCTTAAAAATTGAAAAGGGATCACTAAATTTGTAACTTCAAGGATGTGTACTGAAATGAGGATAAATGATCTCACACATTTTGCTTTGATAATAGAATTTAGAAATCCTTTGTATATTGATACTTGTTTATAACTATACATATACAAGCCTCGAGTATTTATCAGTGGCTAGTGGAGAGACCTACTTACCTTTTACACTTTAACTTTGTGACTTTTTCACCTGGATCCACTAATTCACTAATTTTGATTCACTACTCCTAAGTGATGGCATTGACAATCATTGATCTATTTTTTATATTTTATCAAATCTAGTAACTCAAGAAACAAAGTCACTTTTGCTACAATAAGAAATTAAACTGTTATTCATTACCTCCCCTGCAATGCACTATCACGTCTATTGCTCCTGATAATAGACAAAATTCACATCCATATGAAATACATGAAAATATACATATGTGTGCATATACAGATATAGTGAAAGTCATACATTCTAAAGGTAGAATGTCATCTAAAACCAGTTATGAGTAAAACAAAAGTAGACAAAAACAAGAAATAAAACAATTTACAAATAAATATAAATTAACAGAAATAGCCTACACGTCAATATCCCTCTAATCTCAGTAGTTCACTATACCAAAAATCTACCTTTTGCTCAAACCACACATGTATCTTGGGTTAGGTGAACCCTCTTCCACGTTGCTTTCATCCCAGGACTAGTGCTGATGGAGTCATCTCCATCTGGAGACACGGATGACATTTTCACAGAAGGAGAGATAACATGGCAAATCACTTACTAACTCCTAGAGCTCCCGTTCCTAAGTGAGACGTGCTGTTCCTGCTTGCATTTCATTGACCAACACAAGCTATCTGGCCACATACAAATTCAGCAGGTTGTGTTTCTCCTCCTGCCAGAGAGGTAATGCAGGGAGGGCATATGGAACATCTGACAAGATTGTGATAACACAATATACCATATCCAAGTATATAAAATAATTGTATATGAAAAAAATGAATCTTAAATAATAGAAATAATGCATTAAATAACAATGGTCCTGGGAATACTAATGATATAGAAAAGATAAATTTAGATCATTAAAAATAGAATTATCCTATCCGTCATAATGACTGGATTGCAAAATATATTTTTAAAAAGACAAAAATACAAGCTATTTCACATTTTTAAAGGACAAATGTCTGTAGCAAATATAATACTATATTTTAAAGTAGTCCTTAAGAAAGTTTTCATCAGAATCTATTCAATGAATCAGTAAAATGAAGTTGAAAATCTTTTGCTTGTAAAAATATTACACAAAATTAGTATATTTATATATCTACAAGAATGACAGAAGATGAAGAATCAGCCAGGGTAAATATATTAACATAATATAATTTACATAGATAAATTATGTCTCAAGTATAAATATGTAATTGGAAATACTCAGTGAAGACATAAAATCATATAAAATAGTTCTTTAGTAGTTAAGCCAGAAAAGTTGTTTCAGAATACTTTTGCACGATGATTAACACAATTCCATGGACATGCTATCATTAATGATTATACCTAGAAAACTATATTTAGCAACAAAATATGATACATGTCAATCTTTAATAACATGTATTACTTTGGTAAGTAATAATCTCATAAGAACATTCGAAGATGGCATCTAGACAGATACTCAGCTGATTGCATTAAGATAAAAGACTAATTTAAACTATTCCTCCTAATATTTCTATGCTTCTTTATTTAAAACTGAATACAGTCAATAAACTTCTTAGTGAAAATCATCTTACTGCACTATGGATGTGAACACAAAGCAATTGAAATGAAAGGTCAAAATTAGGTGATTAGTAGATAGAAATGTCAGGATGAAAAGTTCAAAAATCTAAAGCTGACCATAATACTAGTATAAACAAAAGGAAATATAATTAATGCACTTGAACTCATTTAGCACTATGAAAGAACTTGCGGTGCCATCTCATCAAATGCAATGCTGTTTAATTATCAGAACAGTAAGACATTTCCCCCCAAGACAGTGCATTAAATATGACTTACCAAATAAAGCTTGTCATATCTTTTCAAGCTCTTATAACTTTTCTCTAATCTCTTTCATAAGTTTTGCCCTTGGATTCCTTCCCTTTCTCTCCCTGCTACACAACTGCTAATTAAAATTTAAATGAACACAGGTAAATCGAGGTAGACTTTTTTCAATAGGAAGGGAGCTGTTCAAAAAAGAATGTGCTAGAGAATCAAATTAATAGAAGTCTTAAGGTCTGAAGCATTCAAATTAAAATAACCCCCTTGAAATATATCAATCTATGCTTTCTAAATGACTTATTTTAATGAAGTATGCTGCTTACTGCTCCCTTGTAGGTTGTATTAATGAACTCAACCACTAGTTTTTTTATAAATTAGTAAAGTTTTAAAAAGTAGCCTTTGCTAAGTCTCCATGGTAGCTATTTAATTGTAGACATGAAGTGCCTAGATATTTCAAAGCGAAAGTTACACTATAGGTGTTGCCTTAAAGAAAGAATTGATTCAATGGATAAAGCACGTAATGGAACTGGGATTCATGAGCATGTAAACAGGCTACCGTTTAACACTCATAGTCGCCTGGTAGTACCTACAAGATTTTATATATACATACTGGACTGTGCAACTCTTTTTATATAGAAATAACACAGTTCAATAAAGTTCAATACATAGGGAGCAACCCAGATCTATCACTCTTCAGTCTTTCAGCAATGTTTACTGATGCCTAGTTTGTTTTCAGGTAATACTAGGCCCTGACACCAAAAAGTGGAGAAAGGAAGTCAAATACTGATTAAATGATTAAGTTGGCTTCCTGGAGCTGCTGTATCAAATTACCACAAACTAGGTGGCTTAAAACAATATAAATTTCTTCTTTCTTAATTTCAGAAGCCAGAAAGCTCAAATCAATGTATGTCCAGTCCTGGGCTACCTCAGAAAGGTTTAGGGGGGAAATCTTTGCTTAACTCTGCCAGTTTCTGGTGGCCACTGGAGTAACTTGTCTTCTCGGCTTCTGGCTATTTCAATCTTCACATCACCTTCCCTCTCCATATGTCTTGCTTATGACTGAATCATTCCAATCTCTGCATTTATCTTCACAGTGCATCTCCCTCTCCTGTCTGTGTCCTCTTCTGCTCTATCTATCAAATCTTTCTTGGCTATCTTATGAGAACACCAATCACTGTATTTAAGGTTGAAGGATCTCCACAAACCATTAGTCTCAATTATATCTACAAAGACCATTTTTTCCAAGGTAACAATCACAAACTGTGACTATCTTTTGGACAACTACCTTCTTTAACCTACTTCTAAGTTTAAGGGATTTGTGATTAGCGGGAAATAAACTACATAAACAGGTATTACTATAGAAGCCTCCCTGGTCGTGCAAGGGGTAAAATCTAAGCACTACGAAGCTATCTACAGCCACTACTACACCAGTTTGATCCCCGGTCAGTGAACTAACCCACATGGTGCAGCAGACCTCTCCTGCCTCGCCCGCTGCTCCCCTCAGCAGTGTACTTCAGTAGATCTGCCTGTTCTGCTCCCCACTGTCTCTGGTGAATCTGCTCACACCCCTGCACCTCTGGCCTATATCCCAGTTCTTATATGAATAAATAAAATAAATATTTAACAAAAATTATTAATATAAAGATTGACAGAGTCCATTATAAAAACAAAGAAAAGATGTTGTTTTTCCTCCCTTTGGAAACATTTAGGAAAGGTACCTAACCTTAGCATGGAGATCTGGGAAAGTTTCTCAGAGAGAACTTGAAAAAAATTAGAAATTATTCAGACAAGACTAAAGATAAAACATGTCTTAAAAACATGGTCTTCTCAGGAACCTAAAGAAGTTCAAAGTGGTTGGAGCTTAAGCAGTAAGTGGAGAGCAGCTGGCTCATCCAAAAGAGTTTCAAACGATAAAGCCATATTAAAGAATGGAAACACTAGCTAAAGGCATGGAGGACAATAGAATTACAAATGGTCTTGGACTGTTCCGTTCAGCACTTTGGACAAATGACTGGATGCTGAGAGTCTGGGACAAGAAAACAAGGCTGCAGGCAGGAGTACCAAGTGTAGGGTCTCCAGAAAAGTGTTCATGCTATCCCAAGGAGGGTGGCAGTCTGGGGAATGAAGCCACGTGGGTGAATTCAGAGAGATGGTTTAGGAATTGCAGTGCTCAGCAATCAACTGAATTTGAGAGTGAAGATAACAAAGATAGCAATAATAACGGCATATCCTTCATAAGAGAGACAAAGGCCAAAAAAGGTTTAGGGAGTGAAGATGAATTTGATTTAGACATTTAAAGTTTAACATTATCTGTTTCTAGATTTCAGATTGATATGTGGATCATATGCTCAGAGGGAAATTTGATTTGCAAGTCATCAGGATTTGATAAAAATTATGAGGGACTGGGTGAATTACCCCCAACCCCAGGGAAAGTGCAGGGAAAGAAGTAATTGTAAAGATCTTAAAGAATATATTTTAAGGAAAAGGACAGGAGTCTGTAAGTGACATTGACAAATGTGTTTGTGTATGGGTGATGGCTGGGGTAGGCAGTGGGGATAAGAGAATTAAACAGGAGCGTGCAGGGTGAAGTCTAAATTACTAGTACAGAATCCTTGTTTTCCTCTTCACCCTTCTTTCTTGTCTCCAAGGTTGTTTTTTCTGACCTTTTTGCTCTTCAAGACTCCTACCCACTATCTCTTCGCCTTCAGATGAAGACGGTTTGAAGTAAGAGGGAGTACTTAAAGTCTGTCAAGTAATATGACTCATGAGAAGCACTTTTGGAATTAACTACCAAGAGGCTTCTGGTGATGGCAGAGAAAGCAGTTACACACATTAGCAGGGGTCTGATTCAGCCTGAAGTGTACAGAGGCTGAAAGTGAGGGGCTGGACGCATTCAGTTTGCTTGGTAAGAGGAGAGAGACAGGGCAGTAGCTAGAGGGTTGTGGGGTTGAAGGGCATTTCCCTTGCATTACTCTTACAGGATGGATCAGCGAGGAAAAGGGTGAAAAAGAATGAGGGGGAAAAATCAGCACATGAAATTTCTAAAAAAAGTTATACTCCATAATCTAGATAAAAGCACTATATTTATACTAAATTTAGGGGCACTTTTCCACAGGAACAGGAGCCATGTGGAGAACAGGGAAATAAATGTAGGTGCTTTGCTTTTATGGCAGGCAGTCTTGGCGTTCCCAAAAGGAAAATTCTACACTGTCAGTGAAGAATGAGGACAGGCCATGTAGGTAGCAGGAGAGAAGAGGAGGCTGAGTGGGAAGTCTGAGGAGAGCAAAAAAGGGTGGGGAAAACACTTTTGGGAAAAAACATGAAAGAGCCACACAGGAGAGAGTGGAACAATCTCCCCTGGTAGTTTAGGCTCCAAGGTGCCAGTTAGTACTTTTTAACTTACAAAAGATCCTTTCTCTGGGGTGATACAACTATGCTTTCTGACAGTGTAGTTGAGGATGAGGGCAGTTCTCAAGATTAAGAAAAACAAAGAACAAAGACCAACAGATGAGGCTTTGAGCTAAACAAGATTTACCTCGCACACTTTTGAATAATAAGAAATGTAGTTAGGTTCAACAGAACCTCTTTTACGATATGAAAGACTCAGCGTTTTTATGGCTGCAAGTCTCTATTTACTCAGAGGTCTGATCACTGACCAAATCAATCATTTCTTTAAGGAAAATTTCAAAAGAAAAGAGAAGAGAGAGCTCTGATGAGGGAGAGGCGGGGTGGGGGATGAACCCAGGGGCCGTGGTTCTGCCCTTTCTTGAATATCGTCCCTGTGGTTTCCTTCAAGGTTCCCCCCAAGGCCCTCCACATTTCATATTAGAACTCAAACTCTTTGCATTGAAATAATGTGGATCTTACCGAAAATGTCATTTCCTTCAGTTTGTGAAAGAAAAGTTGGAAGTTCCTACTTGAAGTGAAGGGGGGGGGGGTAACCCTGTCACACAGTTATTACTCTGACGCCCTTCTGTTTGGTTACTGCAAAAGTAAAAGTCACTCAAAGAATGAAAGCATTTTTTTTTTTTTAATCTACTCCTTAAGATCCAGGTTTATACAGCTTTCCATTTCATGATTTTTCATTCCCTTCTTGCCCTGGAAGCATTAAAAGCAGGAGCAAGATAGCACTTTCTGTGTCGGGTTACTCTACACTGCTCTCTGTCAGGATCTTGAATTTTTTTTTTCTCCCCCACTTCTGTCTTACCGTCAAAAGCAACCAGAACAAGAACATTAACATTCAACTTATAAATTATATTTTTTAAAAAAAGCATATGACCTTGAGGACATTTTTAGACAATCCTCTCCAAAAGTTCAAACTGAGTCAATGATGTAACTTGTATTTAAAAAAATGTATCCCATCAAAGTAAAATAGACAATGAGAAGTCAACACCACGAGGCAAGAAGAGCACAAAAATATGAGGCCAACCATCATCACAACAGCTTTTGCTGCACAGGAACAAAATACTCTGCTAAATCTACTTTTCTTCCAAAGGTAGTTTGAGCCCATGGTCTGAGTTTTAAGACCTTTAAACTAAATGTTCTATTATTCCTATATGGGCTACCAAGAATAAGAAAAAGAAGGTAAAGGTACTTTGAATTTTTTAATGCAAAAACTTTATGATCTCATGATTGGTCCAGTTTCAGTTCTCTAAAATTCCCCTAGTAACAAGAGCCAAGACTTTAAAATTACCGCCAAGTGCAATCCAGTTTCCCAAGCACTTTATGTTTTAACTTACTGAACTCTAACATCAACTTAATCAAGTAGCCATTCTTTTCTACCCATTTTGGAAATAATTCCAAATACAGTGAAGAAAAACTTGCTTAAGGTCACACAAGGAGAAAGTCAAAGAACTGCAACTAACACAAGGCAGAACCTGGCTCAAGTGTGCCCTGAATCACTGTGGTTATTTCCTTTCATGGTTGAGCTAATACATGATTTCTTGTGTTGCTCTGGTTTAGGTTATTTCCAGTATTATTTGTAGCATATGGTAAATGAGAACTAGTCTAACACTTTGATATTGGTAGAAAAATCAACCTTATGATCTTAAAAAATTTGGTGAAAAAGTCTTCAGATTTGCAATTTAAGATAGTACATATATCATGGATTTCTTGTAACTGTTTAAGAACAATTTAATATGGCTTCTGACACATGAAGAGAATTCAGTAAATGTTACATGAACTTTCGTTATTCACATGTTGTCTTCTACTCTTATTGCTTTTATCATAAAGATCTAATACTCTTATTATCCATATATTATACTGAAATCCTAGCAACTTATTACCCATGCTTATGTAATAAATAACCCCACACCATCCCACTGCCTATACCTGATTACTTTCTTCCTTTGTCTGTGTATCTAGTTAGCATTTGCATTTACTTTGACAGCTTCATTGTTCACTTATTGACTACTTGACCTCATGGTTTCAAGACATCCCCATTCAGTATTATACTCTTCAATCCTTATTATAGATTCATATACACTATAATAAACATCTAATTACCTATCTGTCATCTAGCTAGCTAACACATTTATAATATATTTACATTGTTTCACACTTTACAGAACATTTCACAAATGTTTAATTACCTCTCCAAATTAGTAAGATAATTACACAGGAAATGTCTCAGACCTCCCCGGCAGGAAATACTCAAATTGTTAAAAGCAAATGTTCTAAATTTACTTTTTCGATCATTACTACCGTGCCTGCTTCATTCCTTCAGCTTTCCCCCTTGTGTCTTCATTCTCTGTAGGAACTGGCTCTGCCTTTTCTCAGCACATCAACCTTTTGGTTTCTCTTACCAGCCAGCACCTCTTATTTTTCTTAAAATATAAGACAACAGTTATATATTATTCTTACCATTTAATCTTTCATGATTTTATTTACTACTGGACAGTTGTGTGTAACTACTAGAGACTACCAAGGACCAACCACCAAACCTAATGCCTTTTCCAAGTCCTCACTTGCCTTCAACTATGCACCTGTGAAAATTATTCATAATTTCCTTTTTTGTACAAATCCAGAGTTAACTGACTCAAATTTTACCTTGTTGCCTTACTTCACTGTAAATTGAGTTAGCAGAGAATTTGTTTCAAAGACTTGTTAGAGGATTGAATGAATCAACAAGCATAAGGCACTCAGGGTCACACATAAATATCATACAATGCTGTTGTTTTCTTCACCTCTTTTAAACTCTGAGTAATTAGGGCTTTCATTGCTTATAAAGCAATGTAATGCAGCTCTATAGTATAGGTCACTATATTCCCTTTCTTAACTAGCAGATCATAAGCTACATTAAGACAAGTTTCTCTTTCATCACTTATTTCCCTCAGGGTATAGCCCAGTATTATGCATATATTTAATATTTTATCAACAACAAACAGATTGATAAAGGTATATATTATATATCTTATTATATCTTTTTAGTTTTAAAAAAATTGAGAAAAAGGTAGCAAAACGGTATTTGTTAAGTTTCCCTTAATTACTGTGTACCAGGCAATTAGCATATGTTAAGCCAATCAATCTCTGCTACACTTGTAGGAAGTGATACTTAGGATGACATATGCAGAACTGAGGTTCAGAGACTTGTCCAGTAGGTGGTGAGACAACCACAGCTAACTGAAGCATCTGATCTTTCCTCTCCCTGACCCCAACTCTGCCCAGTCTGTAGAGCAAGACACAGCCACCAGTGTTCACCCTCTACAAGAGTGAGGCCTGCCTCAGCGTCCAGGGACCACTTCATGCTGTTTTCTCTAAATTCCCACTACTCTCAGAGAAACTCTACAGTGCAGTGTTTGTTTCATGAACATCAATTTTTACCTCTCGAATTCACTATTTCGAAAACTAAAAATGGACACAATGTAATATGCTTTCTCTGCGTTCCCTAACTCTACTGCAAAAAATAGCATTTCTATAAAGTAGCTTTATGATTTTGATAGTTCTTTTTTCTTCAAAATAATCCAATCCTCTCACAACTAAGATTTAAGCAACTGAAATATTTCTAAGCTTTAGGCTTGTAATTAATGAAGAGTAAAATGCACACCTGTGGGGCACTAACTTTGTTATAGGAAGTGAGGGTGGACAACATAAAATATATACCTGTCTCCTTTTCCCCTCTTGTATGAAAAGCTTCAATATTTTGATAATTTCAATGTACTATGCAAAAAAAAAACCTTTTAGTCATTATTTTCAATAAATAATTATATGAAAATAAAATTAACAATCTTCCCTTAAGTACTGCATGAAAAATTATGGAGAAAAAGTGCTTTTATTTTCTAGACCCTATTTATTAGTTTACTCAATAGTTCTCCCTACCAAATTTAACACATCAGTGGCAAAGTCCTGTACTATAGTCACTGCTGGCCTATGCTGTCTTGACTCTACCTTGCAAAGAGAAGCCATTTGCAAGTATTTATTAAACAAACATAAATTACTTTGCTAAAGGCAATGATTGCTTATGTTTAAAATAAGTGTAACAATAATCAATATTCATTAATCCTTATTATATGCTGTTCAAGACAGCAAGCACTTAGTACTCAAGGTAACACTCCAAGAAAGGCTAATCTTCCGACTTTGCTTGAGAAAAAGACCTGGGGAAGATCAATGACTTGCTAAATGTCACCAAGTGCTAAAGGCTGAAACCACAATTTGAAAACTGATCATTTGATTCCAGCATCTACATCATTACATATGAAAGGAGAATAAGAGAAGATGTGAATTCTGGTATTTCTCTTTAAATTAAGTTCAATAGGATTCCCTTGCTGGGAAGTCTTATCAAAAATAAGAAAAACCCAACTCACTAAAATTCTGGAGGTGACCCTGCCAATCGAGTCAAATTTATTATTAAAAAAAAAGGTACAAAACAATTGATAATAAAATTCCCTCTCTCTCTAGCTTTCTAGGCTTCAAGTACGGTAATTGCAGTTCATGAGTATTTGAGTACTTGAAATAAATTCAAAATTACCACTCCTTGAGACAGATTGCTGGTGGCCTCCGCTGTAGTCTACTCACACCCCACTGTGCTGATGTCACACCCAGATAACAATACTTTGCCCTAGTTACAAGCTATGCAGCTGCACCAGGCTAAGTCCTGATTGTAATTCTCATGTTTGCTAAATAGAAGTACTTCTAGAGAGAGATACATTTTCTTTCTTACCTTCCACAGTTTTCTAGAATTATGGTAATGACTTTAAATGAAGCTTCAAACTTGGTTGATGCTTTGTAGATTCAAAGAATGAAAAAAACAAGAAGCTACAAAGGCCAGAAAAAGTAAAATTGTAGGAAAAGCACAGTCAAGTGGATGTTTTATTTCTTTACAAGTGAGACTGTGTATAGATGGATGTAGTGCATTGCTAAGTGAATATATGAAAATAATACATTTCATGGACAAGTAGTGCTCATGCAGTCCATGTTGCACCCCCCATTGGGGTGGTGGCAGTAGAGAATTTGGGGAAAACATTGATGAGTTTCATCCTGAATATACCTTTGTTTTTGCGGCCTGCCTTCTGGCCACCATGTTGAAGTCTGGTACAAGAGAAATGAATACTAGGCAGGAAGGGTGATGGTAATTATGTCTTGAATGTTTGTAGCTGACCAGTTCCTTCTTTTTAATCTTGAAATAAACCCATTCTATCCACCTTGCGGCTTTCTAAATAGACTCTTGGTGGCACATCTGCGTCTTACGTTTTGTTGTTGCTGTGTCAACTCAAGCCTTACAGCTACACTTGGCAATAGCGCAGGAATCCTTAGCTTTTTGGTGACAGATGAAGGTCAGTAGGTGAGCAAGCACCTCACTTATGAGAGTTGGTCTTTACCTTTATGATCATCTTCAGAACTTCCTACTTCTTTGCGCATTTGCACCTTTGATCCCATAGTGGTACTTTTGTAAATACACGTGTACACGCAAAGGAAAGAGAAAAACATGGTCACATCAGATGGCTGAAGGAAAAAGGTGTGTAGTACTCACCTCTTCAACATAAGCAAGTCAAGCAAATGAGGAGTGACTGTCAGATAAAATATCCAAGTCTGACTCTACAAGCCACTAACAATGCATTGTTTCCTTACTTTAATTTTGACCCACTCTTAAGGTTATTTTGATACAGTTTAGTAGATGCTCATTTATACAGAACTGTTACAAGGAGACACAGCTACAAACTTCCCTAAAGGTTGTCATGGCTACTCATGACAAACTTGAAAAAAAAAAAACAACTCAAGTCCCTTCTCCACATCACTTACATCACCCAAACTGTCTCACCTTGTCCCCTACATATTCTACTCTTGATTTGGTTTCTTTTATAGAAAATAACTTATAAAAGGCTAATGGACTCAACACAGCTTGTCCAACTCAGCAACAAGCAGCAGGGATAAAACCTATCTCATTTTTTGGCAAATTGTGAACAGAACACTGCTTCGTTCTGTCCCCCAAGGGGCGAGGTGATGAACTAATCATGTTGCCATGTAATAGGTCACAGCAAATAATTAAGATACTTGTTATAGTGGTCTGTGTGGTGCTATCCTGTAGGGAGTCAAAATGGATTTTCCATAAATTCTAGAAAAGGTCCTTTAAGATAGTCATTTAAAATCTACATCTTAGCTAATTAAGAGCAGAGCAGCATCGCTCAAACTAATGCATCATTTCACACCTAGTGTGTTGATAATGGACTAATCTGAGTGCAGGAAAAAAGAAAGCCTTAATTTTTTTCTTCCTGCCTCCTCTCTTCCAACATCTAAGGTGTTGCTAGAAAAGAAAAACAGACATAATTTACAGTTCTATGATCAGCATGGCAAATGAAAACACTGGTTTGCACAGACAGGGTACCAATTACCTGCCATCTTTCCATCGAATATTTGACATGACATAAAAAACATTCATAGCCCAAAGAAGAACCCACCCCCATCCCAAAGTGTAGAGCTGATGAACATCAAGAGTTGGGCAAAGATGCTGAGAAATCCCTCCCTGTCAGGAAAGTTTTGTTTTTTTTTGTTTTTGGTTGTTGTTTTTTTTTTTTTTTTTTAATGGATTATTAAGCCCCACGTGTCAAATACAGTATCATGTGCTCAGATACAGAAAACAACAAGTTCACAGTAGTTTCTATGTCTAAGATGGAAGCTCAATAATTTATGCACTTTGGTATATGGCAGGATTTATACTATTTTATAACTAGAAATTCTGAACTACAAATAAGAAGGTTATACAATTTAAAAGTGACTTAAATATATAGAGAGACTTGTAAGTCTAAACTCCTAAAACACATAGTATCATAAATCAATATTATTTCAATAAAAATAATCAATAAATTAAGAAAAATAGAAATTAAATTTAAATCCAAACCAAAAAAAAATTAAAAGTAACTGTAACTTGAGTATATTTTGAAATGTGCTTTTAAAAAATCCAGACCAACCATAAATATATGAAATTATTTTGAGCAGATCTGAAAATTTCTTATTTAAAAATTTGGAATTATGATCCTTGTTTTTTTTTTTTTTGTTTTTTTTTTTTTCAAAAACTGCAAGATATTCTTTACTATAAAATGATTGTTNAATTATTATCCTTGTTTTTTTTTTTTTTGTTTTTTTTTTTTTCAAAAACTGCAAGATATTCTTTACTATAAAATGATTGTTCTCAACTAAATACCTTATCATAATCAACAAATTCCTTTTTGTTATCTGTATATATAAGCAGTTAGAAAAGGATACGTATTGCATCCCAATAATTGCAAAAAAGGAACAAATTAATTCAACTCAAAGTAATATACAATTATTATTGACAACTTAATAATAGCCAAACAAAAACTACAAGTCTTTTAAATGTTGTTAAAGCCTTAAAGTTTTCAAAAGTTTAATATTTATTTCATCAACTTAATTCCAATTTGCATAACCTCAACAATAAAACAGAACTTTTGATTAATGTATTGCTAAAACTATTTTTTTGATCCTTTTTGGTTTATAGGAGGAAAAAGGCCTTGTAAATTAATAATTTGGGAATTTTCATTTCATTTATTTTTTATTTCTGCATCATAGTTGAGGAAAATGTTGTAATGACATGGGGATTATCAAATAAATATTACTTTAAATGCAAAACTACAATAAATAAAAACAATATGTAATGGTATATAAAACCTGAGGAAAAAGTACAAAATACTAAACATCATGGAAATTAACACATGATTCATGTCAGTGTTTTCAGTTTAAGTTCCCTTTAATTTACCTCAGATTTTATAATTAAAAAAAATACAGTGAAGAGTAAACAGACAAACGATTAATGGCTTGCTGGGAAAACAGAAATTAAGCATATTTTTAAAGTATTAGCCATTTTATGATTTTCAGTTTCCATAACTTAAAGTATTTCCCTGCAACTGACTACATAATTAAAAGTATTTTAATCAGTGAAGGTTTTCAATTTCATGACCCCTGCCACACCACAGTTAGAAGCAGAACTGCTGTTTTACACATAACTGCTGTAAAAATAGACGGTTTATTAGGACACGTGACTAGTTTTGAAAAGCTTCAGTTCTTATTGCTGTCAATGCCCCAATCAGCATGTTATCCTTGCCCTCAGCATTTTACAACTGGGTGAGACATGTAGTAAAAGATGGCTTTTGAGGAACATTTTGCAATTAACCATGAAATGTCTTTTCAGATAAATTGCTTAATTGCTTAATTTAAATAACACAGTATCCAATAGTCAAATTATATGCTTTCATTAAAAATTTATATATTTAGCCAACTTACTAATAATATTGAAACACAGATGCATTAGCAAAACATTACATCACAATACCAAACACATTTTATCCATTACTGCAAGTCACTTTTTTAGTCAAGTGCCTCTCTTCCCAGTCCCCCATATATATATATATATATATATATATATATATATTAACTCTTACTTATCTAATGCATAATGATTTAACCCTGCCAACATATCTTGATTTTTTCCAATTATATTATAAATTAAATAAATCTACTAAAAGCTTGTCTTTTCCTGCTTTACAATTCTTTCAGTAAGTGACCAATTAATTGTTACCTCTTGGACTTTATTTAGTATCTCAATGAAGTATTAGTTTTAAAAATTATGTAGGTTATAGTGAAGTGCATGATTGAATTCATCTTATAACATATTACTATCTTTCCTTTTTGTTTGCAAACCTGTTACATGGGTTTATTAGAGTGCAATGTCACAAGATATCCATCGATCTGCATTATGTACTCTACAACATATGAAACTTTGAGAAACAGCCCCTTCTCTTGCTACCGCATGCCTTTCGTATCTATTATTTTATTACCTGATATTAAGTATCATTTGTACTACAGAAGAATCAGAAACAAGGAAACTATTTTGGAGAGTACAATGATAAGGCAGAGAGTTGATTTGCCAGATTTTATTTTTTATGCCACTGAACAAGAAAAATTTTCATTGAGGGTCAAAATCAATAGAGTGTGAAAGTTGTGAAGATCGCATTAAAAGGATTAATTAGTATTATATTGGCTAGACCAGAAAACACTTCAGATGGCTATTGTCAACTGAATTAGAAAAATTCAAGGAAAAAGCATTTTGTTTTTACTATATTACAATACTGAAATAAACTTTTACATAATAATATGATAACTACTAGTGTTAATAAAATCTTGTTTTATGTATCAAGTTTTGGAGAAATGAGGACTTTAGATAGGAAAAAAAAAGTTTCATATCCAAAGTACTCATCTTCCTTTTTATCCTCTGGAATGACAACACAGAATATGGTTCAAAGATTAATCCTGATTAAAAAGGATGATGATAGAGAACAACTAAATCAAAAAATGCCAACATTTTCCTTAAAACTCCAATACCCAAAAATCCATCAGCCATAAGTTAACTTTAAATCTTAGAGACTGGTAATAAATTTTAGAGACTTGCCAAAATGATAAAGCAGATTACTTCCATACATTTCACAACTAATCACTCACTGCATAAAAAGAAAATGAAACTTTGCTAAGTATAAGGACACATATTAAATTTCCATTAATAGATATTGCTGTTGTCCACAGATGGACTACATAAACACTCTGTGTGTGGAAGGGACATAGTGTACATGGGTGATGACCCTTGAAATTAAGAACATTAATATTCCAAGGTGATACACAGCACTAAATGAAAAAATGCTATATCAATACCATGAAGGCTGCCTTCTATTGTAAAAGTTTAATTGTAGGAGCAGTTTTAGTCATCACAAAACAAAGAATTCAACAATATTGCATTTCATCAACATTTGGTGAAGGATATAGGATATTTTTGCATTATGGCTCACTAAGAGATAGTTACTGTGATTCATGTCAAGTCACGAGCGATGCACATATTTATGGACTGCATACTAACTGGAAAGACAACATACCACACTACATGGTGTTTCAGAGACGAAGGAAGGAAAGCTTTTGGCAACAAACCGTTATCACCAGACTGTGAAACTGAACTGGCATCCTTAATAACTGCCAATAGACCACACCACCTTAGCAACAGGGCAGCAGAAACAGAGACTTGAAGTTTCCACAGGGTAAAAGGCTGTTGCTAAGCAAAAATTATAACCAAACATATAGGAAACTGTAGCATGTAGTTCTGGAGAATTCACAATTTTAATAGTTTTACCGGCCCAATCACGTTAATACAGACACCTGAACCTGGTGAGAGACCACACCAAATCCTTGTGACTGAACTTGTAGCAAACCCTCTCCCACATTCCACAAGCACCTACACCTTTCAGCCACTTCAAGCAAATTCGACCTAATGACCACTTGTGCGAGAGTATCTTCTTGACCTCTCTCATCATCTTTCCTACTTCACTTTACTTTTCAAGATGTCATCGCCCAGGTCTTAAAACTTCTTGCTTAAGCCCCAAACTCTAAAGTCTTGTAATACCAGCCCTGTAGAGATGGAGAAACCCCAGAGCTACCCCACACCACTCCTGTGTGCCCCTGGGCTGTGTGCCTCACCAATGCTGCTGACAAGGTTCTCCGGGTGGTACTTACCTGCTGCTCCCCGGACTCTGTAGATTTCACCAGGTGCTTATCCTTGTACAGAGACCAGAGACCAATATTGGGCAGGAAAATTAGAGCCACCATGAAAAGCAAAGTCATCTGCAGAAATCTCTTCTGTTTCCTCTTCATTGCAAATGACAACAGAGAAGAAAAGTTAAAGATGTTCCCCTGACCGCTTCTTGTGTTAATGCCAAAGTCCTTTCCTCTCCCCTGCGAAGCACCAGAAACTGAGGAGAAGCTAAAAACTTTTGTTGCCTGCTCAGCACCAATCTGCACGGTTCAGAGGGAGTTGGGCATCTGCAGAACAAACGCACAGTTACTTTCCCCCCAGAAAACTATGACGAAGGCATTATCTATTGGCTTAGAAGTAAATGACTTGACTGAGGAAATCATTAAGCCTATCGACCTCCATTACTATAAAGCTATGGAGCAAATATGATCGTTTCATAGACTAATCTTAAGTTATCAGAAAGTCAATAGCATGCTAGATACTTAAGAAAAGGGGGGGTTTGGAGTCCTCCCCCCTTAGTGTGGGAGGGCTGGGCTGGGGAGGCGCAGGTAAGTCTTGAGAACTGCATGGGGGGAAGCGGCTCAGCCCCAGCAAGTGTCAGGAAGAAAAGTGTCCGCTTTTGACATTGCCACATCACCTTCCTCGTCTTCCCTGAACATCTCCTCCTGTGCGCCCCTCGGGATAACCCACCTGAACTCAAGTTCAACTCCCTCCGGAGCCAGCGCGCTGGCGGACTCCGCGGGACCGGGGCGGAACCCCCGCGTGGGCTGCGGTCCCCCAACTCCTGGGTGCTCGCGCGCAGTCTGCACGCTCCTCGGCCGGCGGCCGGAGACCTGGCGGCGGGGAGGGAAGGAGGCTACAGATGTCAGCCGAGTCCAGCCGGGAAGTGGCGGCGCCGCGACGCTGCTCCTCGCGCCGAGCCGGGCCGTGCTGCTCCGCCAAGTCCGCGCTCTGCCCATCAATCTGTCCCCGGGCTCCCACGACGCGCTCACGCCGCGCGGCTCCTGTTACCATTCTTCGCCGGCCGCCGAGCGAGCCCGAGACGCAGCGCCCGCGCCGGAGAGCCGGCTCCCGGGCGCCCCCCCGCGCGGGGACGGGAGGCGGCGAGCCCGAGACCGGCGGCCGGGCAGGGAGGGCGCGCAGGGCGCGGAGGGCGCGGAGGCGGAGATGCGCCACGCTCGCCCCGGCCACCGCTGCGCCCCGCGCCCGCCCGCCCGCCCGCCCTCCGCCGAGACGCCGCCGAGACCACGTGCGGGAGCCGGAGCCCGAGCCCGAGCCCGAGCCCGAGCCGGAGCCGGGAGCCGAGGGCGGGCCGCCGGGAGGGGTGGCGAGGCCGCGGCTCCGAGCCTATATAAACGAGCCCCGCGGCGAGGAGGCAGAGGAGGGCGTGGAGGCTGCAGGAGGCGGACGCGGAGCTCGCGGCTGACGCGGATCCTCTCTCTCGGCCCGGGCTCTGCGGGGCAAGCTCGGCCCGGCGGGGACGCCAGCTGGCCCGGTCATCTCACCCCCCAGGCGCTAGAGCCGAGATGACGGAGGGGCGGGCGCTGGCCCAGCGGGTCTCCCCGGATTTCCGCACGCAGCCGGCGGCAGGCACCGGGGATCCGCGCTGGGCCCGTCCCGCCGAGAGGGGCTCCCTGGCCGTGGTCCCGCCGCTCAGGCCAGGTACGTGGCGGGGCCGGAGAAGGAAGAGCGTCCCGAAGCGAGCAGGACGGAGGCGCTGGGGTCGCAGGCAGCGGCTTCTGGAGCGACAGCGTGGACACCCGGGCAGCGACACCCGGGGCTGCCAACACCGCCGGGCCCGGGTTCAGATTCGGCGCGGCCACCTCGCGCCTCCCCCGCCCTGCTCGTCCGCGCTCCGCGCTGCTCATGGCCGCGGGGGCCACCTGTCCCTCTGACCTCGCGCACGCCTCCCGCGACACCCGGGAAATGTGGGCTAAGTCTCTGGCAGCTGGGACTCCTCCCTCTCCCCAACACACAGCTGCGCCAACGCCCGGGCCGCACACGCACGAACCTGTGGCACCTCTCCGGGGACCCACCGCGCCCAGCACTGTGCTCTGGCCGCTCTGGGCACTAGGGGCTCGTACTCCCGAAGGAAGGGGGACTTAGATGTGGCGACCTACGTTCGTTCAGTGCCCGCTGTACCAGCCTGTCTAGCGCCAGGAAGAAACGTCATGGTCACCTCTTTGTTACACCCTAGATGTGATGCTCACAAGCTGGGGCTAGAATAGTCTGTGGACTCCAGAAGGCGGTCTTTTCAGCTTCCCTCTTTCCTCCCTCTTCATCTCTCTCCCTCCCTCCTTGTCTTCACCACCTCCCTCAGCCTCCCACTTCTATTCTCTCCCCTTGTGTAGCTCCAGAAAGACCACAGATTTCACTGGCAAGAGTTATGCCTTCAAGTCCTCACATTATTTTTGAATGCATTTGAACGATACACATTGACTGTGACTACATGAATCAAGCTTTGTGCTGAGCATTTTTTGTGACTCACCTGTGTTTCTAAAGAGTATATGAACACATTTAATACATGTTTTGTATGTCTTTTATGTATAGATCAGTTACTTCCAATTTAACACACGTGAACTTTGGAATCTAGACAGTTAAGGACTTAATTTCTCACCATCATCTGAGCACGCTCTCTTACACTCTCTCTTTCTCTTTCTCTCTCTCTCTCTTGAACTGTATATTATTTCCTAATCTCCTTTTTCTTAGCGAGTGCAGTTCTGAAACACAGAAATCTGAATTCTGAGAAGAAACATAGCAGGATGAGTTATGCTGGGATAAATCAACTGGCTCTCAAAAAAAGGAAGTATATTGAGTCTTTTTTTTAGATATTAAAAATTAGCATGCAAAAAAAAAACCCTCAAAAGTGCAATTGGATTTTTTAAAATTAAAATCCCTTGCAATTTAAACACCAGTTTCTACATACGGTAAAAATTATGTTCTGGATTACAAGTAGGTCCAGCATTCTAGCTTGAACTGTCTGTGCTTCATTACTATTACAAAAGTAAATGGTCTTTCAAACAGTAGCCATTCCCAGGGCATCATTAGTTACAGATAATGAGTATAATAACTACTATATCCCACATCAAGTATATGCAGAAAGCTCAGTAGAAATTGGATTAAACATTACTTTTCACCTTCTCCTTTTACAGTGTAGCCCCAAACAATCATTTTTGATTGGTATCTGTCAAAATTATTGGATTTGCATAACTTCCTTCAACCAGATCTTCTTTCACAATTCCATATGCAAATTTCTAACAGGGTACATGCTTCTAACTAAGATTTGTTTTATTTTGGGCTAACATACAAAAATAAAATCCCTGTATGGGACAGTTAATGCCTTTGGTCAATAAACTGGGCAATACATATACACACATAGCACATAGATATACTCTTTTTAATTGGATGGTTATATTGGTTTAATAGAAATATAATTTGTCTTACAGTCCAAGACTCCCTTTTTGGCCCCATTTGCTCCATTCTGTTATGATTTAATTGGCAACCTCAGGTCATGGTTCCATGTGCCTAACAATATGTCAATAACTAAGGGACACATGGAAAGAAAACAGCACATCTGTGACCTTGAATAACTGTACTTAATATGAAACATAAGGCAACTGGAATAAAGCATATCATGGCTGTTTGTACTCACCTTAGTCTGAGCCAAGCTTAAGTCTTACCTTGAGAGAAGTGAAGGATGCTGCTTTATCAATGGACTTCAAAATTCAGTGACTTAAGACATCTATTTGACAACTTGTCTGGATTTTCTGCATTTGGATGGGCTCAGCTGGTGGTTCTGCTACTTGTGATACATCAACATTTGGGGGCCTGGAGTGGCTGTGTGGCTGGCCACTGGCACTCAGTTGGGACAGCCTCTTGAAGATCAGTAAAAGACCCTCAGTTCTTTTCTGTGTGTCTCTTCTTGACATGGCCTGAGTTTCTCACAACATAGGGACTTGGAACATCCCAAGAATCTGTGTTCCAAAGGGAAAAAACAACAAACAGTTAAAATTTCTTTAAAGTCCTGCCTAGGCATAAGCTCCCTTCTGCAATATACATAGGATCACCCACTTTCAAGGGTGGGCAGGCATATGGGAGAAAAGTGACATTTCAATGAAAGATTTGAAGAACATGTGGCCATTTTTAACCTACTGCCAATATTCAAAGGCACAGAGATAGGAATTCACCAGGAAGGCCTAGCCAGATAAGAAAGAGTGGATGGTGGAGGGATGAGGGTTATTGGTGAATGGTTTTTAAAGGTTGGATGGAGTCAAAATATTCAATTATTACAAAGACAGAAAATTGACTTTAAATTGGTTTAAAAACAGGCTTATTTAGGGCCTCCCTGGTGGCGCAGTGGCTTAAGCAACGCGCTATGAAGCAAACCGCAACCACTACAGCACGAGTTCAATCCCTGCTGCCGGCCAGAGAGGGGACCCACATGGTGCAGCAGACCTCTCCTGCTGTGCCCGCTGCTCCCCTCAGCAGAGAGGGGACCCACATGGTGCAGCAGACCTCTCCTGCTGTGCCCGCTGCTCCCCTAAGCAGTGTACTTCCGTTGATCTGCCTGTTCTGCTCCCCGCTCTGTCTGTGGTGAATCCTCTCACCCCCCACACCTCTGGCCTGTACCCCAGTGCTTGTATGCATAAATAAATAAATCTTTAAAAAAAAAAAACAAAAAGAACAGGCTTATTTAAATAAAAAAAAACTGATGATATATTTGAAATGCAACATGAAAGAAATACATACATTAATGATTCTGTGATATTAACAAAGACTTTCAGTTTATCTAGTCTGAAGCTGTACTTCTGAAAAGTTAGAAGTGGTTTCATAAACCAAAGAACGGTCATCAGCAACATCTTTGGGGTTTTGCTTTTCCCCAAACACTACAGAAGCATTTATTAAGGAATATAGTAACAAAGGTAAAAGATTTGAATTCTCTCCTCCCCGCATCTTATTTTATTTTTGTGAGAAAATTATAGGAGTTACTCATACAACTAAATTTTGCAAAGATGATAATTTAGTTTTATAACTTCAAAGCTTTCCTGTTCATACTTTTGTTTAGGTGGAGTATAAAACAGAAGATTGTGCTGAAGGTAAAATTAATCTATTCTTTTATCTTTTACATATTATATAACTATATTTGAGTTTGTATGACTATATATTACATAGATCACATATCAGATTTCTAGCTTAGAAATGACCTTTATCTTCTTATATATGACATGCTCAGTATTAAACTTATATTATGCCTTTAAAATACTTTTGTTGAGCAAGTACATTATATCCATTTATGTCAATGAAAAGTGAAAATTATATTTGGGGTGATGAAATCAAGAGGTAGTAAAGTTAATATTAAATTTGATGGGAAGATTTTTCATAATAGTTCAATACAAAATATCATAAATGAAAATTTTAAAAGATGCAGTTAATATGGTAAGTAAAACCAGTAACACATGCTTAAGAAATCATTGATTGGCATATGGCATGTTCCACTTTTTTTTTTTTTTTCTGAAAAAATGACAAATGTCATAGACACATTATATATTGAATACCAATTTTTACATAATATTTATACATATGAAATAGGTGAATTTTACAAAACTACGCACGGCTATATTTTGAGATATATTGATATCAACAAACAGACATTTACTGAATACTTTACAATGGAGAGAGCATAGTGAAGAGTGCAGGTAGAAAGCTCTGCCTTCAGACAATGAACGATAGAAGTCAAGTGTAAAGCCTGATGATTAAAAAACAAGAGACTAAACAAGGCAGGAAAGAGGATTTTGAGTGCCTGGAAGAGGAATGATGTGACTTCAAATAAAAAGCCCTTACCAGAACAAGTACTGAAGGAAGCCAGGAAGTGAACCTTGCATATCTTAAGAAACATTATTCCAAAGGCTTTGGAAGGGTAAAGGATGGTAGCAGGGAAAGTCCCTTTGTTTAGGATGTTAGAGATCAGCAAAGGAGATAATGTATTTAGAAGACAGCCTGGTGAGTGAGGAAATGAGACGTTCAGTACTGAAGTGGAAAGTCATATAAAATGCTATCATTAATTGTAGAAATTTAATCTCTAGCAGAAATGTGTCTTTTATTTTGATGGGATGAGAAGCCAATGAGAGATCTGAGTAGATATTAACATGATCTGCCTTATTTTCTAACAAGTAGGTTGTGTTGCAATTAGATTGAGGTAAATAAGGAAGAGGCTAATTGCTATAATCCAAAGAAAATAGTGTCTCATATCAGAGTAACAGGAGTAGCAATGGTGAAGAGATTCTACCAGAATATTCTCACTATAAAATTATATTGGGTAGTTGTTGGAACAAATGGGGAAGTATGAGAAACAGAGAGCCCAGGACGCTCCAAGTCTTTTGGTCTATGTTCTTGAAAAACTGGATTTGCCTTTCATGAATATAGGAAGACACGGATAGAAACAGGTTTGAGGAGGAAGATCAGGTATTTTCTCAGACTTACTGAATTGACTTGACGAATAGTGGAAATACTGAATAAGAGTTTAGAAAAAGACTGGAACATGACAAAGGTAGAGAAAGAGTGTACACCAGAGATTTAAATCTAGAATGTCTAAGAGTATTTCAGGTCATAAAATGTTATGAAATTACCAATCTGTGAATGCATATAGGTAACAGGACAAGCAAAAAGGTGCCCCACTAACAAAAACGCAGGGAAATGAGAAGAAAACAGTAAAAGACCTTGAAAGATAGTGGTTAGTGTTTGAGAAAAAATCAGGAGAGTCAAATGAAAAACCGTCTCAAAGAGGAGAGAGTGTCAAGTCTATTAAATGAGTTTGATAAATCAGAGAGATGAAGTTAGGAAAATCCTCTCTGGATTTTAACGATTACAGGTTTCCTTATCCCATTAGGAAGTGAGAAAGGCAACAGTATCAAATGCAGCAGCAGTTTAGATGCTAGAAAGGATGATCTCCACAGAAAATCTGATAATGAAGATTTAATTAACATAATTATGTTAAGCACTTAATGACCAAAGCAAGGAATGCATTTAATTTTGTGCTATACGAGTGTATTTATCTCTGAAAGCAATTATCAAAAGAAAATGAAAAGATTTCAAACATTTCCAGTTTATGACAATTTATTTTCTTATTCTTTGTAAAACCATAACTGAATGGATTTTGTACTCACTGAAAATAAACCTCTCAAACTTTTACTGGAGATATTGTAAAAAGTCGTAAGGTTAGCCATCCTTGCCTCCGACTCTCTCCAACCAACTTGAAGATTGATAGTTAGCCACTAACTATGTGCTTACATTTTATTGAAACAATTATTCACCCCAAAACTTGTGCTGTCCTGTCATCCAAATGAAGTCAAGTATTTCAATAGTTCAACACTTGGGGCCTCCCTGGTGGAGCACGGGGTTAAGTCACAGCACTATGAAGCTACCCAGAGCCACCGCAGCACAAACTGGATCCCGTACCAGGCGGGGACCCACATGGCGCAGCAGACCTCTCCAGTCTTGCTCCACCGCTCCCCTCAGCAGTGCATTTCAGTCAGTCTGCCTGTTCTGTTCCCCACCCTGTCTTTGGTGAATCCTCTCACCCCGCCCTCCCATGCCTCTGGCCTGTACCTTAAGCTCTTGTATGCACTGATAAATAAATCTTTAAAAAAAACCAGTTCAACACTTATGAATTCCGGCTCTCTATCCTTTGGAAGTATTTTGAAGATCTACTTTAAACTAGTACACACACAACTCCATTTCTATCAGTGTGAATATAACAAAAATTTTCCTAGAGTAGACAAAAATGTTTCTGGGTACAAGGCATGTGGAAATTCAACTGATGCATGCATTTTCCCATCTTCCTCAAGAAAGAAAGAGTGGAAATTCACATTCACTTGGTACAGCGGTGATACCACTTGGTACAGCGGTGATACCATGCTAACTGGTGTGGATGAACAAGCATCACTTTGTTGAAGACATCATAAAACAAATGTGTTTTAGAAGAGGTGAGAAAAGAAATTCTATGAAGGTGTACCATATTAGTAGAGTTTTTAGAGGATCTGTGTCCTGGGAATGTCAAAGTAAAGCACTAGTTAATATATTTCATTCATTCCCCCAGGATAAAGAACAAATTTATTTGACCTCATTTCTCTCACCACTAAAAAGGAAACCTAACACCTAATAGGACTCTTTGGCTTATGGAGTATTTCTCACTTGGGAATATTGGCCCAACCATTACTGACTGGGAAGAAGTCTGCCAGCTTGGAGTAGAGCACAGCAGGACAGACTGTGCAGTTGATGTGGGCAGTGGAGCAAGAGGGCTGCCATTCAAGCCACACAACCTGGTGGACACTGTAGTAGAAGAAGTATCGCTGACGGGAAAAGACAGTGTCTTATATATATATATTTCTGACAAGCCCCAACAGGAGAATCACACCACTGTTCTTTTATTTCTGAAACAAGGTCATGTAATTTGAAGCAAAAAAAGCTTTAAAAATATTGAAAAAAAATTAAAAAATATTCTTGGGGGCTGAGTCTTATAAGAGACAGAGCTTGGGCATAGGACAGCAAGTGCCTATTCTGCCAGAACTTCCCAGTGTAAACTGGATTTTTGTCAAATTCACCAAATTGTAGGATTGGGTGATGTTAGTAGCAATCTTTCATAGTGTGTATATGCTACATATGACCTATGACACAAGCGAGTCCAGTCCAGAGTCAAGGATATGAATAAACCATACAAACATGTAGCTAAGACATACATGTTACCTACCACTGCTATATCAGTATTTTTTTTATTGCTTCATATATCTGGTCATGTCTACCTAGTGGAGGATGAAAAGTTCAAGTTTAGTGATTGCATGGATAAGTTTAGTATGTAGGTGATAGCTAAAGTGAACTTCTGATGCATAAATCAGGATCAATTCTAATATTCAATGGTGAGGGGAAATATTCTCAATCAATTTAATTTCAGAAAATGCAACTGGTCATCTGCTTTGTGTGAGAATAAAATAGGAGTATAATAAATGTATGTAAACAGACATATCAGCAGTAGAATATGGCTTGGCTGTTAGACACTCAGATAGAGAGAAATGTATGAAATGTAAGACAGAATGTTCCAGAAAGGAGACATATGGATAGACCAAAAAGAGTGGAAACAAACTGTGAATATGTTTGTGCAGCATGCAAATATCCATCAGAATGGCTCCACCACGGAATAGTCACTCTACAACAAGTAGATCAAAAGATCTGACCAGTGGACATTTTCCAGAAGGTATTTTGGTTAACCCAGCACTAGAATGATAGGTTCATTCATGTAGTGGATGTGGTGACAGGTATGGAATCCATGCCTGAGCTCAATGTCCTAACTCCCATCAGCAATGCTGGTAATTCCCTTTTTGGGAATCAGCCATGGGTAGTGGAGGATCTCTCCTGTAAGGTCATGCTCCCCATCCACACTGCCATCCTTCGACCTACAACCAATGATTGAATGTTGAAAGACTATAAAGGATTGGCTCCTCTGCCTCAGTAGGGATAATTCTGAGCAACTATAATAGTTCTAGAGAGTTCACAAGATCCATTGAAATTCGTGTTTCAACTTTGCCAGATTTCAACTGTGCCCTCAACCCATCCTCCATTATTATCATAACTGGTGAAGTCCTGTAACATCCTCTATTAAATACAAGATGTGGTGTCTAAATCTGTTTTTAACTATGATACATTCTCAGCTCAGAATGTGTAGAATCACTTGTTCTGTACTCATCTGTTCTACCCTACAGCAGCTATGGTATTTTCTACAGATTACAAGCATATATTAAGTAGCATTATAAAACCGCTTTGAAGACATTTTCTAAAAATGACTTAAGGACTTTTTATGGTCCCTGTTTAATTAACATTGATAACATACTTTATAGAAAGGATTACTTGGGGAGGCATAAAAACAATATATTCAACAGCTATAATGACTGCTTTTAATGCCAAAACATTGAAATAAAATCCCTTTAATATTAAGTCTATAGTATTAAAACCTCATATATTACGATTAAATCAGCAGTTGAATGACTGGGTTTCTCCCTGATATTCACTTGGTTAATCTTGCAATAGGTTAGCAGGAAAGGACAGTCTTAAGAGTTAAAATAAAAGTATGCAGCTCAGAGTCCCAGTAGATGTAAGGAACACCACATAAAAATAATATTCTTATTCTCTTATTTTGACTTTCCTTTTAGCTTGAATTTTTGCTAGCTCAGATCTACCCTGTCAAGATAATGGCCCACTGTCTGTCATTCATCTGTCCTGTTACAGGGTGGACTTAAGAAAACTGACAGTTTCCATGAATAACAATCACATATCCAAAGATGTCTCAAGAAAATGGCATTTTATTGATTTAAAAGGGACAAGAGCTTTTTACCTTTTCCCTAGGCCTTGCCCTCACACGAGGTGAAGTAGAGATGAGATCATGCTCACCTTGAACTATCTTCCTCATGGTAGCAAAAGACACTGGAGGGACCAGATATCCACAACTCCTTGTATAAATATTTCCTGAGCCAAATTTTAGAATTTTCTATTTCCTCAAAATAAGTTTAAGTCATTTTATCATTCACTTCATAATAAAACAATGTACTTGTGTACAGCAACCATTTGTTATCATTATTATTTATTGACTAAATCTTTAGATTTTCTAGCTATACATTAAACTTAGAATTCTCTGTGTAAAGTTAAAGGCCTATTTCTAAAGTCTTATTTCATTTCTCAAGTCTCTAAATCAAAACCCCTATATAGAATGTGGGAGATAAAAAGTAATTCTTTTATTCAAACAGCCAAAGATGACTGTTTATTTCAACTAAAAGAATCACCTTAATCTTTCACATAATTCTTAAGCTTTTATAACATATAATTTAATCTTCTTAGTATTGTGGATACAGCAATCAACAAAAACAGCTCTTAGTCCTCAGGGATGTTATATTCTAGCGTAGGGAGAGAGATAATAAAGCAATACATAGTTAACGCCCAGGGCCACAAGAGTGACTGGCACAGTAAAGCATATATTAAGTATTAAGTAAATAATTAAGTAAAGAAAGGGATGGAGAACAGGAAATTAGGACATTGCATTCAGAAAGGGAGTGGCCAGGCCAGGCCAGTCCAGGCATCTTGGAGGAGGAGAGCAAACCAGGAATCTGCCTGGGGAGAAGGACTTCACACAAAGGGAAGAGCAGATGCCAAAACATGGGATAAGAAAGTACCTAGTGCCCCAGGAATAGTACTGTAATTACTCTTCTTTGAGATGAGAGGTTTTTTTCCTTCTTCCACAAACAAATCTTTTATTTTTAACTACTTAATTATTTTTAGTTAAATAGTTACTGTGGTAGGAATATTTGAGAACTGTTTTCTCTGGTGGCAAAGCAATCTTTCTGTACAGATATATTTACATGTATTTCTATAAATATATGCATGCATAACTAACATTACAAATAGTTAATTATATATACTTATATATATATTCACGTATTTACACACACACATAAGTACACACACACATCTGCACATTCCTGTTCTTATATACATGGTGCTGTATGCTTTTCTTCATTTTCTTCTATAAGCAATGGATAGCATATACCTCGGTAGTTGTTGTAAAATAAGATAATGATGACAATAACAACATGTATTTTTAGAGCTTAGTATGTGTCAGGCATTCTAAATGCTCTATACATATTTACATTTAATTTTTATAACAACTCTATTTTCATCTTCATTTGGTGATTAGGAAACTGAGTCATAGGAAGGTTAAATAGCTTCTTAATATTTTACTGTTACATATATTTGTTATTATATAACCTAGTAATTATACATACCATCGTTCACACAGATGAGAAATAGTGACTGCCCCATATTGTTCATTTGTCTTAGGAACAACTAGCTTCCTTTCAAATTATAACTATTTCACCTAAGTAACACACAACTACATATGTTCCATTTGAGAATACTGAGAGGATAGGTTTATGGCCACACTAAGTGGACCAGAAACCAGCAGTGCTGGCAAAGATGTGGAGAAAAGGGAACTTTGGTTGGAAATTTTTCACTAAAACCACCACTTGATGCAAATATCCATTCTTACCCCTCTGGTAGATATCCACCACTAAACAACCAGTGCATTCTTGACAGTTAGTTCTGGAAACCACTCTCAAATTATGTCTCCCAGGATTCCAGGTAACCTTGACAACAGACTAGACTTGGCAATGACTCCTAAGTCTATTGGACATCTAGCAAGTAGGTAATAACAATCCATTTAAAAACATCTTAAAGGAAATGAATATACACAGTGGTATATGTTGGAGACTTCCTATGTTGGCATATGGAAAACAATTTGCCTTTCTAAAACTGAAAATAAGGATACTGATCATACGGCTATTGAATAATTCAGTTAGGAGATGATATGGCCCTGGGAATGGAAAAAGAGGCCAGAGGAAGGACACAAAGCAGAATGGAGGAGATTTGTTAACAATTGGGTAAGAAGGAGGGAGAGGTGTTGAGCAAAACATGTCCTTGCTTTTCCCTTCATCTGGAGTCTACAGTGCACAAATTACACACTGCAGGTCCATCCATTTAATATTTAGGAAGGAGAGACTTAGCGATGTAGGCAAAGATCAAAGAAAGAAATTTTTTTAAAAAAATTCCTATACTGAAATCACTACTTAGAATCAGAAAATTTAATTCCTGTTTTCTGAGTAAGGAGCTTTTTGACATTTTATTTTTAGAGCATGACATGATAGACAGGAAGTTTTCCCAAGGGGAGATGCAGAGCTGGTAGTGGAATTTCATAAAGAATGCGCAGTAAGAAGGAAAAGCAAGAAAATCAGCCTATAGATGACACTCTTGTCACTGACTAAATAGACAAATACATCCTGAAATAAAAAAACAAACTCAGTATTCTCAATAATTTTTATAAAGAAATTATATGCATGTTCAATATTCAATCGGTAATACAAATGAGCCATCATTTGTTCAGAAACACTAAAAAGACTGCTAGGTGCATACCAAGACTTGATACACAAAGGTGTATATCAAGACAAGAAAAGAAACTAAGTCATATATATCCATTTTTTTTAATATTTTCAGGGACAACCATGAAGACAAATGATGAATTAAAATTCAGTAAAATTAACTGAGTGCAACTGAGTTAAATATGCTAAATGGAAAATTACTAGCCCCATGTTTTCTGATTCACAAGGTTCACTTTTTTTTTAAAGATTTTTTTTTTTTTAATGACACAAGAACTGGGGTAAAGGCCAGAAGTGCAGGGGTTGAGAGGAGTCACCAGAGACAGAGTGGGGAGCAGATCAGGAGGATCCACTGACATATACTGGTGAGGGGAGCAGCGGGCAAGGCAGGAGAGATCTGCTGCGCCACGTGGGTCATATGCCTGGCAGGGGATTAACTCCTGCTTCAGTGGCTACAGACAGCTTCATAGTGCTTTGCCTTAACCCCTTGCATCACCAGGGAGGCTCCCACAGGTTGAATTTTTGTGTTGTTTCGGAATGGAAAGAAAGATATGGAAGTTGTGGCTTGGGAATGATACATGAAATTTTTTATATTTCCTCTTTAATATGAATTATTTTAGATGTACACAATATAAAGTAATCCTATAAACACCTATCTTTCACCATCTAAACTAATAACTAAGTTGTCAACATTGTCCATATTCTCTATCTTATGTGCTGTTTCTGAAATTTATGGACATAATGGGTAAACATACATCTTTGAAATTCTCACTGTCCATGAAACATTAAGACATGTTTGTTGTAACTATAAAAATATTTACATTCTGCCCTTGTCACATAACACGTTGCCATTATGCAAATTTATAGTGTTGAATTACTTATTAACTGGAGCTATATGGAAACAATATTCATATTGATTACAAGTTACTATAGATGTAAACAATGCATCTTATTATATTTTAACTAACATATTTTGTACATGTTGAATGTTCAAAGGTGATGATGATAATAATGTTAGTGATCATTGCTTGCTTTGATGAATAATTAAGCCTCTTTGCTCCTCTCATTTATATTCAACAATATTTATTGAGTGCCTTTTATGAGGCACATACTGATAGATGCAGAAAAATACAAATTATAATAAGAATAGCATTAATAATATTAATTTGCATTCATTTTCACTAACACTACACTAATATTCTACATACATTCATTTAAATGTAGTCAAAGTTTTATTTACCTATAAGGCAGATGTCACATCTCTTGCTCTGTGGTAAAGCTAGTAAACACCAGCTGGGTAGCAAGATATATAAACTCTTATACTTTTCCTTATAGGAAATGTCAATGGAATGTATAACAAAAATAATGAAATAGACAAATCCTGCCCAGTAGCAGTATGGGCTAAATAACAAATATATATCTCTTGGGATGAGACGGACAACTTTCAGAGGGTTGCAGGTATGTTGAGATACTAATTTTTCTCATTCACAGGATTTAAGAAAATAATGGAAGATTTCCTTTAAGATGTTAGGAAGAGAAGGCACAGAGCATGCCTGAATGGAGGGGTCATATGATCCCATGCTATTTATAGAGGGCCCACTGAGGCCACCACGTGCACTTACAGGTAGGTAGTGAGTGGAGAATGAACTGTGAACCATGGAGAGCAGGAAATGGAAAGAAAGTGAAGGAAGGTCTGAACTAAGTTAGGAACAATGCAGGAGCAAGTCAGGAGGGACAGATCAGAAATACCTGGAACTTGGACTGCCTTGAAATATGTAGCCAAGTTGGAAATATGGCAGATTAGGAAGAGGAAAAAGGAAAGAATTGCACTTTTCTACTTTTAATTAAGGAAGGACCAATAACAGAAGCAGATTTGTGAAGGAAAACCACACAGAACTTTTAACTCAAAATAGTGAAGTCACCTTTGTTGTCTGACTCCAAACTGGAGCCATTGGTCGATTTAACTTATTCTGAACGTGATTTACTATTGCGATCATCATCATCCTCTCAAAAATCTAAGGGCTGTCATTATATTAATTGCCATTTTTCTTTTTGAGTTTCTTAAGATGTAGACAACTGTTTCTCTTCTTGATTAGTCTGGAGACAGAGCTGATGGTTCAGTGCTAGATGCTGTCAGAATTCAGAAGAAGAGCAACAAGTTAAATCAAGGAATTACTTATTTTACTAACTAGTTGGAACCAGATATTTGAAAAATATGAAATACTTTGCAGATCTAATGGTGTCCAACTCAGACCACTCCAAGACTTTCAGAACTGGTCTCCTCAAGGTGCCTCTCTGGCAGGCAGAGAATTTTGAGCTAAGACCCATGAAATTCCTTGAGGTTGAGAAATTTCAGTCTTTGCCTCAGTCCTGCATGCACCCTAATCGAAGAAAAGATGGTCACATCCTAAGCTTCTCTCTTCCTAGTCAGATGAGTGATCTTCACTCCTCTTTTTAATGACTTAGACGAATGTAGCTTCGGGTGTTTCATTCGGTTGTAGGTTTATCAGTAAACATGTTTCTGCAATCTAAGAATCTCATCTTTACTCTCAGAGTATGGATGAAGTGACCCCTTCTTGCTCTCATGTTGTCTCTCCTCTCTCTCCTTGAAATTTAAGTCTCTAAACTTAAGAATAAATATCCCTGGTTTGCTGTGTTAGTCACTGGAAATTTTTTTTTTTTTTTTAGATTTTATTTACTTATGCACACAAGAGATGGGATACAGGTCAGAGGTGCAGGGAGTGAGAGGACTCACCAGAGACAGAGCGGGGAGCAGAACAGGCATATTGGCTGAAATACACTGCTGAGGGGAGCAGCAGGCAAGGCAGGAGAGGTCTGCTGTGCCATGTGGGTCCCCTCCCTGGTCAGGGATGGAACTTCATGCTGCAGTGACTGAGAAAGCCCCACAGTGCAGCGCTCAACCCTGGCCCCACCAGGGGGCCCCAGTCATTTAGAATTTACACCATGTAATTTCCCTATATAATTTCCCAAAATAACTATATTTTGGCCTTACTCTTAGTAATCTGTCTGAGGACCCAGATGGGGTGGGGAACTGCTCCCAGTGCTCTGACAATAGCACTTACAATGAGTAAGTTGGGTCAAAGGGTATGCAGACTTTTAGTTATAAAATAAAGAAGTTTCGCTAAGGAATAGCATGGGAACTACAGTTAATGTAAACACTTGAAAACTGCCAAGAGAGTGTGTGTCAAGTGATCTCACCAGGCACAGAGAAATAGTAACTACGTGAGGTGAAGGGAATGTTCATTATTTTGTAGTAGTCATTCCGTAATGGGCACCTGTGTAAAACATCACGCTGTTCACCTGAAGTTTAAGCAATTTTCATTTGCCAACCACTCCTCAATATAGCGGAAGGCAGTAGAAAGAATGCTGTGGTTTACTCATATCAACATATTGATTTGTTTTAAAGCTAATAAACAATACAGAGAAAAATAGTGCATGTAAAAAATAATTCAGGTTGAGAAGAAAGATTAGTTAAGGAATTGTATTTAATTTACGGGGTGAAATTGTAAAACTCATGTCTTTTCACCTTTATTTTTTATAAGATTTATTTATGCATACAAGAACTGGGGTACACATCAGAGGTGCAGGGGGTGTGAGGGTTTAGCAGATACAGAGTGGGGAGCAGAACAGGCAGACTGACTGAAATACACTGCTGAGGGGAGCAGTGGGAGATGCAGGAGAGGTCTGCTGTGCCATGTGGGTCCCCTCTCTGTCCAGGATCAAAGTCGTGCTGCAGTGGCTGTGGATGCTTCATAGTGCAGTGCTTAACCCCTTGCACCACCAGAGAGGCCCTATTTTCATCTTTAATCTTCAAACTTTAAGTGTGTACAATAAAATAATGATGGAGACATAGGAATACTCAATCTAGTTAAGAGAGTAAGAGTAAATTTTTATTTCACACTGTCACATATAATTATCCATTTTTATAATTTTGAAAATATAGTCAGAAAGGTATTTTTACATAAGTTAAATTTCAAAGTAAGGATTCTTTATGAAGTCTACTATTAATAGTATTTAAATGTCATGTTTTTAAACTTCGCTGTTCCTTGGGAGGATTATGTAAGATATGTTTTTATGCTAGAGTAAAAACTACCGGAGTGCAGAACAAATCTTTGAAAGCTAAATTATATTTTTAAAAGGCAGAAGTGAGCTTAGAGAAATGTATTTTCCAAACAGGTTGTATAAAATTCAATTTTAAAATACAGAGTAGATCTGTATTATTTTACCAATCCATCCCTCCTCTTCTCCTATGTTTACTTTTGAAATAAAAAATCTAAAAACTAATTAACTTCCAAATTCAAGGCTTTCTGAAGAGCATTTATTTGCCTATTATTTTGTCATAAATGTTGAACTATATATGTGGTAGGGGAAAAAACAGGTATAAATTAAGTTGTTCTTTTTTATTGGATTCATATTATGTAAGACATAAATTCTAAAGCTTGCAGTTACTTGTCTCAGCTCCATGGTGGAGCCAAAAGCATGATCTTCACATTTTCCCTTGAATTGAAAGTAGCATCTATAAAATTTCGAGAGCTTGCACTGAATTATAATAGTTAATATTTCATAACGTATTTACAAAGAATGAATTTCTCCTGCAAATCTATTAGTAATGGAGTGACAATTTAAAGGGTCACAATCTGATTCACCAATTGACTACTTTATTAATAACACCACCAATTATAGTACAGCAATACTGCTGTAGGGAAATAAAAATATGCTCCCCCAGGTATTTGTATGTCAGAAGCTTGAGTTCAGGAAGGGGCTCTAGAGACTGGGTGGGATTAGTTTTTTTCTCTGTAAGAGCCTCATCAGGCAAGGTCTAATCACCTTAACTCTTTTCCAGGGAGAAGGTAGAACAAATATCTGCATATTTTTGTCTACAGTGCTTTCCCTAAAAACTCCTTGGGTAACCTTCCCTGTCGCCTGCCTGAAGTCCTCTATCTTAGGGAAGCTTCTTAAAATGGCATATAAAGCCATGTGGGCAATTTATTCGGTCACGCTGGATCTCTTCCATGTACACAGCAGATATATGTATTCATTAAAACATCTTTTAGGCTCTTTTATTTTTATCTATCTGCCCGATGCTTGTCTGATTATTTTTCAGCCTGCCATAACTCAGAGGGTTAAAGAATGATTTCCTTTGTGTCCCACACTGCAATGAACACAGATCGGGAAATAGAGGAAAACATAATGTGGAACAATTTCATTAACTTTTAGGTGGTATTCTTTTTTAAAAGATTTATCTTTATTTATGTGTATAAGAAGTGGAGTTCAGGCCAGAGGTATGGAAGGGGGTGAGAGGATAAACCAGAGACAGAGTGGGGAGCAGAAAAGGTAGAGTGATTGAAATACACTGCTGAGGGGGGCAGCAGTGAGACAGGAGAGGTCTGCTGCTCCATGTGGGTCCCCTTCCTGCCCTGGGATTGAACTCCTATTGCAGTGGCTGCCAATAGGTTGATAATGCTGGAACTGGACTTCCTCTGACACCAGAGGCCCCTGGGTGGTATTCTTTTTTTTTTAAGATTTATTTATTTATGCATATAAGAGCTGGGGTGTAGGCCAGAAGTGGTGGTGGGAGGGGTGGGTAAGGGGTTAGAGGATTCGCCAGAGACAGTGCACAGCAGAACAGGTGGATTGATTAAAATACACTGCTGAGGGGAGCAGTAGGCAAGGCAGGTGAGGTCTGCTACACCATGTGGGTCATCTCTTTGGCCTGGGATTGAACCCAGTTCTGTAATGGCTGTGGATAGCTTCATAGTGCTGTGACTTAATCTCGGAAGATTAATATCCTGGGTGGCATTCTTTATAAAATAGATAAAGTTATGGTTTGCTGCTAGCATTTTATAGGCAGATTTGTGTACAAAAGGTATTTCTAAAGAGTTAAAATATGGACATTCATTTCAGTATTTTGTTTAAGAGTTGCTAGGAGTTTATGAAGTAAAAGAAAATTGCTGAATCTGGGATTCATTGATTAATAATACTTTACATTTAAATGGGACCTTTCACATTGAAAGTGCTTTTCAAGTACAAACTAATTAAGTTTTGAAACACTTCTGGTTGGTCTTCAATCCTCTTTTAAGAAAGGAATATTGGGTTGAAGTGAAACATGGGTTGTTTTAAAACAAGTCAGGGAATTTCACATCAAAATAAAGAAATATAATTGGGAATTATCTGGTAACATTTTTTTTTTAAATCAAGTTTTTGCCTAGCATTTATCTCAAATCAAGGGAAAAAGAAATCTTGCTATATTTCTCATACTTTGAGACTCAATTTTCCCTGTCATACTTGATACTTTAATAAGGACATTAAAATAGATTTAAAATGCCTCATTGCCAAATTGTTCCATTAAAGGAAGTTTGGTTGATTTAAAGGGTGGATGTTAACTTTAAGTGCTATGTTAGAGAACAAATAAGGCAGCATAGAAAGTACAATTCAATGAGCTTCATAGCAACTACTTAATTTACGTAATAGTTAAGTAAATCTGGTTTACTTTTACAAAATCAGATAATGTACGATCATTCACAAAGATGAAGACTGTTTCTGAGAACTGTGTTTCATGTGTTTTAATAAATAAAAGCTTTTCTTATAGAAACTAAAGAGATAAAGTCTCTTGATATGGAACACAGACTGACTTAGAAGAAGGGTGATACTCAATTCCCAGTTTCCCAAAACCATTTTATAAAGTCTGCTTTAGATATTAGAAGACATTATAAGGGAGGAAAATAACTTTCCTCTACCAATCTTAGGCTCTCAGATGGTACCACAGCCAAAGACAAATTAACAAGAGAAAATCATATACACATTCATTTCATGTGATATGAGACCCTTCACAAGGAAATGGAGCCCCAAAGAAACAGTGACACTACAGTGTCTTTGTGCTAACTTTGATAAAGAGTGAAGAGTCATGGGAAAATGTGATTAGTCAAAAAAAGATATGAGGTTAGAGTAGTTAATTAGGGGAACTTTAGAAAGGTCTGTTCATTCATATTCTTTCAGTGTCCCTCCACCTTGGGAGAGAAGGATGTTCACTTCTGTCCTCTTTGGAAAGGGGAGACACCGTCTCTGTGACACTCTTCTGAGGAGTGCTCAGTAATTCCTTTCTGGCCTGCCATACATGACATGTTAAATTGACATACTTTGTGGTACTATGTCCTGAACCACTACAATATCTTACACAATTTATTTATATATATAATTTATGTATATATCCATATGTGTCACATATGCATGTGTCATATATATAATTATGTGTGTCCATATATATAATTTATATATATCCATATATGTGTGTGTGTGTCCATATATATAAATTAATATATTTTAGTGGTTCAGGACATATCACCCCAAAGTATATATACCTACCATACATATATGGTATGTAATTGAGTATGTATATACATAAAACACACATGTGTGTGTGCATTGTAGTATCTAGTTTCTAAGACACATTGTATAAAACATTTTTAATTACTAAAAGCCATTAGATATAATCAGTTTTTATGTATGCATGTATATATACACATAAACACATGTATATTACTGTGTGTGAATTACCTGGTTATTTTAATTAAAATTTAGGGTGTTCTGTGTGTGAAGCATAATTCCATATGCTTAGAGTTTAAGGGTGGAAGTATAAAATTGAATAAAATCAATCCAGGGTATTAAGAAGCCTAATGTGAAAAAAGCACAACAGGAGTTATCTGATGGATAAATGGCTGACCTGGTATAGCACATAACATAATTTACAATTACATCTTACTTCTTATAGAAAGTAAATGCAGAAATATGTATATAAGTTTAAAAAGGGAAAGTAAACAAAAAAGAATTTATATTCAATTTGGAAAAATTGATAAAACTCCAGATTGTTCTTGATTCCCAGGAATAGTTTTCCTACATCTTTTAGGAACCATATCTTCAAAACATAAACAATTATTCACTAACTGTACTTGTCTTTTCTTATCCTCTCATCTTCCCTCCATGCTCCCTTTTATCTAGCCTGTCAAGTGACAACATTTGAATATACAAAAGGGCGATGTGATGTACAGTATCTCTCTTCTCTGGCGAGGAGCAATTTCTAGATACTTTTGTGCTCACATAACCTCTGCTGCCCATGGACCGTGAGAAGAAACGAGCCCAGAAGCTTAAGCAAATTATTACACAATATTTAAATAGTTGTCAATGCAATTGCATGTAACAGGAAAGGAAAGCATATAAACTAAAACAAACATGAAGAAAAGTTATATCTAGGGCCTCCCTGGTGGTGCAAGGGGTTAAATTCAGTACTATGAAGCTATCCGCAGCCACTACAGCACAAGTTTGATCCCTGGCCAGGCAGGTGACTCACATGGTGCAGCAGACCTCTCCTGCCTCATCCACTGCTCCCCTCAGCAGTGTATTTCAGTAGATCCACCTGTTCTGTTCCCCACTCTGTCTCTGGTGAATCCTTTCACCCAGCCTTTACCTCAGCCTGCACCCCAGCTCCTGTGTGCATATATAAATAAATCTTTGATTTTTTTTTATCTAAATAAGAACCTGTTTAAATTTCCTGAAAGGTAACAGTATTCAAAGACGATTATGATTTTTATTTTTTAATTCAGCTTTCTGGCTCTCTTAATGGTCAAAGGTGTTTTTCAAAACTGAGTTTTATCAATGTGACCTATGTTTATAGATTGGTAACAAAGCAGAATCAATAATAGAATCAGAATTTAAATGGAATGCTTGTGAATTAGGCAAAAAAAATATTCTGTGTAAATCCTCATAAACTGATATGAGGTCAGTGATTTTCATTAATTGAGAAATGGTATTCAATTTTATTTCTAGTTGTTCATTCATCTATTCATCCATTCAACAAAGCTATATTGAGTACCTATTATGTACCAGTTCCTATTTATCACTGGAGAAAGAGATTGTCCACTCTAAGCAGATTATCTAGGAGAACTTGTTTTTGCAACTAATGCAATACGGTTGCTACACCATGATAATACATATGCAAAAAGTCCTATAAGAGTAAACAGGAAGAAACCAGAACTTTTAGAAAGGATGGTAGGAGAAATGAAACAGTAACAGAGAACAACATTTTAGCAAGTAAGAAATATGTGTGTTTAGGCAGTACTTTCAAGCCAGAGGGGAGCATATGCCCTAGGCAGGCTTGAAGGTATAGGGTTCCATGGTAGATGAAGTCTTGTGATTATTTTTTCTGTACGTGCAATTTTGCAGCACCAATATGGGCTATAATACACAATATAATTTCCCCCCACAAATATAACACAAAGAAAGAAAATTAGTAAGGAAATCAGAATCCACACAAAGTCTCTTTTATCTCAAGGGAATGAAGATTCCTTGCTCTACTTAAATAGACCACCCCGCAGGTGCCAGTTATTCATAACAAAAGGCAGAACAGTGGTGGTTTTTGCTGATGAAAATATACAAGAAATTTACACAAGATATTTCATCAACATGAATAGAATGCATGTGCAAATACACATACATATAATAGGCTCACTTAAAAATGCATTCACTCACGACTTGAATGCCTTTCTTTGGAAGACTCAAATTATCCTGCTTCAGACCATATTGAGGGAATCATGGAGAAGAGCATCAGATAAGCAGTGATAGACCAAATGCACACATACTTCAGGAATTGTCCAGGAGACTTCATACAGATTAATGCATGCAATTTCCTCAGAGTTTCAATGACAGGGGGCCTTCCTGGTGCATAGGGGCCAAGTCTCAGCACTACCACACTATTTCCAGCCATTGCGACACGAGTTTGATCCTTGGCCTGGGAGGGTTCCCACAGGGCGCAGCAGACCTCTCTTGCCTCGCCTGCTGTTTCCCTCAGGAGTGTATTTCGGTCCATCTGCCTGTTCTGCTCCCCGCTTTGTCTCTGGTGAATCTTCTCACTGCCCCCCACCCCCACACACACCTCTGGCCTATACCCCAGTTCTTGTATACATGAATAAATACATCTTTAAAAAAATTAATTAGAAAACTGAGAAAGGGTTGGATTAAGTAACCTGTCTGCTATCACACAAGTATAAAGACACAGCCTATACTTGAAGCCCATTCTACTTACTCTACAGCCTACATTTGCTACCAATATGATTACTTTCAAAAGGCTTCAATAGTTAAGCATTAAGAACTTTCTATTTAACTATTTACTATAAAGGCTGAAAATTCAGTTATTTAAGTTTCAATTTCCTTGTATCTGGTTGGAACGTAACAAACATCATTGTTGACAAGTTTGTCTGTATAATTTATAAATAACCAGCTGACTTTTTATTACTTAAGTGGTTATTTCTATTTATAAATATTAAAATTCTAGTTTATAGATTAGAATAATTTCATTCCCCAGAAAATTCCTAATTTTATCCACAGAATATTAAAAATAAAAAACAGGAAATATTTAGACATCATACATTTAAATGTTACTATATTTTTCAATCTATATTATGAGTGGATAGTCTTCTATCTCTCTTTATATAATTATTTGTATATATTCTATGAAAAAAATGTACAAAACATAAAGTTAACCTGAAAGGTTGGAAGGTGTTTAGCTTAAATGGTCTCCTTTTTTTTTTTTTAATAAATACCACTTTTATGTTATTGATTTTATTTAAAAAAAAAACACAAGGTAACCAAGCCTGGCAAGGGGTGTAGAGAAAAGAGAACCACAGAAACCTTGGTACACTGTTGGTGGTCTGTACATTGGTAAAGTCACTAGAGAAAATAGTGTGAAGTTTTGCAAAACATTTAAAATAGAACTCTATATGATCCAGCAATTCTGCTTCTGGCTATATATCCAAAAAGTGATGCAATGACTATCTTGAAGTAATGTCTACATTCCCACGTTCAGAATAGCTGACATGGAAAAACTTAAGTGTCCCTTGCTGGGTAATAAAGAAAAGGTGTAACCTGTACCTACATTTGTATCTAATGTAAATATGGACAGGTAATGAAATATTATTTATACATAAAAAGAAGGAAATTCTGCCATTTGTGACATGAATTGACCTTGAGGATATTATGATAAGAGAAACAAGTCATTCCGAGAAAGACAAATACCGTATGATTACATTTATATAGGGAATCTAAAAATATCCAGCTCTTAGAAATAGAATGATGGGCTGCAGTAGCTGCAGGATTGGAGAGAAAGGGAAATACTGGTTTAAGTGCAGCATTTTCAGTTGTAAGATGAGTAAGATTCAGCAATTGAATGTATAATGTGGCAACTATTGTTAACAACAATATATTGTATACTTGAGGTTGCAATGAGATCATAGCTTTAATGTTCTTACCATACCAGCAACAAATAGTAATTATGTGAGGTGAAAACGCCTTAACTGATGGCAAGTGATAAACTGTCATAATATTTACAAGTATCAGGCCTCCCTGGTGGCGCAATGGGTTAAGCAAGGCACTATGAAGCAAACCGCAGCCACTGCAGCACGAGTTCGATCCCTGCCGCCGGCCAGGGAGGGGACCCACATGGCACAGCAGACCTCTCCTGTCTAGCCCGCTGCTCTTCTCAGCAGTGTGTTTCAGTCAGTCTGCCTGTTCTGCTCCCCTCTCTGTTTCTGGTGAATCCTCTCATTGCCCTGGACATGCCCTGTACCCCAGCTCTTGTATGTATAAATAAATAAATCTTTAAAAAATATTTACAAGTATCAAATCATCTTATTGTACAACTTAAACATAAACAATGTTATCTGTCAATCTTAAAAAAGTTGGAAGATATATTTTTATTATCAAAATAACCACCTCAGGAAACCAGAATTTAATGTTATTTTGCCTCCCTTTTTCTATTTCGCATTTTATATCTATAGTATCTTCTTTTTAGTCAACTATGAGTCTACTGAAGATTTATAGATTGATTTCAAACATTTACTCATACATAATAAAAAATATTCCAGAGTAAATCTGTTTAACAAGCATATTTAACAAGTTTGCATCACTTCCACTTCAATCCCCCTGTCTAGCAATGCATTTTATTTTACAGAGGTAGCACTTTGAGTACATACAAAGTTTATGTACTTTATTCATATGTGCACCTTATCCATCTATCATCTATCTGTTTCATTAGATATATAAGAAGTGATGTAGAAGATTCAGATCTAAGAGTTTCTGCATATCTGTTTCTCATGGGTCTTCATTTCTAGCTACAAAATGGGAAATACAAAACCTATTAGTAAAATGGGATTTTGCTCATGTGGAGGGAGTTTAGTAATGACATTCAAAGTGGCACTAGAGACTTTATTAGAAAATCTGGAATTTAAGATTCAACAATAACAGGAAAAGGCTGGGTATGAGCATATACCAGTATATCTCCACTGGGAAACTAAGACAGCAATGCTTAAGAAGGGTTGACAGTAAGATGAGCTTAAAGAACTATAAAATTGACTCAAATTTTATAAATGCCTCTGAGATAAGGGTGGGATTCATTTCAGAAATGAAACTGGATAGACCTGAGTTTGGAGAACAATTTTGCCCAGCCTAATGTAGGAACAAATAGCAAGGAATGCAACAGGTCATTGCAATAGAGATTGTCATGAAAACATGGCAGGAGTGTGTTATTTGTCTATGGAATCCCTGACTCATCAAATAATGTAACAATCAACATTACAGAGTGATAATGTGTTATGCAATCAGTTGCATTACAATCATTACCAAGAACATTATTTGTAGTTGGGGACCACATGCTATAACTGAGTAGACTATCTTTAAATTCAGTAACTATTATACTTTTTGCTACATCTGAAAGGAAGCAGGAATTAATATATATACTAAAATAAATATAATTATTCTACATTTACCCAGTTCTCTTTAAAAGAAAATTTTGTTTAATAAAGAAAATTCCTATTATTATATCTGCTTAAATATTTTTCACTTAACATCTTGAACATTCAACTAAACAGTTTTATCCCACCTTTTAAACTGCAAGACTACTAATGTGTTCCTTTGAGCATCTATACTGTGAAGCTGGTAAGGGTAAGTTGGATTCTGAGAAAATTCATGATATCATACTGATTGAGGTCATTTCCATTAATATTTACTTTAATAATTGTACTCTATTCTCCACATAAAGCACAGTCAGAAGGAATGATTCTGAGTGCATTTCTAAGTCTGTCACTATGATATGTGAAAAGCCTAGCTACATAGATTTATACTTAAGTTCTAGAGATATGGAGTGATTCAAGTAAATTTTTGCAAGATATTTTTCCATACAGAATATTAATCAGATTGTTTGCATATAAAAACAAAGTTCTATTATCAAAGAAATAAAGGGAGGGGTTGGATTCAAGGTAGGGATGGGAAGAGCACAAGGGACTATGGTGATGGTGTATGGGTGACTTGGTGGTGGAAATTCTATGGGGACTACACCTAGAAAAGAAAGAAAACATTGTAAGAAAAATAAAGAAATAATAATGTTTTTAACAAAAATAGAATAAAGCATGTAGCTGAGACCATACAACTGGGTGGAAAAATGTGTAGAGCAGGAGAAGCACCACAGTGACGGGTATGTTCTGTAATACTCTAATTTGATTGATCTCTTGTCCATTTAATGAAGCTAGATCTTAATAGGGTATGAGTTATTCCCTAAAGAAGGAAATGTTTTTGGCATATATTATACTGAGCATCAGTCATTCTAAGAGAAGGCAAATTTTCATACAAAAAAAAATGAGTTTCTGAAGGAAATATCCTGTTTCTGTCTACTCATCTATTTCTTGGATATAGGCTGGATGAATATATAAACACATACATACACAGATAGGTGATAGCTACATAGATATAAATAGGTGTATATATATATATATATATACACACAAATATAAATGTAGTTGCCAGAGATTGGACTCTAAAGTGATAGTATACAGAATCTAGAGAGAAGGCAGGAGGTAGCATGCACTGAGAATTCTGAGATCATGAGAGAAAACAATATATTTGAAAGAGATTTCATGGTTTTATACTATTTTCATATTTTAAATCATTTTTGTATTTTGTTATTCCATTTTCTCTAGCTATTGTTAAAATGATCAAGCACCATCCATCCACCTTATAGAGAATTAACAAAAAGATCCTTATCTTCACCACTGAGCATTAAAATAAGAGCATCTCTTATCTTGACAATTGTGACTTTTACCACAGAGATTTGTAAGGGTACAGAGGAGCTTCCCCTGTCCACATGGAGGTTCTTCATTATCTTTACTCATTATTATTCTTAAATAACCACACTTAGTTTTTATCACAGCAAAAGAACGGACACAGTAATTTGAGAAACTGGATGATGTTACAATCTTGCTTTAAAAGTGTAATGATGAAGCTGTACAATGATATGCTGTAACTAACTGCACTAGGGTTTTGAAAGGAAATTATATGCAAATGCATTTCCATGTCTATAAAGACACAGAATTCACATGCTATCAGAGGCTTCACCTGAAGGAAGTACAATGCCAATGTATGAGCTGAGTAATAAATATTTGTCATGATGATGAAAAGTTGCAGTTGATTATGTGTCTTTGAATAAAATAGCTGGACCTATACTGATCAAATCTTTAGGAAATTAGCCACAAGAATTACCAATTCCCAAGAGAATAATTCTATTGGGAGAGAGCCAAAATCCTTCATAAAAGGCAGAGCTCACACATCTCAGATGTGATTTAAAGGGCACACTAAAACTTCTATGACAAATAAACTATGCAGATAATTTCAGGGAACTTATTTATTTGATTCTTATGTATATGCCAGGTTTGTACTCCCGTGATATCCTTCCACGCTCGTCTTCCAATCATTCCACCCTTATCTAACGTTGACCCACATTTGAAACATCTCTCCTGAGAGAACTGATGTTCTGGGCAATATCTAATTTTAAGTGGTGTAGGTTGAGTGTTTATTACTAGGCTTGTATACGTGTTGTAAGTTCCTCACCATTGTAAGTACATGGAGGATGGTGTGGTTTGTGATAGCATGTGATGGTTTCCATCATGTGTAACTACATCCTAAGTCTATGGTCACTCTTGAGGCTACACAGAAATGCAGATTACAAAAATCCTAAGCATAGGAACACATTGTGGTTGCCTAGTTCAGACAGAGATTTTAAGAATACATTAAATTAGTTAAAAAAAAAAGACAACTCTCTATTCAAGTCAAATGTTGTGTGAGAATTAAAGGAAGATAAAAAAACAATAAACATCACTTAATCAGACAATAATATCATTGTAATGAAAGAACCATTACTGTGTAGACAGATATAAGCTTTCTAATAGCCACTACTGTGCAATGCATTGATCATGAATATTAACTTGGAAAGCATAGGTATATGAAGCTGAAAGATTTTCCAATTTCAAAGATATTTACTTCTGTCAAAATTGCTCATGGCACAATCTAATTTTCAAGCCAAAGACTAAAGGATTATATGCAGCCATACATAAAGTTCATAGTTAGTGATTCTAAATGAGTAAAGTGACTCATAATCATTATTACATTTTCTGAATGTGAATTTACATCAGTGTTTGGAACATAAAAGTTTATCTCACTTAGAGAGCATTAAGGTCAGTAAGAGCAAAATAAGCCATGTAAACTGCACAGAAAAGTTGATTATTCCCTTTCCGCACTTTCTCTACTATCTTGTGTTTGCAGTCATTACCAATAAATAAGTATATAGTCTCTGATACAAGGAAAAGACGTACACAGTTTTGCTCTGCATATATGTACATTTAAAAAATTAAGAAAAAGAGTGTTTCAGTTGAAGAAATCTTTTAATTTCCATACTATTTTCTATACACGTTTTCCAAATCCTAACTAAATTACTAATACATTTTACAAATCTTGATTAAATTGGCACCTCTTCAATTTTATTACTCCACTATGAACAGGAAAAGGACTTTCATAGTCATCCAATCATGAACTTAATTGAGAACAGGATGATATATACAACCCATGTCAATAATAAATAACTAAATAAAAAGCAAGACAATGTTTATAATAATGGTTTAAACTAGGAAGATATTTAACATGTGGGCATACTGAAAAAAAAAAAAAAAACAAAAACATAAACTCAAAACAAAAGCAAAAACCAAGAACTACAAAAAAGCCTGAAACCATTTTTTTCACATATTACTGCTTTTATAATCTGTTCTTGAAACTAAGTAACTTTCAACTATATATATTACTAGAACATAGACACATACAAAAAGTCAGGTACTCTTTTGTGTGATTGAGAACCAGTTTGAACAAATTAGGGGTGTGAAATTTGGACCTTTTAATAGAAACAAATAGTAACATGTGACAGACATGATTGTTAATTAGGATCTGACTATAAAAATATAGTGTCAAACATGGGAGAGAGAGAGAGAGAGAGAGAGAGAGAGAGAGAGACCAACAAGCAAAACACATAGAGAAAAACTATTTTCTGAAACTTGTTTCATAGGCACAATAGTGCCTGGAGGCTTATCTGTTAACCTTCAGTAGGTTGCAGGAATGCCTAGAGCCAGGAGTTGGCAAAGGCAGAGAAGAGGAGCTACCTGGAGGGAAGAGGCCCATCAACAAAAATTCCAGACTGAGTTATCTGAAGAAAATCCTCTTCACACTTCATGTATGAACTACCTTGTAATTAAACAACTAACTTCAGCCATGTTCACATTTCTTAACCTACTTTTCAGCTAATAAAATTTAACTCCTTGAGCCTCCCTGGTGCGAGGGGTTAAGCATTGCACTGTGAAGCATCAGTCACTGCAGCATGAGTTGGATCCCTGGTCAGGGAGGGGACCCACATGGTGCAGCAGACTTCTCCTGCCTCACCCGCCCTCAGCGGCATATTTCAGTTAATCTGCCTGTTCTGTCCCCCACTCTGCCTCTGGTGATTCCTCTCACCATCTACTTCCTCCCCACTGCCACATCTCTGGTCTGTTGGTCTGTACCCCAGTTCTCGTACGCATAAATAAATCAATCTTTAAAAAGAATTAACTCCTTTGTCTTAAACTCTGATCCCCTATAGTCACAGAGTCTCATTTACTTTTCAAATTGGGAGGCAGCGTCAAGCTTATCTCCTATCTCCTTGCAATCAGTGGCAATAAGGTTTCTTTCTCTTTTCAAATGTGTGGTGTCAAATCTGGTCTATTCACTTTGGGTAGAGAGTCTAATTGCTCAGTAATGAAATTTTAGAACTGATGCTAACTTTGGGAAATATTTTACTTTCATATATGACATCTATACCATGCCTTGCAAATTGCATTATTTTGGTGAACCATGATTATAACTTTAATAATATTAGGGGCAACATACAATATATATTTGGCACTACAGAACCTTGATACATTTATAATGTGAAGATCATCACACGAAATATCTAATCAATTCTACACACAATTAGTGAGATACTGATATCTAAGACACTTAGAAATGTCATAATTATATCTAAGAGGATAAGAGAAAATCACATAAAAGAGTCACTCTGAAACAATGGATGATTTCTATGAATATCAGTTTCCTAACATACTGGTTGTTGGCTCTTGGAACTACTTATCAGTTCACTTGCTCTACCTGCCATTGTGCTAAAAGTTACCAGTCCCACCATTTGATTTTGCAATTTAACTGAAGTATGATAATAAATATAAGATATCAAGTGTCTTAGGTGTTTATAAAAGTGAAGCTAACACGGCCCTCCCTGGTGGCACAGTGGGTCAAGCAACGTACTATGAAGCAAAACACAGCCACTGCAGCACGAGTTCGATCCCTGACGCCAATGAGGGAGATGACCCACATGGTGCAGGCAGACCTTTCCTGCCTGGCCTGCTGCTCCCCTCAGCAGTGTGTTTCAGTCCATCTGCCTGTTCTGCCCCCTGATCTGTCTGGTGTATTCTCTCACCTCCCCACACCTCTGGCCTGTACCCCAGTGCTTGTATGCATAAATAAATACATCTTTTTTTAAAAAAGTGAAGCTAATAGATGAAAGATGGGATTTTTAGGATGCTTCAAGAAGACACTGGATGAAAGACAAGTTCTGCAGATAACATAGAACTTAAAAAAGTGAAGCTAATAGATGAAAGATGGAATTTTTAGGATGCTTCAAGAAGACACTGGATGCAAGACAAGTTCTTCAGATAACATAGAACTTACAAAATAGGCTGATAGATCACTGAAATAGGACCCTGAGAAACAAAGCAATCATGTGTTGCTGCAAGACTTCTGACAAAACATGGTATTTGGCCAAACTTCACAAATGAAAAGCATAATCCATCCTAGACTCACCTCCCTTCAGACATCAGCTGCAAGTTCAGAAATTCCCAAACCACTTTGATTGCATATATGGGGGTTCCCACTACCCATTTATGTTCACTAAATTGCTAAAAAGACTCCCAGAACTCAGGAAAACACTATACTTATATGACAGTTTTACTACAGTGAAACTGTACATCTTGTTGAGGCTCATTTATGAATCACTGGTTATGTGACTCCAGCCCCATCCCTGGGGTTTAGACTGACATTACTATCACATGACTCAAACTCTTACCAATCACAAGATGGGTCTTTCTGGCTTGACCACTCCTCTTCTTGACTCAGCTCATTATCATAAATTATCCAGTTGTGAGGACTGATGTAGCAGACACAGTCAAGTGTGGTGATGGAGGGTGTTTGTGGGGAAGAGGGAGGAGCCAGGGACAACAGGAAGAAGAGAGATGCATGTATCACTCAGAAATATCCAAGCTGTCTACTTCCCAAGAACTGGGGACAAAAGCCAGTCAAATATTTTTATAATACGCTTACTCTTTGTTCTTATTCCCTTTATACTACTTGTTAAAGCCTTATAAAGGTCAGCCTTTATAATTCAGTTAAAGAGAGTTAGATTTTTGTTTGTTTCTTTTACTCTTTGGAGCAAAGGTCCAGTTTGGCTTCAAATATAATTATGGACGGACCTAGAGGGTATTATGCTCAGTAAAATAAGCCAAACAGAGAATGGTGACACCACATAATTTCACTCACATGTGGCACACAAAGAAACAAACAAAAGGGCTAAATAAAACCAAAATGCACGTAGACTATAACCTCAAATTTGTGATACCAGAAGGGAAGGGGGAATGAGGAGTGGGTAAATGGATAAAGGGTTTCACTGTATGGCTGAGGATAGAAGATTTTTAGTGGTAGGTTTAATGTAGTATTGACAGATTTGATGTAGTATATATAGTTAATCTATAATGAAGCACATATGAAACTTACATGGTAATGCTATTGTACTTCCATAAAATTAAACATATATATATATTACACTTGATCTTAGCCAAAAGGCCGAGAAGCGATAAAATATACATATATTGATTGGAAGTAATTCTAATAATTTGCTCTTATGGAATGAAGAAGGGATACACCAGGGCTACAAATGAGATGAGTGATGTCATAAGCTACATATTTAGAAAATTTTAGAGGATGCCAAAAAAGAAATCTAATCATAATTTGATATTTAAAAATCAAAATAATGCAAATAAATTTATTATAAACATATCAGAAATGTAAAATAAATACTGTATCAGCACAACTGGTTATTTATTTTACTTACAGAGACACCAATATGACTTGGCATGCCCCTGTGTCCTTGGTTATGTAGGAAGAATGCAGGTAAATGAAGGAATCAATTCAGACTTTCCAGATTATCCAGAACAGTATGTAATTCCAGATGCCACCAATTCAAAAACAAGGTTCCTAATGCACCTTCTGTGTCACACATGACTAGCTAAGACGTGGGCACAGGAGTCAGCAGGCTTTGGTCCAATTAAGAAAATCTTTTTTAACATGAGTGGGGTGTTTTCTCTGAAGATGGAGCCTAGAGGATGAATAGCAAACCTCATCTATTAAAACAAGCTTCTTCTTAAGCATGCATTGTAAAAAAAGGAAGAATGATGTAAAATATGCAATATATAATAAGTATATATATTTATAAAAATATATATAATGAAAAAACAGAAAATAAAAATAAAAAGAGAAAAAAAAATTCTTTTAGAAAAGCATTCGGTGATAGTGTTTATGTTCCAGCACCACCAAATCACTTCACTGACCAGATTCTCCTTAATTTTAACATCTTCACCATTAATTACCTCTCTTCTCTTGTTTTTCTCTTCTTTCACTGGTTTTAATTATTCCTCACTTTTCCTTGGTCCCTTTGGTTCCTGCTTTTATTTAGCTGCAGTGTTATTATAATTCAGTATTTTTAGCTTAAGTTTTGTGTCTGTTCTTCTTTTCTATTCTATGCCTGTGTTTTCCAGTCTTACATTTTCTATTATTTTCTATTATTTTCTCATACTCAGTTAAACATCTACCTTTTTGGTACACACTTATCAATGCAAACAAACATATATATGGAAATGTTTGCTAGATCTTACCTCATGTATGTTTGAAAATATGGGCAAAATAAAATTCATTTAAAAATTAAAAGATTTATGCATGCAAAAACTGGGGTATAGGCCAGAGGTGGGTTGTGAGAAGACTCACCAGAGACAGAGTAGGGAACAAAATAGGCAGATTGACTGAAATGCACTGCTGAGGGGATCAGCAGGCGAGATAGGAGAGGTCTGCTGAGCCATGTGGGTCCTCTCCCTGACTGGGTTTGAGCCCCTACTGCAGTGTCTGTGGATGCTTCATAGTGCTGCGACTTAACCCCTTGTGCCATCATGGAGGTTCCAAAATATAATTCTTGATTCACCCATTTCTTCTTGAAGAGCAACAAATTTTTCAAAAATCATATATGTGTTGGAAATGGAAAAATTATATAAAGGACTTATTTCTTAACTACTACTTTTAGTAAAAATCAGTAAGGCCAGATAAAAAAATAACCGTATGTTAAGAACTAAAAGACTTAAGGTAACTTACTGGTTTCAAAAAGTGATTATAAAGAGTTCCAGGAAGAATTCCACATCTGAGAAACACAAGTAACAGTTCTAAAAATAAAGATTTTTGTCAAAATAATTGTACCTTATGGAAGTCATAAAGATGCATCTTAAAACTTTCTTACATTGTGTGTTAAATTTTGTGTGTTAGACATGAAATGTATGGAAGTATTTGATGATTCTGAAAATATTTTATGGAGGTAGATTTTATGTGAGATTACAAATTTGCAAAGAATAAACACAGAATGTAATAAGATAGACTTTCATAAATTTTATACTGTGTATATACTGATATTGTAAACATTTCAGCCTAAGGGGATAATTTGAATTAGTGAAAACAATTACTGCCTCAGGTGAGCTAAAGATACAGGCAACACTCACTACGCACTGCACTGTGCTAGCTAAAATCCCTGCATTTTGGCACTGTGTCATCTCTTTTTATCATTAAGATACACACACATTTCTATTAGAAAGGTGAGGACTGGGGCCTCCCTGGTGGTGCAGTGGGTTGAGCAACGCACTATGAAGCAAACCTCAGCCACTGCAGCATGAGTTCGATCCCTGCTGCCGGCCAGGGAGGGGCCCCACATGGCTCAGCAGACCTCTCCTGCTGTGCCCGCTGCTCCCCTCAGCAGTGTGCTTCTGTTGATCTGCCTGTTCTGCTCCCAGCTCTGTCTGTGGTGAATCCTCTCACCCCCCACACCTCTGGCCTGTACCCCAGTGCTTGTATGCATAAATAAATAAATCTTTAAAAAAAAAAAAAGAAAGGTGAGGACTATTCTCTGAAAAGACTCATGTGGAGAAATACAGTCTATAAATACTGGTTTAAACTAAAATTATTTATGGATTTACTTTTTCCTCAAGGAATACAGTTTTATACTATTTCTTCAATTTATTAAAAATGTTACATCTTGGAGGAATATAAGGGAACCAAATAAGGATCAAGGAAAGGAATAAGAACAACAACAATAATAATAATAACAACAAGAAAGAAACAAAAACCAAAAATGAAAAGACAAGGACAAACTGGGGACACTTGGTAGGGAGGGAAGAGGGGAAGGGTGGAGAGCAGACGGGATCACAGGGGACTGAGGTGATGGTGCACTGGTGTTACGGTGATGGGGAATACATGGGGATACAATTGATGTCAAATATATGTAAATTAAAATATATAAAAAATGTTACATCTTACATTTTTATTTCAATTAATTAATTAGTTAATTAATTTTTCCAACACTGTATATGTTTTAGTGGTATAAGATCAGATCCTTCAGGTATTTGACATCTAATGGGTAAAGACCTATGTTTGAATTCCTGGAAATTTCAGTTCCTTCAAAATAGTATTTCATAACATTTTAGTATGTATACTTGGTCAGTGTTTTATCTACTTGGCTTACTCCTTTATGGAATAAGTAAGAATGTTTGCTTTTTAAAACATTATAAATCCTAAGTAAATAAATCTTGCCTCTGCTTATATTAGAAGTATGTGTTTGATAATAAATGTATACATAAACATAATTTTGAAGTTTATTTCCTTAAGGCACAGAACCCTACATGTTGTAAACAAATCCAAATGTCAAAGAATTAAGTATCTGACTGTATCTTTGTTTGCACTATATGCTTAGTAAATTTCTTTTTCACAAGAAAACTTAGGTATCTAACCTGTCACTTGAATGTTTACTGAGCCAAAGATAAATCTAAATTATAAAATATGTCTGACTTTTAGTGGTATGCATATAAATGAAACATTTTATTACAATATAGATCAGAATTCAAATACTACAAACCTATTTATAGCTTATTTGTACCTATCCATTGTCATATTTGAAAATAAATTGTTATTCATTTAAACTATTAAGTTTGTGTTTATATATAAATGAAATAAACACAACTCTAAATATCTGTGCCAATAAAATAAATTAAATGTAATTCATCTACTTTTTAAGATTTATCTACTTTTTTAACTTAAAAAAGCTACTTTCTAATGTTTAAATATCTGAGGTTTATATAAAAATCAATATTCTTTTTGCTATAGAATGTCATTTTAGGAAATGTAATACCACTTTAAATTAGTAATAGTTACTTATATACTATTCTATATATAACATTAGTCTATATATTAATGTATTATATTATTAATATATAAAAATATACTATATTCTTAACATATTATAACATTAATAGCCTTCTTAATAGACACTATAAAGTGACTATTAAACTGATGTTACTAACTTTATGAAGTCTTAGTTTTCACACTCATAGATAATGACAATGGTACACTGAGATCTAGAAAGCAGGAGAATGTATGAATTTCCTTTATATTTGGGTATTTATTAATGCTACTGTTTTACTTGTTAAATTTTATTTTTCTCACAGTACCTATCAGTTAGCAAAGTTGATGTGGTTCAGATATTGGTAAAAACTGTGGCTTTTGTGTACAATACCATCAAAAGTTCTAAATAAATAAAATTTAGTATTAGATATAAAATTACCATTTATTTGAAAATAGGTGTGAGGCAAACAGTGTAGCTGCTAACTTTGTAAGAACATGATTAAATACATGGTTCACAACATTCATCATTTTTTCTTTAGGTCAGATACTTTAAGGCAGCACAACTTATTAATTAGGGGGATATTTGCTGCCATGAAAGATGAACCATGAAAGATGAACCAAACTCCACAAATTTCTTTATAACCCTTGATAAGACAATTATTTCATCCTTCTTAGTTTACTCCCATTGAGTTAAATGTTGATCCACTCACTCTGTCTTGCATTTTTGTACATTGTATCAATTTTCATGGAGGTATCACTTGTTTACATCACTGTACAGGACTTAGGGTACAGGCTGACACCTCTCCAGATGTGCACATCACACCACACCCACCAGCAAGGCACCCGTCATCCCCCAGCTCCTGTCATAATCGTTCGCAGCTCACTCTCTGTAGAAGCAGCAGAACCCAAAGGGTGTTTTTCCCTCAGCCCACACACAGCCTGAGGAAAGAGACTGCACAAGAGCAATATTTGGGGGTACAATGGGGATCTGTGCATGATCTCTAACTCAGAAGACAGATTAAGTATAAGATGGGAGAAAATAAAACAAGCTATTGTTCAAGGTATATAAAGGGTGATATTTTTGGAGTAAGAGAAAATTGTGAGCATCAGTTAGATAGACAAGAAGTCAGGCATTTAAGGACTTTTTCACCTCTTTACAAAGAGTACTTGGGTCATGACATGAAAATATTCTCTAAAGCAAAGCAAACAAACAAAAAACCCCAACCCAACAATATTAGACAAACAGAAAACAATAAAAAGTGAACAAATTGCCATTTTAAATAATTCAATATTTCATTTGTAAATAATGACTACTAAAACCGCTCAAGTATTTTGTTTCAGTAATTGGTGATCGATGCGATACTGAGAGAGCAGAACCACCATGATGAACACGGCAAAAAGTAAATTCCTGACCATATATAGAGAGTTCTAAGTGGTACATATCAATCTTGTGCTTCCTGCAGAGATGCTGTGGATCTTAATTAGAGCCTAAAAAGCATGTAGCAATTTTTCATTAACATGTCAAACAATTCAGCCACATGGCGTTTTTGCTTCCCAAATGTTTCTTAATAGATGCTGGGTGTTGTTCACGGTTTGGCTGTGATTTTCCAGTGACATCCTCTGGTCACTTTGTTTCTATGTCAAAATGGTCTACTCTCTTCTCCGTTTTAGAGTTGATAGATAACTGCACAGTGTTCTGCCTCTTAAAAATGCACTTCAAATTAAAATTTATTAAAATTTATCTGTCACAAATAATTTGCTGATTTATTTTAAAGTTAGGTTGATAAATATATACTTTTATATTACTAGTATGAAGTAGTATTAAAACACATTGGGAATGACACAATTTTTCAGAAAAATAAGCCATAAAAACAAAGGTAAAACAAATACATACTAAAATTAAAGCAGAAATATGGATATATTATTAGAAAGAAGGAATTGAATAGGTAAGGGTTGTAAAGACCTTAGTATTAAGGTTTTCCTGTTACAGCAGTCTTTACTAACACAGGCCATAAGTTATCCAAGTATTTCTAAGAGTAGTCCTCAAACTGAGAGACAAATTTTGCTAATGTTACAGAAGGACATTTAAGGAAAAGACAGTAATAATAATAATTTGAAGATAATCAATTTATAGATTCTATCTCTGTTTGTACTATGTCCTAAAACAGACTTTCTTAAATTCGTCATTGATTTTTCTAGCTTATAAATGAAAGCCACACCCTATACAAATCACAAACATCACTCTGGTATATTGTCCTGAGGTATAAGGTACAGATATGGAAACTCCCTTAGAAATTGATCGACATATATATGTTTATAGTTCCCCTTACTAAACATTTTCCTGTGGAGGACAATGTGTATTCTAAGAATGTATTATTTTTGTACTTATTGGGCTAACCTGAATTCTATATGGAGGTCAATATTGACAGAACACTTGAAACATTTTTTTTAGTTACTTCTCATCAGTTTGGTATATATCATACAGGGAAAATCAGCTCATTTACAATAATATTTCAATCTGTTTTAGATTCAAGTAAAATCTGATTATAAAGTTATTAAAATTTTCACCCAGTTTGTAAATTTATAGAAAAATTCTTTATAACATTATTATTTCCAGGTAGTAGAGTTTTACCACCATATAAAAACAGAGATTAAAAGTTAGTTGACTGCACAGTGGGGCTGTAATTTTAATAAAGTAGTGGCTAAAGCTAATAGAGGTGTCTGCTTGTATGGAATGAGTATATTTATGAGTCATGGAAGCACTCCTTTCACCAGGGCATAGCAAAGTAGAATAGTACTGATGTTTTACCATTTAAGGCACAATTATTAATTTAACTTTCAAATACTATATCTCTGTCTCCCAATATCTGTAATGATTTCCAAAGTATAGATTCATTTCTCTTAGAGATATGTATATCTTTAACTACAACATGGATGTAATTTCAAAAGTCAGAACATTTTTTCAAAAAAAGACAGACATTTTAATTGTATAGTTATGTACAACCACCAGAGGCTGACTCAGGAAGAAACTGGAGCTTAAGCAAACCAATTATAAAAGAAAGAAAATTAAAACAGTAATCAAAAGTCTCCCATAACCACCCCTCCTCCCCAAAAATGCACAGGATCAGTTTCACTAGTGAATTCTACCAAACTTTCAAGGCTAAATAAGACTTGTCTTTCTCAAACTTAAAAAAAAAATCAAGAAAGAAGGAATACCTCCAAACACATTTTATACGGCCAACATTACCTTGATACCAAAACTAGATAAAGATATCACACAAAAAAGAAAACTACAGACCAAATCCCCTGAATGAACATACATATGAATAACCTCAATAAAATCTCAGCAACCAAATTCAACAAAATATATTTTTTAAATCCAATCTTTTTGGTTTGCTCTTTTTTAAAAAAAGATTTATTTATTTATGCATACAAGAACTGGGATACAGGCCAGAGGTATAGGGGGTAAGAGGATTCACCAGACACAGAGTGTGGAACAGAACAGGAAGACTGACTGAAATACACTGCTGAGGAGAGCAGTGGGTGAGACAAGAGAGGTCTGTGCCATGTGGGTCCCCTCTCTGGCTGGGAGTTGAACTCTGCTGTGAATAGCTTCCTAGTGCTAGGGCTTAAACCCTTGTGCCACCAGGGAGCTGCCCCCAATTCAACAAAATACTAAAAGGATCACACACCTTGACCAAGTGGTATTTATCCCAAGAATGGTTGTCAACATCCAAAAAGCAATTAGTATAACTCCCCACATCAACAAAAGAAAAAGATAAATTATGTGATCATACAATAGATGTGGAGAAATTATCCAAGAAGATTCAATATCCACTTAGGATTAAAAACACTCAAACAATGGGGAGAGGTGGAACATACCTCAACACAATAAAGATCATCATGATAACCCCATTGCTAACATCATTCTCAATGGTCAAAACTGAAAGCTTTTCTAACAAGATCTGTACAAGACAAGCATGTCCACTTTCACCACTACTAATCAACATGCTAGCTAGAGCAATTAAGCAATAGACAGATATAAAGGATTCAAACTGGAAAGGAGAAGTAAAACTATCAGTATTTGCAGACGACATAATACAGAAAAACCTAAAGGCAACTAAAAAAGTAGTTGAAATGATAACTCAGTACAGCAAGGTAATAGATAACCAATCCATTTACAAAAATCAATTGCATTTAAATATGCAAGCAATGAGCTGAGAGAGATCAAGAAAAGAATCCCATTATAATTATAACAAAAGTAATTAAAAAACAAGCTATAAAACATGCTAGAAGACACAAAGAAATGGTAAGATATTCTGTGCTCCTGAATAGGAAGAATTAACATTGATAAAAATGTGTGGCATATTTATATATATACACACAGTATATTTGTGTGCGCACACACAGACATAAAGGAATACTACTCAGCCATAAAAAGAAGAACTATTGTCACTTGTGATAATGAATAAACCTGGAAGGGATTATGTGCAATTAACCAGAAGGACAAGAACAAACATTTTCACTTAAATGTGGAATGCAGTGAAATTAGACAAAGAATTAGAGAAGACTAAACCAAAACTAAACCTTAGAAATCTGTTGAATGGAGTCTATCCATAGGGGATTGGGAGGGTAAAGAAAATCAAAGATGGGACGGCGTCTCAATAGACTGTGGTGAAGGTCTCTGAGTGACTGGGTGTTAACATGCATCCGAAGTAGTGTGATCCCATATCTCTGTATCACACACAATATTGTAAACTTAACATAAACAATTACAAAAAATTAAAAATCAGAGAAACAATCTATTTCCATTTCTCAAACCCTAGCACTGACCCTGGCCACCCTGTCCTCTACAGCTCATTCTCAGCTCCATGCTTCTGCTTTTATTCCCAGATTATCAGTGGTTTCACTCAATGTCCATAGAAAACATGAAGAAGCAAAACAAATAGAATAAATAAAAAATCTTCTTTAGTTTGTGAAGGGAATGAAAAAGCTATAAACATTATTTATTTTATAAAGTAGAAAACCAAATGGCAGAAAACTGGAAGACATATATTAGCTGCTAGAAAGAGAAACAAGACAATTTGGTGATTTTATTTTATTTTTTGTCGTTTTACAAGCACTTTTCTGAGATGAGAAAATGCTTTTGCATATTTTAATTATGAGTACTGGGTTAATAATGTTGTCTGTTTTCACCAACTACAAAGGGCAATTTTATGATTCTCTTTAAGTAAGAAATGTTCATGAGTCCTTATTTTTAAAAGAAGTCGATGGCTACAATGTGGAATATCTATAAATCACCATGAAATGAATTTCACTTTAATTTGAAAATGAAAACCCACTAGAAACTTCATCTAATAGATAAACTGGTAAGTTTCACACAAACAAAAAGAAGTACTGTTTTATTGATTCCTAGGGGATATTTTTCAAGTAAAAACTACAAGTTTTATCCATATTAAAACTTGATTTAATACCCTTGACTTGAGGTCCTTTTATGCATTAGGCTCCCTTCAAAATGTTTGCTAGTGAAAAAAGAATTGGATATTTTCTTTACAAGAAATGCACAGGGAATATAATTAACTGATAAAAATCTTCTAAAAGGAAAACAACACAGGATAATTTATGTATGGATTTCACTTTAGTTTTCACCCCCTGGTATCATTCTTCAAAAAATAATTTCTAATCATGTATCTTATTAATCAGGATTCAAAAAATTTGCAATTTGTGGCCTGTTAGGTAATAACACCTTACATACTCTTGATACTGCTGAGTCAATGAATACTTTTAGCAAGAAATATCAAAGAGAAACGACCTCCAGTTTTCTGTATAATGAGTTTGAATTTCATACCCGTGACTACATTTTCGGCTACATAATATTACTTTATCTGTATGTGAATAATTTGTTGATTTTTATGACGATTGTTTGAAAGCAGATATTTACCAATGCTCTTGCTTATTCTCACTGCCTCATGATAAATCTTAGAACAATAGGTACTCTGGGACACTCATCCCAAAGGCAGTGGTTACCGCATTTGCACTATGATATCTCTGCCTTCTATTTTGCTTCCAAAACTCTTCCAGTCTCATATCTATTTTAAGAAAACTTATTAAGTTCCAAGTATTTATTTTTCTTAACTAGAATCAGTGTCTCCCACAGATAATCAAAGAGCTCCACCTAATGAATGAGTTCATTAGGAGGCCAAATATTTTGAAAGGGAAAGAAATTCTGAAGAAACAAAACAGATTGCTTCTGTGATGGTAGAGACATAAACAGACTTATATGCACTTAGAAAAAAAATGCATGATTATTGGGTAACGCCAAAATCTGAGGCAACAGATAACAAGTTGTAGAAGCTCTGATGATGACCATCTGTGTTTGGGAAACCACAGTTTTAGGAAGGAATGCAATGCAACAATCAAACTGTCAGTTTACTCCTGAGGATGTATATGAAGTGGAAAAAATTCCTTATATAGGTACATGAATGTGCATAAATACATTGGATGATACCAATAAAAACACTGACAAAAGTGATAGGACTTGTTTATCTTGAAGCAGGGGTGGACAATGAAGCCATGAGGTCTTCATATTTAAATATTTTGTATTGTTTGATATTTCACAGTGCTAATATTTCTTTCTTGTGTAATTAAAACTATATCCTTAAAAATAAATTATTCCAATAATCCAAATAAAATATCGATATTGCATTTAGTTAAGTGGTTTTCTAGAAATACAGTTTTAACTGATCATTGGTGACTGCATTCTGTGTAATCTTGAGATTTCTTTCTGTGTTTGACTTTTTTTTTTAAAGATTTATTTTATTTATGCATACAAGAGCTGGGGTACAGGCCAGAGTCGTGGGAGGTGAGAGGATTCACCAGAGACAGAGTGAGGAGCAGAACAGGCAGATTAACTGAAACACACTGCTGAGGGGAGCAGCGGGCACAGCAGGAGAGGTCTGCAGCGCCCTGTGGGTCCCCTCCCTGGCCAGGGGTAGAGATCAAACTCATGCTGCAGTGGCTGTGGTTTGCTTCATAGTGCGTTGCTTAACCCACTGCGCCACCAGGGAGGCCCTGTTTGACTTTTTTTTAATTTCAGTTGGCCAACTCTTAGCTATATGAATAGTTTCTTTAATTTCTTAAAGCATCTTCCTCTAAATGGTTTCCATGGGATTATAAATAGAAATGGCAACTGAAGGTCTAATTTTGATTGCTAACCTTTGAGAAATACTACCTGTAACAGCATCTATACCTGTAGATCATGTTTATGCCATGCAGATCTGATACATACATGACAAATAATGTGACTACAGAGATTTCAGGTCACTTACATTTTGAATCACTGAATGATAAAAATTAATATAAAAAACTGACTTACTTCTCTATAATATCTGTGTGCTGGAAATATTATAAAGTTGTACGTTCCACATGTACTTACCCAAGTCTGCATTTAATTGGCAACGTGAAATTACGGTGGAGTCAAGACTGTCTAAAAATGAGAAGCTCTTATGGATTAGAGATTTCCACCAGAAAGCTAGCTGTAAACTCTTACCATCATACCACCATCAAAATCATTTCTCAATATTTTGGGTCTCTTTCCATTTCTCACAATTATAGACCTTTGTCATGCACTGCAAATTATTTGTAGTCCTCACAATACTTGTCACTTTGAAGGGAAGTCTACTCAGCCACTCATGTTGGGTTAATTCCACTTGTTATGTCCCTTTATAACACCAAGAATTTAATAAAAATAATAACTGCAATTAAATAGTTATGTGTAAATTTATTTTAATAGCATTTAACAAACATTTATTGAGATGCTAGTGTGTACCACACATTTTGGTGCTGGAAATAGAGCAGTGAGCAAAACTGATGACATCTTTATGATGGTGACGATATTTTACTAGAGGGAGAGGGAGGAATGCATCTATTTGTCTGTCTACCTGCCTGCCTGCCTACCTACCAATATACATCTATGTATGTATGTATGTATCTATCTCACACACATACAATCTTAGGTGGAATTAAGTGTTCTGGAGAAAATAATGAGGGATTGGGACAGAGAAGAATAGGGATAGCAGGGAAGTTCTTTCTTTGGAAGCAGCAATAAACAGAGAACCGAATGAAGGATATGAGACAAGTAAGAGTTCTGCGGGAACTAGAGATTCCAATCAATAGAAAATAGGAAGAAGTGCTTAATTTTTAAGGCTGTGGAAGAAGCTAAAATAAGCTAATATGCTGCAGAGGAGCAGGGAAATAAAAGAATGGAGAAATAAATCAGGTAGAGAGATAAAGGAGGATCAGATGATCTAGATTTTGTAAACCATCTACAGACTTCAGATTTTCTATTAAAAAAAGGCAGTCTTTGGATAGATTGTTCATTAGGGATTAAAGGTTTTAGGAAAGTTAGTTCACTGCTATGTCCCCAGTGAATAAAAGAGCATCTGGTTTTATAGAGATACTCAACTAATATATATATTGAATGCGTGAATGTGACCAGACAATACTTGTATTCACAGAATTTAGAGTGTTTTTCCAGACAAATATCCAGTCACCATATTCTACTAAGAAGCTTTTCTTTCTATTTGGTTTTGCTGTGTTTTTAGAATTTCACAAGTATTCACTGGTCGATGATCCACATTAGAAATAAAAACAAGGTCATTTCTATGAAACCTGTTCTATCTAGAGTTTCCATGCCTGACCAGACTTATTCATAAATACTATAACACTTATATCATAAATACCAGCTAGTGCCCAGCAAACCTTGGTCTCCTGACACACTACCATATCAGTGCAGTCATCATTAGAAAGTGCAAGGAAATAACTCAATTCTGAGTCACTCATTACATACTACCGTGCCATCTTGCCTTTCTACTAAGGATTTCAAGACTAACACAATTACAGATCATGAAAAATTCATCCAGAAAATATTCACACCTATTGATTTATTTGTCTAACATATCTCCAAATATTGGTAATTCTTTTGAAATTAAGAGTGGAGTGGTCAATATACTTTCCTTTTTGAGAATCAAGAAGAGAATGGGAATCAATTTTAAATGCTCTTTTCATCTTCTGAGAATCCTATACTACAAAGTGATAAGTTAGCCAACATATTTTAAACTTATTCCCCAATAAACATTTTTCTATATTATACCCCACTTAACAGTACACAAATGATGCCAACTACCTATTGGTTTACCTTCTAAAATATTTGAAATCCATTTAAAAATGTGATCAATTTTGGAAGTCAGATTTTTTTATTAATCAGTCTTTCTCCATCCCTCATGTGTAAACATAAAATAAATGAGATTAAATATATAATTTGTGCATAAAATGCATGTTCATTCAATAGTCATATCACTTAATTTTATGCTATTAATTAAACATATTTAATTATAATCAAAACAAAAGACTAGATTGACAGTCTTTGGATTTGGATCAATACCATACATGACTTCCTAAATTACTGTTCTTAACTATTATTTTTACTTTCCATGTCTAATAATATAAAACAAGGCAAACACATTAGGTACAATTACTTATGTTATTTAAAGTTTTCTTTTTATTATCTATTCATAGTTATGCATGGGTTAAATGACATTTTGATTGTTATGGAAACTGGATTTTGGAGTAACATGAGTTAAAGGAGTTTTTATCATATGCTGTTAAAAGGCTTTAGCCTCCAAATATTATTAAATGATAGACTTTTTAGTTTTTAAAGATGTTTTTATTATATTTTTATGTAGGAGAAAAGCTATGGTAATTACAAATAATAAGCTGTTAAGGAGCACATCACTCAAATGCAGGGAAGACATGTTGAGAAAGAACCTCTTTGACTCTGAGACTCTCACTGTCCCTTCACTGCCTCTCTCTCTTGCACACACATGCTCACATGCACACACACAAAACATGCACACACATGATCTCCCTCTCCCCTCCCCTCTTCTTCCTCCCCTCTCCTTTATGTCTCTCCCTTACCCTTTCCAAATCTCTCTCAATCTCCCTGTATCTCCCCATACGCATTTTCTCCCACCTTTAGATTTGGACATTTTCATAACAACACAGATATAAGTTACAGTGAGGTATAAGTAATAATTTATTAAGTAATAAATCTATTGGGATCAAATAATAATAACAAAAACAGTCTTGTAATTTTCACTCTTAGGCCATTTTTTAAAGGCATAAGCAAAAATATATACAAGACAGTTAAAATATGCAACTTCTATGAGTGCACAGTAAACGTTTTCTTATCCATTTTGCTGTTGTAAGTTCATTTTAATTGTATAGTTTCATTTAAATTGTATAGGGTAAAGAAACATTTCAGCAAATCAACAGCAAAAACCTTGATTTCAGTTCTCAGTTCTGTCATGTCATACCCTGTCATATTTAAGTAGTCACAAACTACCATATCCTAATTTATAGTAACTGCTTCAATTTATTTTGGAGATGAAGGGAATTGAGTAAAAACCGCAGCGATTCTTGCAAGTGCTTTAGCATCACAAGAGTAAGATGTAACACTCTCAGGTGAGTCAGAGGACTCTGAAAACATGGAAGTAGAATTCGAATTATTCTTCTAATAAAAAGATCTGTGCAAAGACAACTAGCTAGCTCCTTAAAAGCACCTATAAGGTTCATAAGCTCCAATGTCAAATAAAACCTATCTATCTATGCCTGTTTCATTTGTAGGATGAGAGATTACAATCAGATGAACCAAAAGTCTTTTAACCTATGTTTACATACAAAAAAAAATTCTTTTTTATGTCTTGATAAATATATAATTTCATACTTAGATGTTTTTTGGAATTGCCTTTCCATTCTTATTCTGAACATAATTGCAAGTTAAGTGCAATCTTTTTAAAGAAAATTAGTCAGATTATTCACTTTTTTTAATAAAAACACATTATATTGTTTTTTTCTTTTTCATTAGCATTCTGTCTACTAAGAAAATGTGTTAATTAATTGATTATTGCACTTCATGTGTACCAATCATAACAAGGGTTATTACTATAAGTGTATAAATTAAAATGCTATTTATAAAGATGCTGATTATGATATTCATTGTGACTATTATCATAATTATGACAGTCTTCAAGACAGTTATTTATGTAAATTAATTTTTGAGAAAGGAGACATGATGTATAATATTTTAAAAGCTAATTCACAAGAGTTAAAATTGGGAAACTTGTGGTTCCTATATAAAACAAGACTGAGTTACATGGAATAATTATTTCGTATTATGGAAAGATGTTTTCAGATGAATGAAGTGTTTTTTGTTGTTATTCGTAACTAACAAAATAATTTATGCTGATGGAGAACAACTTTTTTTCACAATTCCTTTGATTCTTGGAAATATAAAGTTCCCCAAGGGAGGTTGAAAATTAGAGAAAAAATACATGTATAATTTCCACTGATAAAGTCTCTCTATATAAGGCCATATAAGAGTTTATATTTATGTTCACTTCTGTTATGTTTCTGACTAGTTTTAGATTCAAAATGAAATTTCTTAATGTTTTCTGGTACTGTCTTTTTCTTAGCCAGTTTGAAAAACAAATCACTGTAAAGTTTACAATAGTGCATTCAATAAATAAATATTTATAGACTAAATATGTAACACTGAAAATTAAGGGCTTTTTATTTTTGAGTTCCTTATGTTTTTAATCACAGAAATTCTCTCACTATATTGAACATTTAAGGGGTAATTTTGGTACTTTTCACTTCAAAAATATCTATTTTTTTTAAAAAAAGATTTATTTATATTCGTTTATGCATATAAAAATTGGGTGTAAGCCAGAGATGTGGGGGTGAAAGGATTCACCAGAGACAGAGTGGGGAGAAGAACAAGCAGATGCACTGAAATGCACTGCTGATGGGAACAGTGGGGAGGCATGAGAGGTCTGCTGTGCTATGTGGGCTAATTCTCTGGCTATGAGAAGCCCCAAAAATATCTTCCTTAGGGTTTTTTCAAAGTAGGACTGTATAATGAAACTAATCTTATATTTCCTGTGCAAAATGTGTTAAGAAACTTGAACATGTTATAAAATATATTATTATACTAATGATACATAGGTAAGTAGTGTATATCAATGAAATTTTTTGAATTTCATGAAATTCAATGAAATTTTTGGAATTACTAGGATATAAATATAAAAAGTGATTGCTGTGCCTGAAGTGGAGCATTACAGGATGGGCAGCTGAGCGTTCAGTCAAATTATTCCATATTATAGCTGCCTCAATATGCATTTTGTTTAGCCAAATGGCCTAAGGTGGCCTCAGACTGTCACTGGCCTCTTCAGGTAAGCACATGCCCTGGATGGCAGTCAAAGAATCACTAGTAAATGTAGGCGGTTCTTGATATGATTCTTAACAGTTCTCTCCAGCCACCTTACACGTTTCCCTCATGTGTTCCTTTGACAAATCACACATAAGCCATGAGCCTCACTAAAACCCCATACTTTTGGTTTGAACTGACCAAGCCAGCCGTAGGTTGGGAAATCCAAGGTACTCCCTACTGGACCCCAATGGAAGCAAGTATCCAAGGTCCTGATTCTATTTTTGACCTCCCCACATAGCCGCTAATAGTATACCAAGTAGATAAATAAATTTAATATGTATACCAAGTATATAAATAAATTTAGTGCTTCTTTCAGGATCTGTGAGAAATACTTTCATTTCAGTTACTCTTGTGATCTGTTGTCAAACTCAGTAGTTCACCATCAGGCACTCCATGTTCTACTTAAGAAGTATATATTTAACCAATTCACAACAGAGAGTTTGCACTTAAATGTTTTGTCTCTGCATTCAGTGCCATTTTTCCCTGCCAGCATAGTGTTTCTCATCACAATTTTAAATTTCATAAAGAGGACCTCCTTGGTGGCACAAGGGGTTAAGTCGCAGCATTATGAAAGTATCCACAGCAATTGCAATACCAGTTCGATCCCAGGCCAGGAAGCTAACCCACATGGCACAGCAGATCTCTCCTGTCTCGCCAGCTGCTCCCTGCTGCACTGTCTTTCAGTCGATCTGCCTGTTCTGCTCCCTACTCTGTCTCTGGTGACTCCTCTCACTCCACACACCTCTGGCCTGTACACCAGTTCTTATATGCATAAATAAATATTTTTAAAAATTCATAGAGATATTTTCATTTCTTGCTTCAGAATAGAATTTTGTATTTCTGATTTATTTTATTTAGTATGCTATGGCTTGCCATAAATCTAGGATCTTTTAAAAAAAAAACCACAATTGTCCTTTTGCAATATTTCAAGGCATAGTAGATCCAGAGGAAAACATCAAAGCCTCAAATTTGTCAAAGATATTTTTTTAAGTCCAAACTGTCAAGAGACTTGTGATACTGACCTGTTCCTTTCAGGCATCATGAAGATCAATACTGTTTCCGGTGCCAGTGGCCATGTGGTTATCTGTATTAGTCATTGCGGTGGTCACAAAGAACAAATCAAACACATGGGAGCTATTTCATTCTACCTATGATTCACAGTGAATTATGATGTGTATCAATCATCGTGTCTGTGTCACAAGCTGCCATTACAAGCACAAGTCATACTTTAATAACATTAAATGCAGTTTTAAATCTCTACCATCAAATCTTGGAATGGTCAGGTTAACCTTGGTTAATAACCCAGAGGGAAATCTGATAGTAACAAAAATAAAATAATTTGCCCGAAGTCAGAAAGAAACCAGTGTTAGAAATAAAGAAATGAAAAAACCCTGTACCATCTCAAATATAAATTTCAGCAGTATAGAAATATTTACTAAAAATATCTAAGGGTCTGACACATTAAGTATCAAAATAATGTTATCATCACAAACATATACACTGGGCAGGGACAGACTGAGTTGGCTGGTGAAATCCTGTCTTGACAACTTAAGTTTTTGATGCAAGCCTCATCCAATAATAAACTCCTTCTAAACACTTATGGACATCTTGAACTTCATGTATTCCTTAAGAAAATATAGTAGAGTGAGTGTGGAGAGAAGGTGATATTTTTGCAAATAAAGTTGGAATTTAATGCACTGTAACAAAATCCTTATAATTGTCCTATAGTCAACATGATATCACATTAGATGAAGTTGAGAAATGTGACATTATAATTATAAATTCTCTAAATATAAGGTTCATGTTAGAATTTCTAATTATTATTCTTTAGTTGTATGACTGAGTCAGCAATGAATTAGCATGGACTAGGTTGTCAGTCACAGCATATAAAAAACTAGAATGGAAAGACACCAGGATGTTGAAAAATTTTCCTGTGAGATATTTGAAACAGAAAGAACAGAAGGAACTAACCTATGTGACAACTCCGTGACAAGCTTGGTCCCAAGAGCACATTTTAGTGTGGCTACAAGACAGTGTGGAGGAGTCTTGAGGTGTCCTATTGGAAAAAAAATGAAGGTGGTGCATTTGGATGTGAATGAACAATTCCAATGGCTGTGAGAACATATAATCTACAATGATATCAGATTACTCAGTTGGTAGCATGCTTATCATTACTAGCTTTGTGCAGAATGAATTGAAGAGCACAACAGTTCCAGGGTATCTCAGATTGTACATAAACATTAACTCAAAAGGGATTATAGACCCCAAATAATAAAATACATAGATGAAAACAGGCAAAGCGCTCTGCAACACTGGTTTCAGTGCTGTCTTTGGGAACTCGATGAAAAAACAAAGGAAAAAAAGCAAAAAATAAACAAATGAAACAACATCGAACTTAAAAACTTCTGCACAAAGACTGTCTATTATCACAACGAAGACACCCTACTGAAAGGAAGAAAATATTTTCACTTTATACATTTGATGATACACACAAACACACTCTCAAAGATCTATGAAGAAATCATAGAATTCAACAACAGGAAAACAAAAAATCCTATCCAAAAATGGACAGAAGGAAGAGCTAGAAAACCATCTCTTCCAAGATGATACACAGATGGTCAGGCGGCCCTTAAAAAAAAAAATGCTCATCCTCACTTACCACTGAAATGTAAATCAGAGCCACACAGAGATAGCATTTCACACCCATGAGAATGACTCATAGCCAAAGAATCAGAAATAAGTGTTAGCAAGACTGTGAAGAGAAAGGGATCCTCACACACTGTGGGTGGGACTGTACCCTGGCCCCTATAGGAAACAGTATGGCGAGTCCTCAGAGTATTAAAATAGATCTGCCAGATGATCCAACAATTTCACTCCTAGTTATTTATTTGAAGAATGCAAAACCACTCATTTGAAGGGATAGATGCCCTTTGATGTTCACTGCTTCGCTATTTATAATAGCTAATGTGTGGAAACATATTACATGTCTGACAACAGAGGAGTGAATAAAGAAGACGTGGTCTACATACACAATGGAATAACACTTCGCCAAACATATACACTAAAATATTGTGATTTTAATAACATGGATCAAACCGCAAGGGAGATAAGTATAAGAAAAATAACTATGATTTTATTCATGAGGAATATAAAGAAACAAAACAAAGGAACAGAGAGAAGTAAACCAGAACAAACCCTAAAAATCTGATTGAAGAACTGAGGCTACTATTGGGGGAAGGCAAAATACTGGAGCAAAGAGGGCAGGATCCAATGGACTATGGTGGAGAATTACTGGTGCCTTAGCAGTGGCCTTGTGTGGTAACAAACATCTGAAGTGGTGCAAAACTAAACCCCTAAACGATACACAGTGTTGTAAACCAGTTAGTTCAATAAAAAATAATACAATTTGCAAAAAAGGGTTACTACCTCCCCGCTGCTGCTATTCTCATTTTTGCCACTTTTCTCTAGCTTGGGTCATTTGTACACAATTTGGAAAATCACACCCACACATAAAAGTTCTCCCTATTTTCTTCATCTCCGGATGATATAGACTTATGACTCAGATCTGCAAATGTAATGACCAAAAATAAGGGAGAAGTGTTAAAGGAACGTAGGTGTAAGCTTTTCTATTTCTCACAAACAAGTTTCTGAGAAGCTGACATGTGTTTTCCCACATTGCACAATGTAAATGGGTTTCTTTTCTTAAGTTAAAACAACAAGGAAGTCACACCATGCCTTTACACTTGTTGGCGATAAACTTCTGCTACCAAAGAATTGGCCCTTGAAGTTCTGGAGACAACAGTAATGTTAACTGCAACTGTGTTTTTGTTTAACACTGCCTGGATAAAAGACATAAAGCTCAGAGCTTTTGACTTTGAACACAATATAATCAGAAAGGATGAATGAATCTATTATCCTCTTTCAGTAATATTCTGACCTCAAATTAATAATCTCATTTTTTGGACTGGATTAATAGAGCAAACATACATGACACGGAACTCTCCCTTCTAAGGCTCCCAGGGATGCTAATCTCCACACCCAGAGCAGATATTCTGGTGCTGCTTGTGTGATAATTCACTCTTCAGAGTAGGCTGAGGCAGGAGAGGAAAGAGTCTGTCTCCTTCTCTTCTTCAGCTCTGTTCACAACGCACATAACCACCAATCAAAATGCTTGTAGAATGAAGGAAGGAAGGAACGAGACTCCCTCTTCCTCATGCTCCACCTGTCATATATATATACTGTAACAATTCAGCACTGGTGGGCAAATGAGGAGATAAGGGGAGGTGGAAGGTGAAAAAAGAAAGTGGGATGGGATGGGTTGTAAAAATGCAAGTGAAAGAAATGCCTAAAAGCCAGATTTTCTGCACTCAGCACATGCTAAATGGCTCATGGGATGTGCCAGTTAATCACCCTTGGTGTCCTCCTTTGCGAGAGAGCGTGCAGGTATTGTAAAATTTCTTTTGTAACTATTGGAATAGTCAGGCATGTCTTGAAGTAATTTTGATATATAATAGTTATCAAAAATCATCTATCTGATCCATATTTTTAAAGTTTTGATAAAAATTATATTTCATGTTATTACTTTTTCTTCTTCATTACCAATATTCGATTCCTCCTCTCATTCCAATACTTTTATAGTTCCGCCTTTCCTTGATTAACATTTGCACAAGAGTCTAGTTTATTAAACAAAAATGTTATCTTTGGGGTGGTGGTGGGTGGTGGTGCCTCCCTAGAGGTTAAGTCTCAGCATTATCACCGCAGGGCTGTGCTGGGCCTGAGTTCAATCCCTCACCAGGGAGCTGACCTACATATGGCACTGCAGATCTCCCCTGCTTTGTCTGTTGCTCCTCTCAGCAGGCTATTTCAGTAAATCTGCCTGTTCTCCCTACACTGTCTCTGGTGAATCATCTCCCTCCCCCACACACACACCTCTGGCCTATACCCCACTTCTTCTATGCATAGATAAATAAAATAAATCTTTAAAAAAGAGAAAATGGGAACTCCCTGGTGGTGCAGTGGGTTAAGCAATGCACTATAAAGCAAACCGCAACCATTGCAGCATGAGTTTGATCCCTGCTGCTGGCCAGGGAGGGGACCCACATGGCGTGGCAGACCTCTCCTGCCTTGCCTGCTGCTGCCCTCAGTAGTGTGTTTCAGTCAGTCTGCCTGTTCTGCTTCCCACTCTGTCTGGTGAATCCTCTCACCTCCCGTGACTCTGGCCTGTACCCCAGCTCTTGTGTGCATAAATAAAAATAAAAATATTTTAAAAAATTAAAAAAAAAGAGAAAATGGCTTTTGACTTAATGACAGCTTCTGAACTTTGTTCTGATGTCTTCTATTTTCACCTTATTATTCATTCTTAGCTTGCTAATTGCTTTTCTAATCCTAAATTTATTTTTATCTTGTTTTCCTGATGTTCAATTTTTGTTTAATACTTCAGTTTTACTAGAATCAACATTTGCATGTTTTTTTTTCACCAAACTGTAGTCCTACTTTCTAATTTTACTTTTGTTGCTAGTATTTCTGGTGTTGATGCAGATGGTAAGAGAAGCACCAGGTCGATCTCTGCCAGCCGGCGACCCCAACCAGTTTCTGAAAACAGACCTTAGCAGGGTGTGATGCAGTCAAAAGCAAGAAGCTCATGAAGAATAAGGTGTATAAGTCATCCTGAAAAAGCATTCCTAGAGGGTCTCGCTTGGGATCATGCCCCTGTGGAGCTGTTTTCTCTAATAAATCTCCATCTGCTACACTACTGGATCCCTGTGGTCCTTTATGACACCGCTGGTAGCCCCTGATAACTCAAACCATTCTTCCCAATCTGAGCCTCCAAAACTCATTCCAGCAGGTTTGTGAACCTTCGCCAGTTTCACTCCGGTTTTAGCGTCACATGTGCCCAAGCCAGCGTCATGCTTTCTCCATGGAAACATTCCTCTAGGTTTTCTCACATCATTGATATTTTCAAATCATTTTTAAATCATTAGTCTTTCCTGAGTTGGTTTATGTGGTTGGGATTAGGATCCAATTTCATTCCTTTCAACGTGGCTATCTAGTTTTATCAACACCATTTGCTGAAGAAACTGTCCTTTCCTCATTGTGTATTCTTTTTTTTTAAAGATTTATTTATGCATACAAGCACTGGGGTACAGGCCAGAGATGTGGGGGTTGAGAGGATTCACCAGAGACAGAGCGGGGAGCAGAACAGGCAGATCAACA
>JAGFMF010012288.1:2252735-2265306 GCA_019455555.1 Galemys pyrenaicus | reverse complement strand
GGTGAGATGGTGATGGGGAATACATGGGGATTACAATTAATGGCAAGTATATGTAAATTTTAAAATATTTTAATAAAAAAATGAAAAAAAATAAAATATTTAAATACATTAAAAAAATTATTTTTTTTCCCAAAGATTCATTTATTTATGCATACAGAGCTGGGGTACAGGCCAGAGTCCAGGGCGGTGAGAGGATTCACCAGAGACAGAGCAGGGGGCAGAACAGGGAGATGGACTGAAACACACTGCTGAGGGGAGCAGCGGGCCAGGCAGGAGAGGTCTGCTGCACCATGTGGGTCCGTTCCATACTTGGGGATTGAACTCCTGCTGCTGTGCAGCTTCACAGTGCGGCCCTCAACCCACTGCGCCACCAGAGAGGCCCAACATTCTTAACCTCAATAAATAGCATCCATCACATTCACATTCACAAGGGCTTCCTCTGAGTCTGACTCTGGCAGAGCTCCACTTTTGGAAGGCATCATTCACATTTTTCAAAGGTCCTCACCACGGTTGTGGTCACAGTATCTTTTCTACAGGATGGCCCAAGCCTGTACCTGTTCCACTTAAGTAGGAAGTGATTCCTGGCACTGACCAACAAGAGATGACACCAGAATTGACAGGACCTCCCTGTGCAGTGTAGAGAGACACACAAGTACCTCTTTCCTACACGCTGTTCTCAACTCATTTATTCACTTGGGCCTCTGAGTTTTGAATTTGATTTTTAAATTGTATATATAGACATAGCGCCTGTGTTTCCCCAAGGCTCTCACTCCCTAGGGTGGGCCTGCCAACCTTCACTGCATTTTGAAGTGAGGAATCTGCTGATTACATTTGATATCTTTCTCACACTTTCATTTCACTTCAATATATTAACCATGACTATTTGCTAAATAGCTCTCAAATTGAGTCATTTCCATTCTTTTTCCCAGTACTTTAACCTTATTATTTTTTCTTCTGACCAAATTTACCGACATGCTATTCTTCAGTGAGTAGTGTTAATCTCGTCACTGAGTAAACTTTTTTTTTTTTAAATTTTCTTTATTTATGCATACAAGAGCTGGGGTAGAGGCCAGAGGCATGAAAGGTGAGAGGATTCACTTGAGACAGAGTAGGAAGCAGAACAGGCAGATCAACTGAGATACACTGCTGAGGGGAGCAGTAGGCCAGACAGAACAGGTCTGCCTGTGGCACATGGGTCCCTGACCTTGCTGGGATTGAACTGGCCTTGCAGTGGCTGCAGAGCCCCATAGTGAGGCACTCAACCACTTGCACCACCTGATTAAACTCTTTTGTTTCAATTGTCCTGCAGAGAATAGTAAACATTTGAAATAAGGTTGACCTGGTCAGGCAGAGGAGGGACTGGGCCCACGTTGTGTAACTTTATATCTTTGCTCCCCTTTTTTCTTCTTCATCTAACCAATATTTACTAAAAACTACCAGTTAGCTAGTGTACTAAACACTGGAGATATGACAAGGGAAAAACCTGACTTTTTCTTACCATGACAGAAACTAGAGTTAAGCACAAAAAATGAATTTTTAATCACATACACTGAAGTTAAGTTATAGCTGTGCTAAATATTACAAATGATAAATATCTCTACTTTGAAATAATTCTGTACACAAGGTTCTGGACGAGTAGATACGAGAATAAATGGATACTAGCTACTAGATGAAAGAGAGAGAAGAGTGTTTTGTTTTTTTCTCCTTGAACATGCCATGCTAATAATGTTCTGCTTCCAGGAATAGCAAGGACACTCTCCATATGTGGAAAGTTATAATTTGAGCACGATCTTAGCATTTATCAAGACGGGTTAAACATAATTTCCAAAACAAGCAAATTGCCTTTGATAAGCTCACATGGCCTTTGTTACAAACCACTTTTTGCCTATTTCCTCAATAAGCCTTTGAACTAACAGAGTTATCTGATCATCACCAGTTTTGTGAGCATGGTTCACACCTCTCTTATTCACAGTCGCATTCCTGATGGGAAGCACAGAGCATAAGACATGAGTAAGCAAATGCTTGTTGGATAAATGAGTAGGAATTTAGGGCCTCCCTGGAGGCACAGCTGTTAAAGTCTCAGCGCTATCAACAGCCAATGAGACGACATCAGTTCAATCCCTGGCCTGGGAGGTGACCCACATGGCACAGCAGGCCTCTCCTGTCTCATCCGCTGCTCCTCTCAGCAGTGTATTTCAGTAGATCTCCTGTTCTGCTCCCCACTCTGTTTCTGGTGACTCGTCTTAGTCCATCTCCACACCTCTGGACTGTACCCCAGTTCTTGTATGCATAAATAAATAAATATTTTTTAAAAAATTACTGTGATCCAACAAATATGCCAAGAGCTAGAAAGAAAAGAGAAATAAGATACAGTCTCTGCCCTTCAAGAATATTTTGTTTTAGTAAAAGTAGTACTAGATAAGGCCATTCAGAAAGCACCAAAGTGTTTTCTGGCTGTCTTAAGAACACAAGCCCCTAATCTTTGAGGTGACTCACTAGAGGCCAGTATTCCAGTCACATATACTAGGGGTTGGTGGAAGAGCTTCCTGAATTGGTGGGCATGATTAAAAGAAAGGATATCTAAATCTCTATTCAATATTATTAACAATGGATATATCAACTTAATGTTTTCATAACTTTTAGTCATTCAAGTAAGTCAATCCAATTTATTTATTTTAAATTTAGTATTTATTTTGGGAAAACCAGAGCAAATGTATTTTATGATGTTTGGTAATATATTAAGAAAAATAATTCATTTTATATTTAACAATATGGTCCTATGTTCAAAGTTCTAAGAAATCTATGATTTTTATATATTAAAATCAATATTCTTTTGCTTATAAATTATAATGATCATTACACGATTTTAAAATGATCTCATTCATTTGTGGACTACAGAGAAACAGAACAAAGGAACTGACATATCTAAACCAAAACAAACCCTAGAGTGAAGAACTGCTGGGGGTTAGAGTATGTTGGGAGGGTTCCAAGGTTGTAGGGTGAAGGAATATGTGTGCTTTTTGGTGGGCGTGATGTGGTGACTCACATCTGAGGAGGTGTGAACTTATTTCCTAAATCATATACGGTGATATAAACAACGCTACCTCAATAAAAAGCAAACAATAAAATGAATTCACTCAGCTTTACATACAAAATACGGTGAGTTTGAATCACAGACAGTTATTTGCTAGGGGCCATGAGAGTCTGAAATGTTATTTTCTTTGAAAAGTTTAATATTTAGTGTCAGCATAGCAAATTATCCCCCCTGGTAATATTTTTGTACTAATATAATTAATAAGTTTTCTTTTTCTAGTCTCTGTGTGCATTTTATGTAATTTGGAAACTGAGGTATTTGGGGAAAAATTACAGGTTCTAAACTAGATAAATTGGATATTGAGAAGTTAAACAAAAATATTTAACAAACCTTCAGTAAGAACAGAACTACTGAAGCTGTCAAATCCTAATACCACACTAGACTTCAATCTTTAATGATAAATCACTGTTTAAATTCAGTGTAGGTAATACAGAATATAAATGGAAATCATATTTGAAAATGGAGGTTTTTTGCACATACCTTTTATGTCTAAATGTGATGCATGTTCTAAATGAGACAATACATCTTCTCAACAAACTTTATAGTGTAATTTTTAGAATTTATGATATTTTGGAAAATATAGCCATTGAACTTTGCTATCAGGCATCCACCATTTTATAATCTATTTCTCTTTATATACATTCACAGTTATTTGAAAATAAAAATGTAAACCCAAATCCCAGGCGGGGACGAGCTCACATAGCTAGCTTAGGAAATAAAATGGATATGGTCAGACTTGAATTTTATATGTGTACTGGCATTGGGGCACAGGCAGAGGTTTTTGGAGCATTTAAAGTATTCCAGGGGAAGGGGGGAGGGCAAAGACGGGGAAGATGCCAGAGGGTGCACAAGGGACTGAGGTGATGGTGCACGGGTGAAATGGTGGTGGGTACCCCCTGGGGACTACAAATGATGTCAAATATAACTAATAAAAAAAATAAAAAAAAATAAAGTATTCCTATGTCCAGACTTGGACAGTCCAGAGGAAGTAATGAAAGCTATATAAGAACCTCAGAAATGTGAACCCCCTCTCTCCATCCTAAATACTTATGTCAACAGAGTAATAAAATACAAGCCAATTGCTGGAGGAAGGGAGTCACTAGGAGTGTAGCTCTGAAGTGATAAAATGCCCCCTTTCCTAAAAGAACTCAACTTATTCAAAATGATTTATAGCATTTGACAACAGTCCAGACTCAACGACCCTTCCTATTATCTATCTTTCAGAAGAAGAACAGATAGAGTTCCACTGAACTTTCCATCCGCTAAATTAATCCAGGATTCAATTGTGAAAGGGTGGAATAAGGAAGACTCTGTAAGGAACATTTACTGTTTACTGGGGGGAAGAGAAAAACGTCTGAGACTCTATGAGTCTCTTGTCATAGAGAGAAAAGCATTTTTTAATCTTTTAACACAGCACATTCTTCAATGAAGAACAATTTCCCAAAGGGAAAACTTGGCACTTAGTGAGTTATTTCCAGAGCTCTTAAATTTTACTTCAGTATTCATATCTTAACCTGAAGCTGCAGGAAGATGTTTTCTATCCTTTCTGTTGATTCTAAGTGGCGTTAGCAGTGGTTTCTCACTGCTGTGTGCTCTATTAGCCTCAATCATAACTTGCAGAGACGTTCATATTTATTAATGGACTTTCTTCCCCATGATGGCACTGAGTACACTGGCTCTGACTAGTAGTCTAGGAAATACAAGTTAATAAAAACGCATCAAGTCTGGATGTATCATTTACTCATAATGTTATGTTATTTATTGAGAGCCTACAGTATGTAAGCAATATTTGAATTAAATAAAGTGCAAAAATAGTTTGCATCCCCATCTTTATAGAGTTCTGGCTTTAGTGAAAGGAGAGAGATCAATAACATATAAAGATACGCATTACACACAATGTAATTTAAAAGAGTAAGGGGCAGAATGTGAGTGATTGAGAATAGGAGTCAATTATTTTTGAGAGGGATGGCATTCCAGAGGCCTCCTCTTTCAGGGTGTAGTTGAAAATGCCCTAGACAATGTGAATTGAATGGACCAGGCCCGAGGCAGGATGAAGGTGGCATGAACAAGAAACAAGCAGGCCAGGGTTACCGGAAAACTGTGTATAAAAAGGGTAGAAAGGGCTGACTTGAGTTGGAGAGGCAGGTAGAGACGTGATCTTACCGGGCACTTGTAGGAAAATCTTTTCCTAGGTGTGATGCAGTCATTGGAAGGTTTTACTTGAAGGAACTGAATTTAATTTCTTAAATGGATGGTTGACTGCAATGAACATAAAGATCAAATGATTCAAGGGCACACATAAAAGTATAGAAGCAAAGGTTTTGTGAAAGAATTTAGGTCCCCCAGGATATGCTTAAACCAAGACATGTAGATGGAATTAGTGAGATGTTTTTGCAAGTCATATTATTTTTAATGTAGGACAGATAGGGATTTGTTGATATAGTATATGGAGGAGGGTGAGGAGAAAGAGACTGAAAGATTTTAAGAATGATCTTAGCATTTGGTTTGAACTAGTGTGTGAACTTGATGCCATTTCTAGATTGGAGAATTCTAGGGGAGACGTGGGATTGAAATGTATAGGAATAATCAATTTTGAGAATATTTGAGATGCCTGTAAGTGTCCAAAGAAGATTAATGTACATGGATTGTGGGGACACACTCTTGAAAAAAAAAGGTATTTATGTATAAATACCTATAAACAACACTTAAAGCCACAGTACACAATAACAGTACTTAAAAGAACGATAACTGAGATGTGAAATAGAAGAGGTTTGAGGATATGTCTGAGTCACTTCAATGCACTGATGCTGGGAAGAAGCAAATGATTATAACCCATAGCTCATTATTTATGTGAAAAATATATTCTTGTTTCAATTTCAGTTTATTGTCTGTGGAATGGTAATGATATGCTTTCCATCCATCCATCCATCCATCCATCCATCCATCCATCCATCCATCCCATTTACTTATATTACAGAGGTAACATTGGTTTACCACACTGTTTATGATATAGAGGTATAAGATCATACCCTTCTGGTATATATTACTGCACCAAACCTACCCCAAGGAACCTGCAATCCTCCACCACTGTCTTTTGATGTTCCTTCACCATTTTGCTCTTCCCATACCCTGTCTTATAGCCACAATTTCACAGATAGAGTTTCATGGTTTTACCAGTAGGTACCCCATCCAGTGTAAGTCAGAAGGAGAAAGGTAATATAATTTCATAGAGGTATTCTATACATGTTCACAAATAACTAAGCAATGTTATATGCTTTAATAATGGGAAGTTTATGCCTAAAAATTTATATCAAATCACATTTTGGTGGCAGCTTATACTCCCATCAGTAACCATTTTCAAAGAATCCCCTGATAATTACATTTAAACTTTCCTAATTTGTTTCATTTCTCTCAATAGTACAAGAGTTCTTAGGTCATTAATTCAATAATTGCCCCTTTTTTATGTTAGATGGGACATTAGATTCTTAAATATCTTAGATTAATTCTGAGGAATTCTCAAAGACCAGTCATTGGTTTGAATGACTATTTCAAGGGACTTGTTTCTAGGGCTACATCAGTGAAATAAATGTTGGCAATATGGCACACAGAGTATTATCAAATACGGTCTTCATTATATTGAGTTATGTTCTACTTATGCCCAGTTTTTGAGGGTTTTTAATCATAAGGCCATGGTGAATCTTATCAATTTCTTCCTCTGTATCTATTGATAAGATTATATGGTTTTCACCTGTTCTTTTTCTTTTTTTTGATATGAAAAATTATACTGATTAACTTTTAGATGTTTAACCATCCTCAGGGGCTTAATCATTTACAAAGATTTTTGCAGTTAGTGTTAACTTATCATAAAAACTGATGAACATACAGAAAGAATATTAAATTACATGATAACATTTCTCAATTGAAACACAAATTTCCTTAAAACATTTTAACAAATAAGTTATAACAATCTTTGAATAATACATCATGACTTCTGTGCTTTGTTTTAGGAATGCAGGTTTGATTTAAATTTAAGAACATGAATGCACCATATTAACCATAATTAAGTGTAAGTGTGACTAAAAGCAGAACATAATGCTACAACATTCAAAATTCATTAATAATAAACCCAGCAAACTAATATTAGATGGGAATCTGTTATACAAAAGCCTCAGAGTTGACAATGCACATAATGATGAATAATTAAAGGCTTACCTCAAGATCAAGAAAAAGGCAAGGAGGTTCACTTTCTCCATTTCTTTTTAGCAGTGTTCTGGAGGTCCTAGACAATGCAATAAGACATGGAGTTAAATAAAATATGCACAGATGGGAAAAGAAGAGGCATATGTTTCTACAATAATAACCTACAAATTCTAATAACTTTACACAAAACTAGAACTCAAGTAACTCAATAACAACAGAAGACATAAGCTCAATATATAGTGATTTATATATATGGAGTCCAATAAAAAACTGAAAGATGAAAAAAATTCTTATACTCAAAGATATCTTACAATGGGTTTAAAAGCATGAACTTAAAAAAAAAACATGAACTTAATAAATTTTACAGACTATCTACCACATGTATATATTTAAAACTGAGAGAAAGTTTGCTAAGAGAAAGTAAAGATGATCTAGATATTAGATGGTGTTCTTGACTTGGAAAACTCAATATTAAAAAGATGGCAAGTTCTCCCCAATTGATACGTAATTTTATTGCAATCCCAATTAACACTTTTTATAGAAATAAGCTGAGTTAAAAACATAAATATATATTATCATACAATGGCTCTGCAAAATCATAAATTATTTTGAAAAAAAAGGAACGAAGTTAGAGAACTTATATTGGATTATTTTAAAGTATGCTACAAAGTAACCGATAAATAGTTTGAAATTCATATGAAAATAAACATTTTCCTTGTAGCAGAAAAATCAACATGTATATGACTGATTGGTTTTCACTAGGGCGGCTAGAAAATTTAATAGCTGAATCATAATATTTCAACAAATAATACTACATTAGCATATTATATTAAAAATGAATCCCTACTTCTTAAGCTACCATATAAACCATATACAAGATTGTCGTGAAATAGATCACAGATCTAAATTTAAGAATTCTTTTTTAATTTCTCAAAGAAATTGTAGGAGAAAATATTTGACTATGGACTACCAAAAATTCTTAGATGGGGCTAGGTGATGATATAACAGAATGAACCAAGAAAGTAAAATTATTTTATTGGATTTTATCACAATTATAAAATTCTCCTTTTTTTCTGGAAAATCTCTTTAAAAGATACTATTACAAAAATTTAGAAGGCAAGTCAGATTAATGGTCCATATATTAACAAAGAATTTGAATTAAGAATATATAAAGAATCCTTTAAATTCACTGAGAAGAAAAACAACTTAAAGTAGGAAAAAATATTTAAACAGACTACCAAAAAAATAATAAAAATATTTAAGTAGGCACTTTACAAAATATATACAGATGGCCAATAAGCTTTTACAAAGATACTCTGTATCATGAGGAAAATGCAAACAAAGATGCAGTGTAAGTACAGACCCATTATAATAGGTAAAATTAAACTTAAAAATAATGATGATACCAAGTATCAGAAAAGACAGACAGTGACTGAAACTTTCATATATCTTTGTCAAGAATGTGTCATTTATGACAATTTGAGCATCTAACCCAGTGACCTCAATACTAGATATTTACCCAGAAAATAACAGTGATGTAATATATTTGCATACAAAACTTGCAAGGTTTGTTCTTTGCAACTTATTCATGATGCTGGTAAAAATGGTAAGAAGTGAAATTTTCAACAATATTTTTGGTATATTTTTTCTATTGGAAAACTGCTTAGCAATAAAAAGTAGTGCAATACTTGAGACACGTAACATGAATACATATCAAAAACAAAATGCTGAGGGCAAGAAGCCAGAACAAAAAGAATATATAATCTACAGTTTCTTTTATTTGAAATTCCAGAAAAGACAAAAGAAATCCATATTTGTAAAAGTAAATTAGTGACTGTCTAAAGCTATTGCTGGGGAAGATCTGACTGCAGAGTCAATAGAGAGCATTGGAGGAGTGAGGATTTATTTCATAAATGCCTGTGGTCATAAGAAAGTTTCTAGAAACTGATCGGTCTGCAAAACCCAACTGGGTAGATTTTATTGCATGTAAATTATATCTCAATAAGTTGATCAATACCAAAGACAAAAAATAGTAAGAGAGCTAATAATATATGTCATTCAAAGAATTATTTGTTTTATTTCAAAAGAGAACATGATCTTCTGGTGATATATTTCAAGGATCAGTTGTTGTGGTTCTATTACCAAAGATCCAATTAACTTGGGTTGTGACCTGTACAGAATCACTTTATTGCTTTGTTTTTAATGTCTCCCTTTCAAAAAGAGAAAATCACTTTGGTCTTAAAAACAGACATAATTTTGTAGTAATTGAAGTCATAATATGTTCTGCAATGTCAATTTATCTCACATTGTACCCCCGTACATATTTGAGACATAAGCCTGATAAAATGCTTTTCCCCATACATGGATTTAGGGAGGCAAAGCAACAGTTAAAGTGCAGATTAGCATGAGAAGCTTCAAGGTGGGATTTAGTCTTCATCACCTTTTAATTTTTCCCCTTAAACTATATTTCCAGTGACGATGTTGTCTTGATAGTGTGCATTGGCTAGAGACACGCTCTGCAATATTAAAAATGGGTGACTTCAAAGAGCACAATTTATGCCAAGGAGGTTATAATACCTGGAACTTTAGGTTATTCATCAGTACTTGAAATACAAGAGTATAGAAATGAGACACATTTTCCCCCACAAATTAATGTTTGACAATAGTTGTTACATAGCTGTATAATTTGGGGGGGGTGCATCTTCTCACCTCCCATATGGATTCATTCACTATCCACCAAAACTCTCCCGTACAGACGTCCTATCCCCTTCCTTCCCCTGCCCTCCTCCCCTCTCCCCCATTCCTCTGGTATATTGTTCACAGAGTCTAAGAATTATTTTTACTGTGCTTTGTCAACTTGTTTTCTATGGCTATTTATAGTCAACAAATAAGTGAAACTAAACATACAATTTTAATTTTCTCTTATGTGAAAAGTAGCACATACATAATTTTTCAATAGTGTAAAGATAACTAGATTCAATCAACTTGACTGTATAATATTTTAGAACTTTAATATCTAAAATGCTTTGAGATAGTCATTGTGCTTTCTGATTAATCATGTCAAATTATGCTGTAGTTTAGTTAAACCCCGCTCCTTCCTCCTATCATATTTGCATAGTGCTCCTTCCTCCTCTTACTTAGACACCTTGCCTAACTTGTTTGCTTGTGTGCACATTTGGCTCTCCTTATAGGACATTTTCCAGGCAACTAAAGGTGAAATCACATGTAAACCAGACTATGTTTGAAACAGTACTTAGAATATAATCAAAACTATCATTTGGAACAAATGATCTCCCTGCTTTAATTTTGGAACTTATTCCTCCAGGGTCACTGTTCAAAATACATTGAATGTATCCTATTCAACAATTTTTCAAATTATTTTTTGTAGAGAAAATGTAGGCCAGTTTCTTTTTATTATTTTCTTGTAATAGTCAAATTGACCCACTGACAGTGAGATAGATGTGTTTTTATTCTTTGGAGTAGAAATCCCAGTCAAGAGGTGAATGAGTTAAAAAATATACATGGGCTTTGAGCAAGCTACATAATATTGTCACCATTTTTAAATATGAACCACGATTAGTAGATCATCAGGTTGTGTCCATAATTCACAACCAGTCATGCCTAAATCGAACATCTACTGTGCTAATCATTGTCACAAATACACGTATCTGTAGAATTAGTGAACTGCTGTGAAATAATTTGCTTCAATTTCATCACCTATTTTTTTTTCACTTTATTTTTTAATTGAAATAACATTGGTTTACAATACTGTATATGGTTCACAAGTTCTAGGATCACAGACCTTGAGATATATTGTCTGTTTTTTTTAAATTTTTTTTTAAAGATTTATTTATGCATACAAGAGCTGGGTGCAGGCCAGAGTCACGGGAGGTGAGAGGATTCACCAGACAGAGTGGGGAGCAGAACAGGCAGACTGACTGAAACACACTGCTGAGGGGAGCATCAGGCACAGCAGGAGAGGTCTGCTGTGCCAAGTGGGTCCCCTCCCTGGCCGGTGGCAGGGATTGAACTCATGCTGCACTGGCTGCGGTTTGCTTCATAGTGTGTTGCTTAACTCACTGCACCACCAGGGAGGCCCTATTGTATGTTTTTATAAAAAATGATTTTTGCCATAAGAGAAATCATAAAAGTCTGAGTGAGTGTATCCTGTGTTACAGAGTGAAAGACGGAGAACTGTAAATGAAGAGAAGCAACACTCACTTCTATTGTGAAGGTTAAAATTAAAGCTAACCTCTCTTTGTAACTACCCGATTTTCTCAATGCTCTGTTTTCTTAATTTTGATACACACTTTACTGATTCTAGGGAATTTTAAAAACTTGTAGAAAAACACTATGTCAACTTGATTTGAGTTGAATGAAACTTTAATGGTTTGACCCTTTTATGTCACCTCTCAAAAAATAAAACAAAACAAAACAAAAAAACAGTGCAATGTAATGACTCTTTACTTAGCATACATTTTTATCTCATTTAATTTTATGGCAATTTTGTAAACACTCTAAAGTTTATAGAGCAATTAAACTATGTTCTCAGTCAGGAAAAACACACACACACATAAAATTGCAATAAACTAAGTAGTAATTTCCAGATACCAGTCTCATTTTTACTACTACTTATTCAAGTTTGTTTTGAATATTTGTCAACAAATATTCAATATTTGTTATGTAAAATAATGTCTGCTACAAATGAAAATCTGTTTTTTTATTTTTTAAAGACATGTTATATTTTTGCTATAAGAATGACAGTGAAGCCTTATCAAATAATTAATCACAAATTTAATTGATCCTTTTCCATTGTTCCTCATTTGAAAGGCCCCTGATTTTGCAGTATAGAACACTGAATCAGACTTCATAAAATATACCAGTATTAACATGATCTTTTAATGACAATGTAGCATTACCTAAGGTCCCCAATCAATACTGAGTTTGTTGAGATTGATTTTGCTTGTGAATATACTTGAGAGCATCTATAGAGATTATTATATGGATGAAAGTAATTGCAAATTGTTCCAATATGAGTTAAACATAAAAATATACTTTATAACTAAAATCATAGACAATTATTTGAAACTTGACCATTTTCAATGGTATTTGCCAAAAATCCAGAAAGGTGCATAGATTAAAAATTTTAAATATGTTCCTCCTAAGGGAGGAACCATCTGGAAAGGAATAAGAACAATATTAATAATAACAATAACAGCAATAAAGACACAGAAACCAAAAATGAGGAGTCAAGGACAGACTGGGGACACCTGGTGG
>JAGFMF010012288.1:2097790-2252685 GCA_019455555.1 Galemys pyrenaicus | reverse complement strand
GCACTGGTGAGATGGTGATGGGGAATACATGGGGATTACAATTAATGGCAAGTATATGTAAATTTTAAAATATTTTAATAAAAGAAAAAAAATGAAAAAGGAAAAAAAAATTTAAATATGTATTTGTTTGTAGAAATAGATTAATGAAGGTTAAAAATATGACTTAGAAAAAATTCAAATGACCTTAGAAACAAGTGAGAATTATATCATTATGAATATTCTTTTGAAACATACATTCAAAATAGGTATTTTTTTGAGGCTGAGGAGTGGAAACTCATGAAATTTTTCTATACACATAAAAGATAACTATATAAGGGTATAGTTCATGGGTCTTCTTTCTAAAAGTTCATTGTATATGAAATATAATGAAGAGTATAAAGTTATATTTTGATGATCAAAAGGCAATAGTATAGTGTAATCAAACTGATACAAGTAAATTATGTTAAAGATTATATGAACCCTCTCAAAAAATTTTGATTAAAAAATAGCTAATAAAACTAGCTAAAAGATTTTCAGTATTTTCTTGGAAGACAGAAAGAGGCAGTATTGCATGATACTTTAGTGAAATCTCTATTTTAATCTCTTATTTTAAAAGTCATTGGTGACTTTATTATTATAATAAGGTATTAACAAAAATAATAAGTGTGTATAGAATGAGCATGAATATTTAGCAAAAAATTACTTGTAATCTGCCCACAATAAGTAGGAGCTAACTATTGCTATATTTATACATTTATATACTAAAAGTTCTACCTGTATACTTATGTAACATTATGTGTATATGTGTGTGTGTATGTGTATTTCTCTCTGTTTGGAAGTATGCATGCATGTATGTATCTAACTATCTACAGTCATCTCTTTCTACCACTATGCTATATAGTCTGGAAGCACCATCTTTAGCTCATTTTATAGCAGCTAACTTTCCCCAAGACAGATAATTTGAGGTGACAAACAGGTCAAAGTAATGATAAATAATAAATAAATATTTAGTTTTCTAATGCTAACAATATCCATACTCTATTTTCTTCTAATTTCTCTCAATTAGTTCAGGGATCCCCCAGGGCTATTATATTTATACAAGGAATGCATCTTTGTTAACAGTGGTATTTGTAATTTTCTTCTTCCAGATACATAGGGAAATATTTCTCATTGCTAGCGATACTTCAAAGATGCAACAAAATGATTTAAAAGCCTAATGACCTTGCACACATTTATTTTTCCACTCTAGGTAAAGGCTGTATAAATCATTGGGCAATCCCTATAATTTGTTGGAGAATTCATAGAAATCCTAAATAGGGGAAAATGTTGTTTTATACCTAGGGAATGCTAATTAATGATATAGCATTCAGCCTAATATTCTTTTTGCCATACTTTATAGAAATTTTATAAATCAAGTTTATTATGGCATCATTTACATTCAATAAAATAGTTCCATGTTAAATATACAGTTTCAAGAAGTTGCCAGATGTATAAATCCATGGATATTAGTTTTCCAGGGATGCCAAAGCAAAATGCTTCAGGCTAGGTGGTTTAAACAACAGAAACTCAATTTTCTGAAGACTACAAGTTTAGCTTCTCCTTAGGCCTTTCTCTTTTGTCTGAAGACTGTGATCTTCTAACTGGGTCCTTCCATTACCTTTTCTCTGTGTGCATATACTCTTCCTCTTCCTGTAAGTACACCAATCTGATTGCATTAGGGCCCTATCCTGTGACCTCATTTAATCTGAATCACAGCCTAAATAGCCCTTTCTTCAAATATAGTCCTATTGGGGTTTCAACATATGAATTTGGGTAAAATCCAACTGAGCCCATGCCTTTATGCAACAGTCATCACGACCCAATGGACCATCTGTTGACTTCAACCATTTTCTTAATCAAAATTGCAGCTACTTTGTTGTTACTATTTTTTTTTTTTTGATATGTGCCATTCTCACTGGTGTGAGGTGACATTCCTTAGGGAAAGAGGAGGGAGAAGGAACAAAATGTGTGGGAAGAGCACAAGGGACTATGGTGATGATGCACAGGTGAACGAGTGATGGGAATTTCACGGGGACAAGACCTATACACTGTACAAAAATGAAAAATAGTGTATATATAAAATTAATAAAATAAATGTGGAGTTCAAGCTCAAAACAAAACAAAATTGTAGCTACTTCCACCAAAGAGCCCACCTACCCACCTGAACCTGGCACCAGAACTTCATGTGAAGGTATCATTTGGTCTGATTTCTTTAATTTAGCTTCATTTATGATTTTAAGAGTCATTAATGGTTAGTATACAATTAATATTTTTTCTAATACTAGTGATTTATTGACTTTTATGTCTGAGTATTATTCCAATGTACATACACATGATCATTTATTCATCTATTGACCTATTGATAGATATTTAGGTAGTGTTGAGCGTTTTGTTAACATGGAGAAAATTTCTATGAATATTTATATGTAAGCCTTTGGGTAGATAAAGATTTTCCTGTCTCTTGCATAAATATCTAGAATTTGTAGGTCATGTGGTTAGTAAATATTTAATGTATGGTTAATAAATATTCAGCATATGATAATGCATAAATTGATATAAGAATGCTTAAGTTTATATATTAAAATGCCACCAAAATGCTTTCCAAAGTAGCTGTATGATCTTTCCCTTAAAATTAAAGACTATAATTTTCTCATAATGTTAACTCGGTACATTTGTTGAAAACCAACTAATTCATTTTATAGGATAACTTTTATGATAAGTTCTACAAATTTTTTCTTCATGTATTTTTGACTTTTCTAAGGTATTGCTTTAGAAAGGAAAAAATAGATTACCAATGTCTGAAAACCTGATAACAATTTTGATTGGTATTTTGGTAAGTGTACAGATGAACTTGGGGAAGGATTTGTATCTAAAGAATATTGTGTATTTTTTTCCACTTAGTGAGGTCTTTAAATTTCTTTTTCTCACAAATAGGTAGTTGAAAAAGAAAGGAGCATTTTAACACCTTTATCAGATAATCGTTGTTTTGTAACTGCTAAACCACTACACAGAAAGTGTTCACTACAAGTTTACTTACAATGTATAATCTGAAGACATATAAATGAATCTTTTTAGACCTTATTATATCACTAAGACTGTTTAGTAGCCATCTAAAGATTTTATTTATTGATGCATACAAGAGCTGGGGTGCAGGCCAAAGGCTTGGGGGTCAGGAGGTGAGAGGATTCACCAGAGACAGAGTGGGGAGAACAGGCAGACTAACTGAAATACACTGCTGAGTGTAGCAGCAGGCGAGGCAGGAGGATTCTGCTGCACCATGTGGGTCACCATCCTGACCATTCATTCATTCATCACTTTACATGTTTACTCTGCTAAACCTCTTATGTTATTAAACCTAATATATAATATTCTTACTAAATTTATTATCAAATATCCCCTGCTTTTTGTCCTACTGTCACCTTTTTAAGGCACAATGCTAATTACCCAACACTAGGCTTAATATAGATATAGGAGTGGATGTGTTTCTGTTCAGTATAAAGTATTTAGAGAGTGTATGTGAAAAGTGCTGAGAACAGAATATTCTTTGACGCTAAAACAAAACAAAGAAATCATTGAATTTGCAACAACTTAGATGAACCTGGAAGACATGATGCTATTTAGATAAAGCCAGACACAGGAAGACAAACATTGCATGATTTCACTTATAAGGGATCTGAACAAGATGAACTGATAGTAACAGAAAAGAACAGTGGAGAAAATATTGATCAAGGATGCAAATCTTCAGTTGCAAGATGGTTAAGTTCTGCAGACCAAAATATATAGTTGATACTAACATATCACTGACTTGAAATTGACTAAAAACTAAGATCTCAACCGTCTTACCATACATACACAGAGATCGTAATGTGAGGTGATGGATATGTCAAGTAACTTTATTTAGTAATCTTTTCACAATCTTCACATGTATCAAAACATCACCGCGTAAACCTTAAACATGTAACAGTTTTTATCAATCAGCCTGTCAATAAAGCTGTAAAAAATAGATACTATTCTTTTCATAAAAAATTAAAAAAGGGCTAGACAAATTGTAGTGGGTGGTTCAGAGTAAGAGGAGGAAATATGTGCTTAACTACAAGTGTTTATTTATACTCAAGACATAAACATAAGCATAAAATAACTGGAAAATAATTTGAAATGTCTAAGTGATTTTTTTAAATAAAAATATTGCATAGATTTCCATATGTTGCAATGAAATTTGTTTGTGATATTTGATACTATAAGGAAAATACTCCAAGTATATTTTCACCAAAATTGCAAAGTGCCAACTTTGGTAGTTTCCCCACAAACTGAGCTCTGTGGAAGTTATTTGGATCCCATCCAGCTGTGTCTGTGGATCCAGTTGGCAGACCATTTGGTCTCTGGATTTATAGTACTAATGCAATTGAACAAATAATTAGCCCTGTGCAAGGCAGAAGCCCAGTTGATAGCTTTTAAGTGAGAGATAGGAAAGCCATGCGAAATCTTTGTAGAGCGGGAACAATTAGGTGCCTGCTCCCCTGTGTGCTGTCATAGCAACCTTTCACCCAGCGTGTACTTACTATTTTGAGAAGCAGGAATTTCGCATGGGTATCGTTACATCCCACAAGGTGTGTGAGTGCCTTTAATTTTTTTTTTTTAAAGATTTATTTATTTATGCGTACAAGCACTGGGGTACAGGCCAGAAGTGTGGGGGGGGTGAGAGGATTCACCACAGAGAGCGGGGGCAGTACAGGCAGATCAACGGAAGCACACTGCTGAGGGGAGCAGCGGGCACAGCAGGAGAGGTCTGCCACGCCATGTGGGTCCCCTCCCTGGCCGGCAGCAGGGATCGAACTCGTGCTGCAGTGACTGCGGTTTGCTTCACAGTGTGTTGCTTAACCCACTGCGCCACCGGGGAGGCCCGAGTGCCTTTAATTTTAATCCATGTATTTCATAATCCATGTACTAAATTAATTATGTTTTGATTTTGTTTTGTCACATGCAAATTTTTAAAAGTTAATGTAATTCAAAAATGCTGATTATCATGTTCCATGATAAGAACTGCTATCATTATTATTCCTCACCCACTGGACTCTGATTAAAAAGTAAAATCCACCAACATATCAATAATGTATCTAACTTATTATTATAGATTAAACTGGCTTTGAATGCATAGTATATTTATCTGGCAAAATATGGCATGGGTATTAATCTAACAGAATACGTTTCTTTGGCCCAAATAAAACTTTGTAGTTTTAAATTAGAATTGTGCATGTAGCAAATGACATTTTCTTGGCAGCATCTTCAGACTCCCCACTAAAACATCTATAAAGATGTCAAATGTTCAAAAGTCACAATGATATCGAAAATTAAGATTTAGGGAAAAATATCAACACCATAATTGCAAGGAATTTTTGTTATTTAAAGTTGATGAAATAGATTTGGAAAGAACAATATGGAAACCATGGGGTCATGGGCTTCCTGGAAAATGCTAAGTCCATCTTCCTGCAAGTGAGTGGGAAGGTCTAGTTGAATCAGCAGAGAATCAGGGTAAAGCAGAAGCTATTCTCTACCTACTTCTGCCCTACCCCAATCAGTGATTGAAGAAAAAATGTATCTCCAGTTATTTTGAAAATTAAACTCTTCTTCATCATGAGACAAAAATATTACCAGGCACTGTGGGAATAAATTATGTTCAAGAGGAATTTTTGCAATGCACCTGGAAGCGTGCAGCAACTGCTGCATGGGGCAGTGCTGGATTATGAGCAGTCCTGCTTGCAGTGTATTGCGTGGACTAGAGATTTTCATGGAAACCTACATTCTGAATGAAGGAAATCACAATGACAAATGAGATATTGTTTCAGAACGACAGAGTAAACTATGTGAAAGATTAGGTTTTGACTGGGCTAATGTAGGAACTGGGAACTTCAACTGGTATTTTGAGATGAAAATCTGAACAGATCAATAAACTATTGACCTCTGTACTCATAGGAACAGATTAATGTGATATGTTCACCCTCATATGAGAATGAATATAGAAAAATTAAAGGTGTGGAAAATGTTGATTTAGCAAAGTAAAAATTTAAAAGAACACAGATGCAAATTAAACCATAGTAACAACCACATTCTAAATTTTTCTGGTTATGTAATTTTGACTATAAAATCTTTCTCATAGTTATTTGTATTCATCTGTATTTTGAAATTTTATGAATGTTATCCTTTTTTTGTTTGCAGCATTTTAAAGTTATGTTACAACCAGATATTGTCTCCTACAGTTCTTGAAAGGAAATTAGAGTACTTAAGTATGCAGAGGAAGTGGAGAAGGCGCACGGACAAAGAAGGAAGGGAGCATGATGGACTATGGTGGAGGAGATGAGTGAATTGGTGGTGGGTACTCTATGGTGGTGCTAACTGAGGGGACGATCCTATACTCTCAAATAATAGCAATAATGTAAGCCAATGTTACCGCAGTAAAAATAAAATGAATGCTTTCAAATATTATATTTAGATACCTGTTTTTCATGACAAAAAAACTATTACTCCAAAGATCGAAAATTTGACATAGAATATTTATGGTATTATTTTTTTAATTGTTTGTAGCACCTTAGATAATGTAGAGGCATATATTCACACCTCTTCATTTGTTAGCCTTGATTGAATTCTAGTCCCCTCACTTGTTGGTCACATTATTTTGAAAGCATTTATTTTATTTAATATTAATGTACCAGCTATATTTTTAGCTTAAATATCTTAGGTAATCTAACATTTATTAAAAAAAAAACCACTTGAAGTATCTTTCTGTTTACCTCTGAAGAAACTGAGCCACAGAACTCTGACTGCCCATTGTCACAGCTGGTGAAGGGTGTTCTGGTTGCAGACTCCAGGCTCTTGGCCACCCTACTCCACTGCTTGGCATCAGTGCCATTAATCTGTTTCTCAGAACTTGTGGGACCTTAAAGATAAAGAGCTCACAGCTTCCTAGGAATATATCTTACACACTCTGAACTTGTAAGTATTATTTGTTTTCTTAAAGAGCATATTTTAAAATAAAAGTTGAAGTGCCCAGGTTACCAAAGTCTAATAATCAAATCAATACAAGTATTTTTTTGTAGCAAAAACAATTGAATAAGATAACCACAGTATGTGTGGTAGGACTCTAAGTCGTGTGTGTGAGTGTGCATGGATGTGTGTGTGCGCGCGCAGTTTTCCCTCTGGATCTGTAGCAAGTTGAACAGTGATAACTGGATTATTCAATTGAACTGGTCAATGGCCAGTGCACTCAGCCTCTGTACATCAGTTTCTGTGTATAACTAATATTGAGATATTGGATTAGGAATTGTGTAAAATATGAAAAATAATAATGGAGTTGTTTTACTCTCTAGTTCACTGATAAAACAGATCTGAGGGCTTTTGTTGAACTGTGCAAGAAATCAAATAACAGATTTATAGGTATATGAGTAGATACGTGGAAAGATGATGGATGGATAAGCTGACTTGATTATAAAATCCTGAGCCATCTGAAGAACATTTAAATAAACTGAGAGACTTTCCAAGAAGAAACTGTCTTTCTAAAACTATAAAATTATTTTGTAAGACTAATGTTTAAAAGAGGGGGGGTTTAACTGGGAATGATATATTTCTTGAAGTGCCTAAGAATTATCATTTTAAAACATTTGGGAATATTCATGGATATTTATGTAAAATGATCATTCTTACGATGATCCCATCTGAAATCAAGCAAGTAGACTTCTTGACAGGAATATGATTCTAGAAGTTCAAGCACCTGAAGGTCACAGGTGCTAGGTGAACTTTGAATTGTACTCATACGTTGCCATATTATGGGTCTGTAAAGGATTAGAGAGGGTGTAAAGCATGTTCTGGTGAATTCTGGATTCAGTGGTTACTGTTTTTCATTTGCTAATGAAAAACTGCTGTAAATTTTATCCCACAAGATCAGACATTTAGTGGCTCATTCATGATTAGAAAATACATCTTCTGTTTTGTTATTTTTATACTGCTGTGATTTGTGTAAAGCGAGGTCTTTTGCTGATTATGTTGTGGTATCTTCATGTGATGCCCAGAAGTGGCAAAGCTATGTTGGGACCTTGAGAAGTAACAGTCTAAAATGCCAACATTTTGAGGTTGTCACAGTAAAATAGGGAAGAATGTAGAAACCTGAATACTACAGAAAGCCTGATTTAACCAACCCTGAAGACACTATATCAAACTCATTTGCCTTGTCAAATAACAAATAGCATATATCAAATCATAGTGTTGAAAGGCCTTTCTGTAATAGGAACACATCCTGTCACAGCAGCACAGGGTGAAACACAGGAAAATAAGGTACCAATCTTGGATAGTCTGTTAAAACATGCTACATATTTAGGTTTGGTACTAAGTAATAAGGAACAAATGACCTAAGAAGTGGTGATATTACATCTATTGCTCTACTCCATTGAAACCAATGAAATATTAAAGACTAATTTGTAGAGAGTTAGGAGATTATTGTCATACTCAGATACAAAATGGAGAAAGTCTTAAGTAGTGGAGATGAAAGGAAGGGAATAATTAACACATGTAATATATGAAAATAGTAGTACATATTTTAAGATATTTGTTATGAGAGAAAAGTCAAACATAATTGAAATTCCTGGGTGGAGAGTGAAATTTATTATGGGGAGGAGTAAGGTGAAAGAAGTTAGAGCAAGATGAAATATTTAGGGATAAAGATGTTAATTTTGATGGTGTAGATTAAGACACCTATGAAAAATTCAAATTGAGTTATGTTATCATTTAAATTGATGAATCTGAAAACTCCTGGTGGAAAACCAGTGATGGAATAATCATTCAAGTATGATAAATGTATAAATAATAAGTAAAACCATGGGTCTGCATGTGATTACCATAGAAAAATAATATAAAGGAAGAAAAAAGTGGCTGGAAAGCACATTATTGGCATGAGCACAAAGGGACTGTCCCCACCTGCTTCTTTCCCATGAAGGAAACATCTAAACCATTTCCCCATGTCTGTCTTCTAAATCCTTCCTGTGTCATACTGGTGTCTGGGGATATGAATATTGGAAGTGATCTGCAGGAGTTAACCAGGATTCTGGGGATGACATCCTAGAAACCAGTAACTTCTTGTGTTAAAAAACAATCCCCTTAGACATAATACATAGGTTCTCAGAACGTGACCTCTTTATAAGCAGCATATATAAAATATATTGGGAGATTAGGAATAGCATGTTGTTCTACACCTGCTTGTTTTTCAATTACCAGAGACTGCCACTACTAAGGTTCTCATAGCTCTGGCCTATAACACTTAATTTTATCTATTTCAGGGGTCCTACATCTTCTGCTTATTATAGACACACACACTCTCTCTCTCTCTCTCACACACACACACACACACTATATATATATATATATATATATATATATATGGAGTCCAGTAAATAAAACTTTTTAAATTAAAAAATTTAAGCAGGAATATGTTAAAACAAAAGATACTATTTATGTTAAAATGAATAATGGAGAATGCAACTATTTTTGGTATATGGCCATGTAGTATGAGGCACAGTACAGGGAAATACATGTTTTCTACAAATAGGCTAGCGCCTGAAAGGGAGAAGGTGACCATGACATTGAAGATATGCATACCCAAAGGTACCAATTTCCAGAAGGAGGGAGGGTGTAGAAGGCAGAAGGGGCAGGAATGACAGGCTGGGTGAACTCCATTCAAGGGCAAGGAAACATTAGCTCAGGAAGAAATCTTCCTTTTGCCCCTAACAACCACATTGTGCAGGTTTTCAATCCTTTTTTTCTCTGCTCTCCATATTATTTCTGTTAGTTTTGGTAAGTCTGGCTTGGATGAATATAACCTGTTAATGATTAATAAGAGCTGATACATTCCATGTTGTAGGCAGTGCTCTGGACAGTAGCTGCACCCTTGTAGATGCTCTTTCATTTCAATGTCATAAAATATGTGGAAAGATAGCATTTATTTGATGCACTTACATTTATTCTTTCTATTAGATCAATAAAAACTGTTAGAAGCTATAGTCTCCAGTGATAAGAGAATGAGCTAGCAATTGACATCTTATAATGGATAGTCACTTACAAGCTTAAGACAGCTATTATTTTTTCTTTCTGAAAGTATTACATTACTAATATAGAAAAAGGTCAGAGTCCCATAGCACACCTGAAATTATAGTTCACTTTAATCTTAATAAAATAATCTAAATGCCACTGTGCATACCCAAAGGTCAGTTTTAACACCTTTTCCCAATAGGGTAAAAACATGGAGTTCTAACATTTTTTCCCCTGAAAGTAGAACAATGAGTTTTGATGAAGTAAATCCTATTTCAGAGCTTGTTTATTTTAATGACAGTTCAGTCCATGTTTAAGGAGAGACACAAGACATGGCAAAACACTAAACCCCAGAACTTCTGAAGTTCTTTTCAGGATGTTAATGCATTGTGATACTAAGGAAAGCAATATACCAAAGTTAACTTGACCTGGAAAAAGCATATTGATTATTTCATGTCTATTTTAATAGCTCTCTCCTCAAGATTCCAGAACTTCATTACCTTCCAGATTCTATTACTACAGACAAAATTGTTTTGCTTCACTCAGAAAGGATACATTTATCTTAACACATAGGTAGACAAAATATCAGCATATTGGGAAAGTATTTGTTTGGAGGTAATTACCCCCAAAATAATGTTCAGAATAAGAGAAGAGTAGACTGAAAACCTGATGAATTCTGGAGATATATAAAGAGAGTGAATTTATATATGCATATACATATATATCTATATACACTTATGTGTATACACATATGTATACACACACAAACATGTTCACTGATATCTATAAATTAGTTCTCTCCTCTCTTTCTTCTCTCCCTCTTTTTCCCTTTTTTCCTCCCTCCTTGCTTAAGTTGTAGGTATTAGTAAGATATAAAATTAGAAGAGCTTTTATATTGTGAACTTTCCACTTTGATTATTTCATATTAGAGTTACAGAAATATTTTTCCTTTCCTCAAGTATGAGTTCTAATAAATTTTGCCTCCCTTTATGACATGACCACTAGACAGTGTGGTTGAAAGACAGTCCCTTTCATAGAATTCTTATTCTCATTCTGCATTAGACCAGACAGTTCTGCCCCACTGACCTGAACTACATTAGCTAAAACTGGATAAACATACTAATAGACTTTTGGCAGCATATGCCTATACTTAAAAAGTTGAAATTGTTTAATATTCTTGTGTCTGAGTTAACTTCATTTCATACATCTTGAGTGTGCGTGTGTGCGTGCACACAGTCACATAGCTATTAATTCTGTAGAATGCAGGCTTCCATGAGAGGTAAAGTGTTGACTTTTTCCATGTAGTTTTCTATCTTGAAGCGATATTGGGAATTGAAATCACTAGATATTTTACTAGATCACTGACTGGAGGATAGATATTAATGAGTATGAAGTTTAGGACATAGTTGTGGGAGTCAAAAGGTTTTAGATATTATGGCATTTAGTACAGTGACTTGTGAAGGCAGAATAAGGAATATGAGGATTTGATATTCCTTAGTCAAGGATTTATTTGATCATGACATTTTTATAATTTACCCTAGCAAAATGACATTCATACTTAAGAATCATATTTATCACACACATGATTTTTGCCTTTGGCAACAAACCGGTTATTTCAATATGGAGATACACTCACCATTTTAATGTTCAAGGGCTTGATAGCTGTCTTGAGGTAATTGTATATAGAAACAGAACTAAATAAGATATAATCTTCAATATGATTTTTCATCTTCGATATATAATTTTGCTTTCTTTTTTAAAAAAAATGATGTTTACAAAATATGTTTGGTATCCGTAAGTTAACTTGTTAAATTTTACTGTGCCTCTATTTCATAATCATACTTCCATTAATGAATATACTGTTACAACATTTAGATTATTGTTACTTAAAAATGAACATTCCCTAAAAAAGATATTTGATGGAAACTATTAATATGATTAATGTTATAAATATATCATATATGGATACATGTAGTCAATGTCCACTGACATACTTTATCATGATATCACAGCTTTTTGTCTTACACTGGATCATGCACACATGATACACTGGATAACTATGACACTAAAACTGTGATGCTTGTCATGTTTTACCACCTTGCCTAAGATGGTTGACACAATGGGTGTGACTTTGATCTATATTGGACTGATAAGCATTCTTTCTTGGAACTGTTGCGACTCAAAAAAACAACAAAAATATGATTTTGCTTTCACTGTGAAAGTTTCAGTGTGTGATACAAGAAATTGTTTGTGACTGTGGCCCCAACTACCCAGAAAAAAATGAACCCAATAACCAGGGGAGAAAACAGAAAGGAGACAGGAGATATAATAAAAAGGTATTCCATTACAATAGTATTAGATATCAGAATCTGGTTCCAATTCTTCCTGATAATGTCATAAACTTATCCTTGATAGAGTTTCTAAGTATGGTTACTAAACTTCTATTTCCACAAACACTATGGGTTTTCATTACCTTTTTTTCTAATGTATATCGAAGAAAGTATTTCTAAAGACAGGGAGGGAAGGGTGAGGGGGCATGAAAGAAAAGGGAAGCGATGATCTAGAAAGCAAGACTTAATACTTTCACATTCAAGAGGCTTTAGCTGCATTTTAACAAAACCCTATAACATCTTTAGTGACTCCTTGTTCTTTCCTCTGGAGAAGAGCGAGCAGCATTGAAAGTACCACCGTGTGTTTCAATCCTACCTTTTTTCCTTTAGACACTAAACACTCCTTGACAGGTATGCCAGCGAGGTCCCCCCCACCCTAACCCTCTCCTATCACTTGAGTAAGATCCTGGGATATTTTCTCATATCTCCTCAGCAAGCCCACAGATGGTCCTTGTCTCTTCCAAGAAGACATGTGTCTAACAGCATCTCATCCTGTTGCCATGATCTGTCAAAAGCTGTAAGAGTTGGAGATCATATTTTGTTTACAGCCTAGTAAGTTAGTTTGTTGGCAGAACATACGAGATTTCTCAGTGAGAGAAAAGGGACTGCGTTACACATGACATAGCTGGCAGCAAGAGCTTCATGTTCACACTGATGCTTTTGGTTCTCTAGCCCCAGGAGGGTGAAGCTAAGACAGGTCCAGGGGATAATGTACACATTGAGATTACATCATAGATGAGGAACCTCAAGCTAAGGAAGACCTGATCCTTTGTAGGGGAGCTGCAAGAAAATTTGATAATTGGATATGTGTGTGTTTCAAATATTGCACTGAAGCAGTTCTGTCCACTGCGTCAGAGAAAGATTATTATTTCCTTACTCTAAGTCTATTCACTCTACTAATATCCTTGAAAAGATATTAGGTAGAAAGGCTGTCAATGCTATTGAAAGATAAGCATAAATAGGAGGAACTCATAAAAATTAGCTACCTAACATCTTTCATTTTTTTTCTGCCAGGTTAATGGAAAAAACACTGAGTCATGATCTAAACTCAGGAGGATCTGACCTTTGTTACAATTCTCAGATACTTTTCAAATAGAAATCAGATCATGCCATATATTTGGGGAACAGTTATCTTGGTTTCTTTTTATCACAGGTCTGCAGATGGAGACTATTTGTCCTTCAGGAAGAATGGTATCAAGACCCTCATCCCACACTGGTTTAGTTTATTTAAGTGATATTTGAGATTTCTGAACTTATCATTTTAAATGAGATTTCTGGCTTTGAGTTGATGTTGTTACAGGAAGAAATCTTTGGGAACCTTGGGAGGGAATGAATGTATTTTTCATTTGGAAGGCGTATGGATTCTTGGGGCATAAGAGAGACTATGGCAGGCAAAATGTCCTCCCAGAGATATCTATCTTATCTTGAAGTTTGTGAATATGTTGTGTAGCAAAAACAAACAAAAAAATGAAGAGAGAAAGAAAGATTTATCATATAATAATTATAGGTATGGATCATCTAGGTGGACCACATTTTATTACATGAGTTCTGAAAATGCAGAGAAGTTATGGACCATTAGAGAAGGTCAAAGATATTTGGTGTGAGAAGGGCCTGAAATGGCATTGCTGATTTGAAGATAGTGGGCAAAATGTTTTGTGGACTGTAGGGATAGTTAGGAGCTAAATGAGTCTTCTGGTTAACAGTAAGGAAGCCAAGAATGATCTTAGTCCTGCAGCTGCAAGGATATGAATTCTGCCAAACACCTGAATGAGATTGGCAGTGAATTCCCTTCCAAATTTATAGATAAGAGCCTATGCCGATTTTCATCTTTATTTTTGTTTAGTGACATTCAAAGTAGAGGAACCAGCAGATCCCATCTGGACTTCTGGCCTATAAAGCTGTGAGATACAAAACATGGGTTGCTTAAAGTCACCGAATTTGTGTTTATTTGATATGACACCAATAATAAACAGATACACTTCCAACTTTGAACTGGATTTGGGACTAAAGCTTTAAATTGTCTAGATGAGTTAAAAATCACTAGAAAGTTATCAAAATTTCTATACTTTAAAAGAAGTTTGCTTTATGACAATTGAGAGAAGCATTTAGAGAAATTAAAAAGAAACATCAATAATCATACCTCAACACATGGAGAGTCTTTAAAAATTGATAATTTGTGATAGAAAATGGAAACATTCATGCTATGCATATGGATAAGTGTAATGGAGGTATATTCATAAAATATTTACTCTATAGCAGTAATAAACAAATGAAATATATCTCTATAAATCAACATTAATGATTCCTGAAACTGTATGTTTACACAAAGAAGCACATTTCAGAGGTATAAATGAAATATCTTGCATTTAGCTTTGCATGGCAATGCAAGGACACTACATTTTAGAAGATAAATGAAGGTCTATTAACAATTTTGAGCACAGAACGGCATGATATGATTCATAGTATTTTAAAAGTATCACATCAGACTTGAGAATTCATGATAAGAGAACAAGGGAAAGTAATTAGTAAATCCCACAATGATTCAGACAAGTGATTATCATCATTTGTTCTAGAGTGGTAGCAGCAGAGGTGAAGAGATGAACTTATATGCTGAATAAACTGTGAATGTGGAAGTGATATAATTTGTTCCTGTATGGCGTATGAGAAATGAAAGACTATAGGAGCAGTAGGTAAGAAGATTCATTATCTTATAACTCACTGTGGTTCTATATATCTTTGATGCATCCCTGATTGAACAATGATAGATTTAGCAACATACAGGTGACACTTTAAGTGCAGAAGATGAAGGCGATCATCAGCTAGGTTGCAAGTGTAGGTAAACAAGAGCTGAAGTACTGAGTCCCAAGAGTGCTGGTTAATAACGGAGATGATGAGAAAAGGAGTAGCAGGTGTGGAAGGAGTAAGGCTAACTTACCAATATGTGCAATAAAATTCAAGTAAAGAAAATGTTTCTAGAAGAAAAGAATGATCAAGAGTATCAAATATTTCAAGTCATCCAATTAAGAATGATTTTAACAAAAACGTTTTAACAATGAGCTTGTTCTATTGATAGTCTGCTGGTTGTACAACAAGTTGCTTCGAATATGCTGAGACAAAGGAAAGATATTAACTTGGGAAGGTGCATATAAAGGATTAAGTAATTTTGTTGTTAAAAAATAAAACCAACGAGGGACTAGCTGGAGGGGGATATTGGGTAAAGGTATTTTTTAAAGCAAATTAGATTACATTATATTTGCATTAGGATAAAAAGAATCATAAAGAGGAGGAGAAACAAACTAGACAGGAAAATATGCAAAATTACTGATGCAAAATCATTGAGAACATGAAAATGGATGGGATCTAATTTACCAAGGGAGAAGGTCTCATTTGCCTCCAAACTTGTGGAGGTAGTTAATCCAAAATAAACAGAAAGACAGTAGCTCTATGGATCTATATGCTGCTAAAAGTATTTGAAAATTCTCCTTTCAGCTTTTCTTTTCTCAACAAAACAGAAAAAATAGGTCCTCAGCTGACAATGAGGAAAGAAGAGGGAGTATTAGACTTTCAAGTAAAGATAAAGCATGAAAAAATCATCTAGGAAACTTGGAAAGCACAAGAACTAAGTGAATGAAGTAGGGCTTCAAGGCAGCAGTAAGAGTTCAAAGAGGTAAGTAATCATGATGGTGAAATGAGAGCACTCTGTTTCATTCTGTGTTTTTGCTGGAGTTAAGCAATTCAGGTGAGTTATAGAAGAGCTGGTGATACTGGGTGTGGTATTTATCAGTTAACACTGAAAAGATTGAGAGACACAAAAGGATTCTTTGTGTTTGCAAAGGAGAGATAAAAATAGATGAGGGCAGAAAGAGCACAAAGGACTGAGGTGAAGGTGCACTGGTGAAATGGTGGTGGGAAATGGGGACCACAATTGATGTCAAATATATATAAATAAAGGAAAAGGAAAAAAATAGAATGTAGAGACAAATTCTGGGAGGGAAATGAAGGCATGTATGGGAAGAGACACAGAAAAACCTTGTTAAGATTAAGTAAGTGTTGGGCCTCCCTGGTGGACCTACAGGTTGAGCACAGCACTGTGGAGTTTCTGTAGCCACTTAGTGAGAGTTCGATCCCTGGTAAGAGAGGGGACCCATATGGTGCAGCAGACCTCTCCTGCCTTGTCTGCTGCCCCCCTCAGCAGTGCACTTCAGTTGATCTGCCTGTTCTGCTCCCCACTCTGTCTCTGGTGCATCCTCTCACCACCCTACACCTCTGACCTGTACCCCAGCTCTTGTGTGCATAAATAAATTTTAAAAATCTAAAAAAAAAAGATTAAGTGTTAATATTAAGTAAGACCTATGAGATTGAAGCAATTTTTTTTTCCTGAAAGATACAAAGTGGAAGATATTTGAAGAATATTTGAAATATGGTCATATGTGTTTCTGGTAATGACTTACTTGGCAGGGGAGATACCATGATCACGAAATTGGTTTTTAAAAGTAGTAAGGAGTTAGGGAGAAGGAAAAGGAATTATAGGAGAGCAAGTCAAGAAATTCAGAGCCGAGGATAGTAGAGGGTGACCAAAATTTCACTGTAGCTCTGACAAATGATGTGGAGTTATTTGCTTTTTAACTTCAAATGGTATGGAGTCTTACATCAAAGATTCATTTTTATAGTCCACAGAAACAATTCTTCCAAATTATATTATCCTAGATATTATGGTGATCTCAAAGAGTGACTTTAAAAAGTACTTGCTTCCAATGATTACAAAGAGACATCTGGCTTGCCTTCTTAATAAAATTCCTAAACAGATGATCCAATATTATGCAGTTGCAATAAACATGTTTCAGACTCTCATTAGCCTTTCAGTCACGATTTACTCCCTAAAAAATAGCTACTTTTAGTCACTATAGTCTGTAAAAGGGTAAAATATTTTTCTATATTTGAAAAGTGATTTTCTCTGTCTTCTAAATCACTGAAGTCTGAAGAAGAGTATGCCAAAAATAAAACTAAAGACCAGTTTCGCTCATGAGTATCTACACAATAATCTTAAATAAATATAAGTAAATGGAATCAAGAGTACATTTAAAAATAATATATCATACCAAGTGCAATATATTTCAGCAATGCAAGGATGCTTCAATATTAGGAAATATTTTAATGTAATTTATTATCTTAATTGTTCCAGTTTAATGGAATTTATTATTAATACCACAGATGATGAAAAGGCAATCGCCATAACTCAATACATTCATAGCAAAACACTCAAGAAAACGGATAATGGAAAATTCCATCATATGATTAATTTGTGTGTGTATCAACACAAGAGCTAAAATTATAGTTAATGTGGCATTCCCACAAAATTTAGTGACATAGGATGCTAAAACCAATATTTAAGACTAGGTTGGAGGTATCACTATTGAGTCGCAGATTTTATTTTATGCTACTTTGAACCAAATAGTCTGCTATTCCATGTATTCTGGCTAAGGACAGAAAATCTCTGCATCATAAGCAAAGGGCTTTTTCCTGCAGCATAGCAAAGTGCATGGTTTGATGTGTGCATGTTTACATCAATTTCCCTGGGAGAGGGGTGGAGTAGACTACATGCAGTGGATGGTGGATCCTTTGTTTGCAGTGAGTGTATTTATGGAATTTAATGCTCTGTAGTCACAGATAAGCAAACCTATCCTTTGCCCTAGAGAAAGATATTACCTCATCTTTGAAGGATGTCTAATGCAAATAACCCTGAGGTAAGGGCCAGGTAACAAGCAGTAAAGCTCTACAATTCTGGAACAAAGAGTGACTTATGGGGGCCTCCATGGTGGTGCAGTGGGTTGAGCACTGCACTGTGAAGCATCCATGGCACAGCAGCATGAGCTCGATCCCCAGCCAGGGAGGGGACCCACATGGCTCAGCAGACCTCTCCTGCCTTGCCTGCTGCTCCCCTCAGCAGTATATTTCAGTTTATCCGCCTCTTCTGGTCCCCACTCTGTCTCTGGTGAATCCTCTCACCCCCCACACCTCTAACCTATACGGTAGTTCATCCACAAAATAAATAAAGGAACATATAATTTATTGAATAACTGAGGAATATGGAAATATGTAAAGGAGACATAGAAACAGGAATACAAAGCAGACAGTCATTTAAATATTCCATAAACAGCTCTTACATGTGAATTTTGGTTGGATCCCTTATCTGGATAAGGGAGACATTTTCCTTTGGAATCCTATAATTTTGTGATCATAAGCACTCTGAATTTTCAATACTTCTTCACAATGAACATATTCAATTTAGTTCTAATGTGGAAAATTGATGTCATTATTTCAATAGGATGACCATAATTAAAGAGAGTTTATCCTCTCTCTTTCCCAATGTGATAATAAAACATTATAGATTGAATGATGAGACAATAGGAGGTCACTTTTCAGAATTTCAATGCTGATCTCTTTTGCTAATTTAAAATTAGAAGATTTTAAATAATTTTAAGTAAGACTATTTAAAAGTAGCTATTTTAAAAGAAAATACTCTTGTCAATTAATGATGGAGCTAAATATTATTCCATTTTCTATCGTACTGAGATGAATAAAATCATAGGGCAATGGCATTAAATGTAGATTTGTTTTGATTATTTTGGATCCAAAATTTACTAACTGAAAACTACAAAAAATTGTAATTTTAGTTTCCACTTGAATGTAATTTTATGTTTTTCTAAATATTCAAAAAGAGATCTGTTAATGTTTTAGCTAGCCAATTGTACATGGGAAATAATCAGAGTCAAAATGGAGAATACAGTGAAAAACCTGTGGGCATTATTTACTTATTTATTTACATAGTAGCTTATATTTTTTGAATAGTTTTAGGTCCACCAGCAAATTTAAGAGAAAAACTGAGAAGCAGAAATGTTCTATATCTTCCTAGCCCTCACGCATACATAACATCAGTCACTGTCAACATCCCCCACCAGAGCAGTATCTTTGTTACAAGTAATGAATCTATTGTGACAGATCATAATTACCCAAAGATTATAGTTTACATTATGGTTCACTTTTGGTGTTGTATGTTGTGTGTGTATACACATATAAATGTGTGTATATACATATGAGTAAACCATAACGCATGCAGACATACACATACATTTCTATATAAGAATACATATAAGTATACATATGTGTGGATACATGTATGATATTTATCGTTATACTATAGAGCTTTTTCATTACCCTTTCCTAAAAATTCTCTGTTCTCTACTTAGTCATAGCTCCCTTTATACTTTTAACCAATGGCAGCCACTGATCTTTTTATTGTTTCCATAGTTTTGCCTTTTCTAGAATGTCATATAGTTGGAATTTTATAGTATGTCATCTTTCAGATTGATTTCTTTTACGTAGTAAAATGCATTACGATCCATTGTATCTTTTCACAGATCTTTAGTTCTTTTCTTTTTAGCATGAATAATTTTGCATAGTTTGGAAATGCTAGAGTTTATTCATTTCTCTACTGATGTATATTTTTATTACCTCCAAATTTTGGCAATTAAGTATGAATATGGCAGTTGTAAACATTCACGTACTGGCTTTTTTATGAAACTGTCTCCCAAAGTGAATATACCATTTTGTATTTCCATAGCAATGAAAAAGACTTTCTGTTACTCCACATCCGTTCCAGTATTTGGTGTTGTAGGTGTTCTGGATGTTGACCATTTTAACAGGTGTGTAGTGGTATCTCACTTTTGTGGTTCAGTTTTTTCAAACTTTTCTTTGTCATCTGTACACCTTTGGTGAGATGTCTGGTAAGGGTTCTGATCCGTTTTTAATGACTTTGGTTGTTTTATGATTGATGTGTTTTAATTATTCTTCATGTATTTTGGATAACAGTCCTTTATCAGATGTATCTTTTGGAAACATTTTCTTTTTTGTAAACATTTCTATTTTATTCTAACTATGATTTTCTTCTAACAGTTACATTGTGTGGTATATGAAAATATTAAAAATAGATCTATAATATAATCCACGCATCTAAGGAATGCAAAAACACTAATTCAAAGGGGTTTATATATATATATATATATATACACTTATGTTCATCACAGCACTATTAACGTAACCAAATTATGGAAACAACCCAAGTACCTAAGGACAAATGAGAAGAATAAGATGTGGAACACACACACACACACACACAGTATTCAGATACTTATATATCTAAGCATATATCCAGATATAAACATAAATAAATTTGAATGAACATGGATGAGAGTGGAAAGGATTGGGAAATGAATCAGAAGGGGAAAGACAAATACGGGATGATTTCACTAATATGTAGAATATAAAGAAACAAAACAAAGGAACAGACAATACTAAACCAAAAGAAACCCTAGAAATTTGACTGCAGAATAGAAGCTATCAGAGGGGAAGGATTTGCTGGGGAGCAAAGTGGGGAGGTGAACCAATGAAGGATTATGGGTGGTTTGGTGATGAATGTGACATGATAAACTAACACATCTGAAAAGTTATGAACCTATAGTCCTAAACCATATACAGTGTTGTAATTCAACTTTACCTCAAAAAACAATAAAAAAACCTATAATATAAATTTGGAAAAATAAATTTTCTTCTCGTTATAATTCTTAAAATTTATTATTGACTATTAAATGTGACAAATAATCCTTTAAAGTCTTTTAGAAACTATCAAATGATTCATATTGTCTCAAAGCCATTGAGTATTGAAATCTACATTGTTCCAGAAAGGTCTAGTTCAAGAGAATCGCACTGATAAAGTTTTTATTTAATTTCTATGTAGGAAATAAAGACATTATTGATTGTGTTTCTGTGTGTGAGAGAGACAGAAAGCTACAGTTGCATTAGATGCCAACTTGTCTTGCCTAATGTATACCCTAACCCTTGGGGGTTCAAGGAATAGAATCTGAGCAAACTTCTCCAGAGTTGAAATGACAAGCAGATTTTTCTTGTTGTCTCTTTTGTGCTCTGCCTATCTCATTAATGTCGTTTACTTTCCTAATGTGGAAAACATCTTTATTGGACATGCTTCTTTGGTTTCTGAGTCACACAGTGCTGTAATCTTATAACCTAGAGCATTTCCCCAAATTACTAAAATGTTAAATGTGTTTTATTTAAAAGGAACATAGATGTTTTCCTAAGAGATGGACTACACATAAGTGGTGAGCTATCATTCTAATATCAAGTCTACGGAAATAAATATAATTCACAGTCACTCATTACATTTCCTATAAATATATATACACATATAAATATTTCCTCAGTGATATACAAAGTGATTTACCTAATACATGAATGGCTTACTTTAATTTTTTTAAAAGATTTATTTATTTATGCATATAAGCACTGGGGTACAGGCCAGAGGTGTGGGGGTGGTGAGAGGATTCACCACAGAGAGCAGGGAGCAGAACAGGCAGAACAACTGAAGTACACTGCTGAGGGGAGCAGCAGGCACAGCAGGAGAGGTCTGCTGTGCCATGTGGGGCCCCTCCCTGGCCGGCAGCAGGGATCGAACTCGTGCTGCAGTGGCTGTGGTTTGCTTCATAGAGTGTTGCTTAACCCACTGCGCCACCAGGGAGGCCCCGGCTTACTTTAATTTTAATAATGGTATAGTTTTTTAACTGATAAATTAATATGTGTACATGGGAAGTTTAACTTGCATAAAATCATTACTTGATCCTTAAATTTAGACAAGTGAAAAAACAATAGTTTGATTCAAGATTGCTTTAAAGAAAAAAAAAAGATTAATACCCATTCAAAGTGTACATGGAAAAAAATAAAATTATGATGCAAGTATTAAAACTTGAAAACCACTGAACTAAATAAAGAGAAGACTGGAAGATAAAAATCAATACTATGATGCTTGCAACAATGGTCTCACCATGTCACTGACTAATTTTCAAGTGTTTGGTATCAGATGAAGTAGACTTATGGTGACTCTTACTGATTGTTTTTTATAAGTTAGAAAATCAAACCCACTGGAGAAAGTTTAATCCATAAGCACATACACATGCATGTATTATCCCAATGCATGTATGTTAAGCACCAGTGTTGAAATGAGGATTTTTATAGAGATTGCAATTGTTCTGCTTTCATCACTAATGGATCCTGTTCTTCAGTGATTTGATTTTAATATGGAATTAACTGTTGCTAGTTTTAGTAATGACTTCACATAACATATGAGGACCACACTTCATATTTTGCCTTATTGATAGCTCCCCACAATCATAAATAAAACAAGCTTAAAAAAGAGCATATCCTAGCATGAATATTATTTAAAATTTAGTGTTTAATTTTAATAGTGCAATTAATTAGAATGGATCTGTATTCCACAAAATAGACTTCACTATTTGTAGTAAAGGTTTTATAAAGATAATGATCGAGCATACTTCTAAATATATTCATAGGTAGAAACAAAACGTAATCAAGTAGACACTCAGGTATACAAAATACACAGATATGAAGCTGAAAGCTGCAAATTAAGTACATCTTTGCAAATACACAAGTGAGTCCTTTCAAGGACACAAAACTCTAATCAAGTGGGGACTATGTCTCAGCTGAGAAAGGACCTCATTGCGCCATATCTGATTGTCCCAATTAAAGGACTACTTCTTCATGAAAATCATGTGTGAGAATATAATTATCATTTCAGAGAGACAGGTGGATCTGAACTCTACACTGGAAGACAAGTTGCGGTAGAATTTGGGAGTGTTTTGAGAAGACGGCAGTAAACACACTCACGTCATGATGGACTGAGTAGTACATTAGAGGGTGTGCTATGATCCTGTGTTTTTGTGCTTATGTTTACCTTGTATACTGAACAACCTGGGCACAGTTGGATATTTCTTCCATTTTTTGAGGCAGCATAAACAAAATGTTCATAAATTTACTGACTCATCTGTTCTGTTTATGAAAATGAATTCATGGGAGGAACACTGGTTGAAAGAAAAATGCAAGCTTTGTTTCTGGATGGCTTTATTATAAGTCCAACCATTTATGATTCATACTAAGATATACTACTCTAAAAGCTCCCCTAATTTCTGAAGGCCACATAAAAAAGTCTGGCTTTCTCATGGCTGCAAAAGGTATGTGGATATATGACAGTGCAGGGAAAGAGAGGAAACAGTCCAACACATAGAAGAGGTTTTCCAAGCCCCCTCCACCCCCCAAAAAAAAAAAACAAAACGATACATGATCCTGCTATTAATCATATACTTTTCTCCTAAATTAAAAAACAAACAAACCCAATTAGAACCTAACAAAAAAACAGTAGCAGTGCAGTTTTATGTACTATAAAAGTAAAAAAATCAAAATGTACCATAACTGTAACTTTGTATAAATCTGAAAATTAAAAGATCAGAAGGTTGAATGTGGAAGCAGATGCCCGAAATGCTAAAGTCTAAATTGGCCTCTCGTGAGTGATTGGAAGGTAGTAGAAGGAGATTCTCTGAAATGTGACTGGAAGCTAGAATACTGGATGTGGAGCAAGGTTTGTAAGTAAGGCCCTGGCAGATGGAGGCATGAGTGAATGTGCGTGTGTGTGCATGGTTTTGTTTATTTCTATGTGTCTTGCTCCAGCAGGTACAGTTTTATGCTTTTGACTAGTGTTTATTGTGAGGTAAGTTGTGTATAAGCAAACATGAAATATGCATATTGCTGAAGCTGACCCTTTGCATGACACATGTCTGCATGTGTGGGTATGTATGTGCATGAGCTATATGATGTATGTGCACATGTATAACTTTAGAGCAAATGCATATTCTCAAAAGTTACAGAACTGATTACTCCATTTCTTTTATTTTTAATATCTCACTCACACACTACAATGCAAGCTGCACAAGGTCAACATTTCTAACAATTCTTTGATGTTTCTGCTCCCTGTCTACAAGGGGTAGACAGTATTTATTGAATGAATATGGTAAAAACACTGTAAAGATTGCATTCCTTTTTACTTCTTGAAGCGCAAGTCTCATCATTCTCTTTGAAATATATCTGAGAACTAAGATTTGGAATGACATTGCATGTGTTTATCTGAAATATGGCATCATCATTGATTCCATGTTCTCTCATTACCAACATATGATAGGTACCTCATTACCCTCGGACATGTTATGCTATTCTCTTGATGTTATATTTGAATGATATGATATTCTCTTGATATGATCTATGATAGTCTCTTGCTTATAATACTTAGCAACCATTCCCATTAAGTCTCTAATTCCTATACATCCTGTCTGAATCCTAGAGATTACTCTTAAAAATTTCCCAAGGGCCTCCCTGGTGGTGCAGCAGGTTGAGCACCACACTCTGAAGCATCTGCAGCACAGCAGTGTGAGTTCAAACCCTGGTCTGAGAGGGGACGTACATGGCTCGGCAGACCTCTCCTACCTTGCCTGCTGCTCCCCTCAGCAGTGTATTTCTGTTGATTCACCTGTTCTGCTCCCCACTCTGTCTCTGGTGAATCCTCTCACCTCCCATGCCTCTGGCCTGTACCCCTGCTCTTGTATGCATAAATAATAATAAAAATTTCTTTAAAATAAAGGTTTCCCAAGAAAATTAGTCTGTTACTACCATTACATTAAATAATTTTAAGTATCCCCAGACCCAAAACATAACCTACCAAATCATATCAAATAGAAAAGTTCTACTTCCAGATAGTGGGGGATACATTCTGTAAGAGGAAAGTTTGAGCAAGGAGGATAAAATTCATTCATATCATCAACACAGGAGTAGCCATGAATTTTAACACCCGATGACCCAAGTGATCAAGTTAACTTATGGTAAAATAAAAAATATTTAAAGCTCTAACAAATACTATGCTACAAGGCATTACACATATTTCATTCCTACTGGAAGAGATCCAGCATTTAAACATAGAAATTTAATCAGTTTGTCAAGTAACTGTTTTCAGTTGAGTGACATAAAAGCTGAGAAGTAACCAGATGATAAAGCAAGACAGAGTACCTTTTCCCAAGTAAAGCAAAGCCCAAATGAGCAGACACTCAGATCGACATGCTTCTATATTCCATAGGGAAAAAACTTTGAAAATTGTATTTGTATCTCTGTTCAACTCCTTACATATTTTATTCCAGTGTTCTATCATACTCCTGGGTAGATCTCCTGGGTAGATCTGTTCTGAACACCTAGAAATAATAACCACATAGGATAGAAAGTTTTCCTAATACTTATATTTCCCATCTGTGATGATACTGGTTACTAGAGGGAAATTAAGTATATAATGAGAAAACTCCATTTAAGAAAAATGGAAGGTAAAATTCTCATTTCCTTCCCTCACTAGAAAAACAAATTATCTCTAGTGGATAACATCAAGGCAGCAAATCTGAACTATTGAAGAGTTTTGCTATTCTTTTTTTGAATGATATTAAGTGATTTATGGGAAGTAAATGTTTAGCTCGATTTGCCATCTATATTATAAATTATAGCTCTGTTTTTGGAAATATATTTTGTTGTCTTGTTTTATTTCAATAATGGAATGTTTTCTACAATCCACATTTATAACATTTTGCAATATCCTACTCTGAAATGTTCATGTAAAACTCGTCAAAATTCAAATAGATTCGATGGTAAAGGAGTTCATAATACCAAATGACATTTCATTATTCATCACCCTATCTTATTATTCAAGTGCAGAGATTTCTGAGTATAAATAATGGAACAAATAGCATAAATTTACTTTATTCCTGAACAACATTTAACATCAAAATTCTTTAAAATTAATAGTAAATCGGTGAATGATTTATAAGATGATCCTTAAGAAGAAACAAAGAAAAAACAAATATGACAGGCACTTTTGATAAGGCTCTATCCAATTCATAAAGCTATATCAGGAGAAAGAGACAGGGGGAATGTCATATAGTGTATTCTCTGATATTTTTCCACATAGTGTTATTCTCCAAATATTTGTTCTCCGTTTCATACAGTTCATACTGACATACAGTTCAGTGGGGCCTATTTGAAGAACCCCTGGGTCATACTTGACCTCATACTACTCCTGTGACACTGTGACTTTGTGTATCATGAAGTGACTCGGCAAGAGGAACTTTGGAAGCACTATCTGTACATCATGCTGCTTGTCATTGAGTAAAACATTACTAGGCAATGCTAAATTGTAAACATAAAAAAAGGACACTTTTTCATAAGAAATCTGTGCCAAATATGTTCACTTTTAATCAAAAATTAGAGAATTACTGATTAAAGAAATAATTATAGAATCAATCTTGAATTTAAGATTTGATAAATTGGTTCAAAACATGACTTGACAAATGGTTTCAATTTAGTCTGAATTTCTATAATTTAATACATTAACAAAATTGAGTAAAGGGATATAAACCATTTATATTTTATATCTGTTAATGAAGCACATACGGTTTGATGAGGAGGTTGCAAGGTATCGCAGGAACCTCTCTTAGTTCTGTCTCCCTTTCATTTCTCTCTCTCTCCTTCCCTCTTTCAAATATGTCTTAGAAGAGAACAATTCACAGATTTTAGGTTTGCCAGAATTTTAAACAAGTAATTGTCTCAAACTGAAGTAGCTTAAAGTTTTATTCACTCCCTGAAGTGCTGATGGAAATCATGACTTCTCAGAAGGGAAACTAAATTTTCTGCCTCAGCTCAGTTCAATTTGGGAATTGAGAATAACTTTGTCCATAATTGCTTATTACCATTGGCCTTGCCTTTCTAGATTGTTGGCTTATGGAAAGTGGGAGAAGAAGCCCACAGTAGCACAAATGAAGTAAATTTGTCAAGCGATAAGCTTGGTTCTCGTTTTCTATTTTGTGACTTCTAATTCTAGCACGTAAAGGAACACTGCAGGTAAGTTTACAGAAAATCCTGGGTTTAATATTATTCAGTGGCTAGAAATAAGTGCTCACTTTATAGAAGCAGAAATAGAAAGATGGTTTTAGAATTTATAAAGTTTTAAAGTTTATTTGTATTATAAGTACTGCCAACTTGATAAAAAATGATGTCATTTTCGTGGATAGAACTTGAGAGCTATAAGAATATGAAGGAGCTCTGTGGTTTTGCTGAAGTTCATTAGTCATTAATGAAAGAACTACACTAGTTTCTTCCTTATGCCAATGATTTTGCATCCTTTTAGTAATTTTAGACATTACATGAGAAGATAATACACGTTTAAAATGAGACACTAGGAATAATTAGATAATGGGCTTGATGGCTTACCTAATGAAAGGTGCTTTCAATGTTTGGGTGATTCTCTAACCTCAGGTTCTTTCTCATGAAGCAGAAGGGGTCATGAGTAACTTTCCTATATTTCTGACTCACTCCATATCTTTACTCCTCCCCACTGAAAAAATAAAACTGAGTCATCTGATTGGTGTGTGGTAGTCATTTGTATGCAATTCTATAGAGAAAAAAACATCTATTAAAATCTTTAGTCATTGAGACTTTGTTCCGCTCTTCTCATTTCTTATATGGACACTATAAGAAAGATAACTTAAACATTCAGAGTCCTAATAGCTTCCTATAATTTTCAAAACAAGTAATGTTGGTGCATCTACCATCACCAGGCACCATAACAATCTTTTATAAACTTGGGAAAGAATTCCTTCAATTCATTCCATCAGTAAAGTGCCGAAGCACAGATATGACACCAAAGCACTGACAGTAAAAACAAAAATAAGCAATTAGGAATACATCTCCTAAAACAGCTTCTGTATTGCAAAGGAAACAATCAACACAATGAGAAGACAACCTATGGAGTGGGATAAAACATTTACAAACCAACTGGAAAGGGATTAATCTCTAAAATATATCACAAGTCCTATAAGTCAATAATAAAAATACTAATATTCCAATTATTAAGTCAGCTAATGACTTGAATACCCATCTCTCCAAAGAAGATATACAAATGCCACGGTCTCCCCTGTGGCGCAATTGGTTAAGTGCTGCACTGTGGAGCTTCTGCAGCCTCTGCAGCACAAGTTTGATCCCTGGCCAGGGAGGGGACCCACATGGTGCGGCAGACCTCTCCTGCCTCTCCCGCTGCTCCCCTCAGTAGTGTATTTCAGTAGCTCTGCCTGTTTTGTGCCCTACTCTGTCTCTGGTGAATCCTCTCACCACCTGCCTCTGGCCTGTACTGAAGCTCTTGTATGCATAAAATCTTAAAAAAAAAAAAAGATATACAAATCCCAATACATTTATGAAAACCTGCTCAGTATACATATAACTAGTAAGGGATTGCAAATGAGATAACTATTTATGCCTTTTGGTTGGTTATAATCCAAAGTCAATAAAGTTTGTAGAGGATAATCAGTCCATACACTTGAAATCTTGCAGTCATGATGGAAAATAGTGCAGAGGATGCTCAAAAATTAAAAAAAGAACTACCATACAATCCAGCAATCCTTCTTGCAGTATTTATAAAAATGAATTGAAATCAAGATCTTGAAAAGATATTAGTACTCCAAAATTTACTACCAAAAAGATTAAATTAATATTTTATATGAATATACATACATACATTATACTTAAATTCTTTTGTTCTTTTCTGATTAGGCATATGACATCATTACTAATAAGTAAATTGAAACACCAGTAGTCTACACAGTATAGTGTTATGATTACTATAACCTTTCATGGATAAGAACATTTGTTAACAGTACTATTTATTCAGTAACCTTTTTGATGATTTGAAACTATTCAGTTTAATTCACTTTCTGTATCACTTTTTGTTTAAGTATTTTCAAACTAAATAATTCAGATTCTTTCCAGCTAAAAGTCAATTCAAGCAATGATTATAATATTCTAGATTAGAAAGGTAATTTGAATTCATGTTATATTATGCTCAATGTATAAAATATGTATATACCATGGACAAAATGTACACTTGAAAGATGAGACGTACTTACGTATTATAAGCTTAATTTTTAAGCTATTGTGTACATTATGTTATTTCCCTTCTAAAAATGTATATACCATGTACCTGTATAACAGAATATATAATATATATATTCTACATAACATATAAAAAAATCATGACCTACTGTTTTAAAAGTTCATTTTCAACAGTCAAGAAAACGAATTGGATTCTTATGTTAAAGGAACAGTAGCATTATTTATAATAGAAAACACGTGAGTTAAGTTATGCTTCTAGTTAATCATTACAGTTAAACTATTCTCCTCAAACCATAAGTTTGGGTTTTTAAAAAATATTTTATTTTGAATGTCAGTACTTATAATTTAATGCCTATAAGAAGCATATGCTATTTCATATTTAATTCAACACTATTGGAGAGGTGAAGAAAGTTGTTATGGCAACTGAAGCTCAAAAATAATTTCATTTAGGAGACTTTTTAACATGTTCACTTCAACATGACTTTCAGCTGTAATAGGCAATATAAGAATGCATATTTTTATATTCTGTTCCAAGAACAGAAAAATAAAGCAGTTTGAGGAAAATGTAGCTAATGTTGGAATGTTTACTATGTTTAAACAGTTTCTATATCATATTATGTATAGAAAAAAGTCAAATTTAATCTAAGATATGCTTATAATTAGTCTTCCACATTGTTTTACAAAGTTTTGTTGATGAAGCAAAATCTGGAAGGGTTAAGGATTGTATTTAGTACTTCTCATTTTCCTTTCTTCTTCATATTATACTCTTGTCATCTGGGTTTCAAGCTGTCTGCAACTGTCAAGTCTTGCAGTAAGCAGATACCATATTTCCCAGTGTAAATGAAGAAATAATCATTTCATGAATGATTACTAAGAATTGCATCGACTGGGCCTCCCTGGTGGTGCAGTGGATTAAGCAATGCACTATGAAGCAAACCGCAGCCACTGCAGCACGAGTTTGATCCCTGCTGCCGGCCAGGGGAGTGACCTTCATGGCACAGCAGATCTCTCCTGCCTCGCCCGCTGCTCCCCTTAGCAGTCATATTTCTGTTGATCTGCCTGTCTCTGGTGAATCCTCTCACTGCCCCTGAACCCCAGCTCTTGTATGCATAAATAAAGAAATCCAAAAAAAAAAAAAGAATTGCATGGACAACATTAACAAGAAAGGATGATAAAGCACCCAAGGATAAACAAAAGAGAGAAGAGGACACCATGCCCAGATCTGTAATAGTAGGGGACAAGATGCAATTCCATTTTTTAATCCTTCATGCAGGAAGGCACACCTGTCCATTGCTGTGATCATAATAAAGAAAACTACTTCTGCAAAGTCACAGTCAATCACAGAGGGATAAAGGGGGAAAGCACTCTGAACTCTATTTTCTTACCCTCTAATATGTACTGGTTTATTAAGTGCCAAACCACAGCAGAACCCAGAAGTCAAAAGTCCTTTGATCTGGACACAGATACTCTTTTTTTTTTTTTTTCCATTTCAGAAAACAGTGAAAAAAGTCTAAAAACAAAAATGGAAGGGAAAAGAGAACACCGCCCTCAGTATGTCTCTTATTAATTTTTCACTTGAACAGCAATTGCCCTTTGAATGAAAACAATAGGAACAACAACAAAATACAGTCCCCCAAATGGTTGAGTTACAAAATCTTATTAAAGAAGATACTGAGAAATTGATGTATTGGTGTACCATATCCATTTAACAAAATGATGTTGTAAGTTCAACTTTATGATTCAGTGAATGTGGTAACAACCTGTTTGTGATTTCTGTTAAGTTTGCATAGACATTATATATCTCATGGTAGGTATTCTATCTAAAAAAGATTCCAATAGGATTATCTGCTTTCCAAAGGGAAAATAGCTTTACGAAATGAAGACTTGGAATTATGCTAAGATCTTGGGAATTTCATCTCTGTTTTCCCTCTTGGAGCCATAGACCCTATAAAACATCTTCATCTGTCACAGTTACTCTCAGCACCTTTGAGTCCATGGCTATTAACATAATTTACCGCATTTATATTTGCTGCAGAGTCTTAACTCCAATCCCCTCTAAGATTTGATGGCCTCGTGGACTACATGATAGATTTGAGAAGTACCTCAAATGTGACTTCTGTTTCTAGCAAAATCCAAAGACATCTACCAAGCTCTGTCTCTACTTTCTGGGTGCATGATGCACAAAATGTATCAATTTATCTCATTTTAGAGAACCTATGTCCATAATACCGATACTTCTGAATCTGGAAGATTTCATGGTAGTGGCAAGTTCCTGAACTGCCATGAGGTTTTCCTCCCACTTTTGGCCCATGTGTTACCAAGGAATCTAAGGTACTTGCCATTTCCCACTCATTCATTTGTATAATGTCTTTTACTGGACTACTGTTTCATAAACTGTCTTTAATATTGTTAACCAAGGTGCTGTTTTGTGAGAAAGAAGTCTAAGTTAAATCTAAGAAACTGACTTAACTCTATTATGAACAGAACAGGACGGTTAATATGATTTTGCTGCAGATTAGTATTGGTGTAATGCCACAATTCATATGAAAACAAAGTATTTATGGTTATATTATTTGATGGAAATGGCAGAGAAGGCACTGCTACAGCAATAGCTGAATGTCTTGAGTTTCATGATATGCTCTAGTTAAGACAGTAAAGAACAGCCACTTCAATCAGAATCACCACCTAATAACATAATAAACCACAATTATTCTTCAACATCAAGCTAGTTTGGGATAAGACCAGCTAAGTTTGGGATAAGACTACCTGAGGTAAACAAGGCTTTCATAGGCATTCACATCCTGCATTTTTAAAATCCTCTATAGAGGCAATGATAGATACAATTCTCTGGAGGGTCACTATTGATTTAATTTTCCTGTCTTGGCAAGTAGATTGGAATAATTTCATGAGTTTTCACTAAACCCTGGTCACAAGTATACACCTCACTCCTTAGAAAAGTAGGGATGAGGCTAGTAATGTCATATAGTCTCACATGTATACTGGGGCTTAGGAAGTGGCCACTAAACTTAATACACTGACTAGAATCCATGGGTCCAGACCAAGACTGTTTGTAAACTGACCCTGCTGAGCACAGACTGAGACCTCAGTGGTGGTTTGTGCCCCCAAAGCCTTGTATGTTTCGTTGATAATATCATTAGGAAGATTTGGGTCTTTTCTTTTTCTGTTCCTCTGGGGTAAGTTGTTCGGATTATTCACAGTGCATTATTATTATTGGCTGAGAATTCACACTACATTAACTCAAGTAAGGGTTCTGCCAATAGACCCAGACAATTTCCAGTTTCATAGGCCAAACAGCTCCAGAGAAGACTGCCAGAGGTTTGCTTCACAGGGACATTCCCTCCATTAGCCACAGATCACAGTGCTTCAGCGCAATCTGGTTCCCTCCATCGCGCTCTGGCATGTCTTGCTAGCTGTGTCAGATTTATTTCTGTTGGGATCTTCTTTCCCCACTGGAAATAGGAAATCTGGCTCCTCTGAGGCTTTTCTCACCATTATCACAGGTCTACAGAAAATAGTCACTAGGTCATTTTTTCTAAGAATGTGTGTTTTCTCATTACTAATATGTTTTAATTTTTTTCCTTAAAGTTTTTATAGGCCTACGGCATGAAAATCGATAAATGCAAAACTAAATATTTTGTTGACTTCTCGGCAGATGAACACATAACAATGTGATTAACCGGATGATGAAATGAGCACATCTTATGTCTTTTCTCAGTTGCTAGCCCCTTCTTGCTTCTTAAGGACAAATGGAGTGTCCTCTGGTATAGTAAATGGTGTCTGAGAAGCTCACAATAAGTTTTTCCCCATGCCCCACTCCCTGAGCTTTTGTACTTTTTGAAGCTTTTTAAAGAATGCTAAGGATGCTGGAGAATTTCTATTCCATTAATGGAAGGCCACAGTTGAATTAAGATTCTAATTTTCTCACTATGCCGTTCTTGGTGTCCAGGCTAAGATGAAGCCTCATATCCCAAAGGAAAGAACACACATCCATAAGTTCTGCTTGATCCGTTTCTCATGGTTGAACATTCCTCCTAGTTTAGTGCTCCTAAAAAGCCATCTCTACACATTCTTCATAACCTGTGTGCTACAAATTGGAAGCATATAGCGACTCCTTTGATATAAAACATATCCCTTTTCAGAACAAGCTTGTTTGTTCTCAATGGAAGCGTCATTTGTATCTACTTTTATTATGGGCTTGGAGAGAAAACGAGGCATGGGCAGCATGTCTTGGGAGCACCTGTATCCATGGCTGTCCCGGAACCAGAGCAAAGGTCATGGTAGTTCCTCAAAGAAGAAGAAGAGTGGTGGGTCTCCCTTGTGGTCTGGGGACTAAGTCTCAGCACTACCACCCACACAGGCCTCCATAAATGTCCTGAGTTCGAACCCCTGCTAGGGAGGTGACCCCATGTTGCAGCGGACCTCCCACTGCTCCCTTCCGCATTGTGTTTCAGTCAGTCTGCCAGTTCTGCTCCCCACTCTGTCTGGTGAATCCTTTTACACACCCCCCTCAGCCTGTACCTCAATGCTTCTATGCAAAAAAGAAATAGAATCTTAGAAAAAGAAAAGAACAGGAAGAGTGGTAGGTCAGGAGCTGCCATTGCTGTTAAGGAAGCTTTTGGGGGACTTGAAAGTTAAAATTTTCAGTCTCTTCTCGCTCTATTCAAGTGTTCCCTGATCATTCCCAAGAATATGCATCTTAGCCTGAGAGGGTGTATTTAATAGGTGCTCTAATTGTGAAACTCTTAAAACAGACATTGAGCTAGATTTAAGAAGAAAGGATATTTCTTTAAGACCACAGTTAAAGATTTTTGATCACTATCCATATTGGTAAGTCAAATGTTTTATGAATTTCTAAAAGATATATAGATGCTGGAATTAGCTAGACTACCAAATAATGACTGTCAACATGAATTTCACAAAGCACTTGATGTCCACTGTGACATCTCGATTTCAACCTGTCCTTGAGCCATTCTGCTATTGAACACACTATGGAATGCTCTGGATGACCAGCGGTTCGTGTCTCCTGATTAGGAGTTATAGATGTGAATTCTATATACACCAAAATGTCAGCGTCAGGGTATGCATGCTGAGATCATTTGTGGTGCTACTTTCTGTATCTTTCAGGATTTCAGCATGAAACAACACATTTTAAGAAGCAAAATTGGAAAGTTTAACAAAGGACTACTTCTAGAGATGTGAGCAGAGCTAAGGGAAAGAAAAAATTAATGGCCACATACCTAATGTTTACTAATAATGGAGTCATTACAAGTTATTACAAGACTCTATAAGAACTACCCATGAGGGAGTGAAGATGACAGAAGTTGCAGCCACAGGTAGAAATGAAACCTCCTCAGGTTGCCAATTAGTGCTTTCTTTTGGCAAAATTTCATGAAAAGTCATATTCTAGGAGATGAGGATATTGCAACATGCAGATCAGATTCCTGGTACATAGGACATACCAGAGAAAAGCAAAGCATGGATCTGGTGAGGCAAACTGAATAATCTCTCTAAAGCACCAGAGACCCCTACTAGAGCTTTCCCACTGGTGCTACAAAGTGCCTCTTTGTACAAACCCATAGTCACAACAGGGAGGCTTGTATCTTTCCACTTAACTCCCACAGTTACTCTACTCTGCCCTCCTCAAGGGGCATGAACAGATGTATTGAATTTTCAGTGAGGAGTGAAGCCGAAGCATCTTAAATGTATTTTATTCCAAAAGAATAATACACTACACAAACAAATGATGACTCTGAAATTGGCCAGATGACATAAATAATTTTACGTCCATGTTTTCTTCTTCTTTGCAGTGTTACAATGGTATTTATAGATCAAAAGATTAATAAAGTGTACTAAGGACTTGTGTGTAGGTGGCAGTGAGGAAGTTGAGGGTTCAGAAGCAATGCTAACCTGAATTGTCAACATTCTCTAGAATATATTTCCTTACTTTGGCAACTTTTTAAAAGTAAGACAGTTTTCTTAGAACAATGGTTACAGTAAGAACATGAAATAACTGAGTTCTGTGCAGAGAACCAGCAGGTTGAGCCTGCAGTTAAGGAAATCGCCTGCTGGAGATTCTGGGAGGCAGTGAGGTCACATGCATTATAACAAACAGCTAAAGCCTTTAACTTATAACTTTTATGTCTTGAAACATTTAGCTTGTTTTAAACAATTGCAGAACAAGGAAGCAAATCCGTTTGCTTTGCCATTCCTCAGGAGCCTCTTCATGCATGTTTGAGAGGTGAACTATGATGCTGACAATTCAGGAGACCTCACACTTTGGGACTATATGTGCTGGCCAATGCCCACCTGTCCTCCAGACCCTTCATGAGCAAGGCCGTGTTACGGTACCATTAATGCCAACCAGCTGTAGGAGCACCTATTCATGCTGCCATGCATGCTGATTTGTACTGGTGTTTGTAAACTGCAACTCAAACTGAGAAGCCAGATTAATTTTGCTTGTAAATATTTGCAATCTGTTACTTAGATAATTGCTACATCCACATTTGGGTATATTTTTAGTCTTCTAACAACATACACATGCTCACTTGCCACTTGCCATACTGTGATGAGAGAAGTTTACTTAAAGCCAAAATGCAATGTAACAAAACACCCATTATATTAGTTAACAAGTAAACTTCTTTAAAAGATAAGGTCAAATGTTCATAGCGAAATTTTTGTCTTTAAACATGATGAAAATTGGTTTGGTTGTCTTGTTTCTTTGAATGCACTTTGCTGCTTACCTGGGAATTCTAAACTTAAAAAAAGATTTCTGGAAGAATTTATGTAAAATTGAAATTCTGTGCTGCTTCAACATTTCCTACAATTTACCAGTGAAACACCTGGACTAGTTATTTTCTTTATTGTTAGATTTAACACTATAACTATGTAGACCATATAGCATATTTATTTTTAATATTTTGCGACACTGCCATACTGTTTTCCATAGGGGTTTAAGAAGTCTACATTCCTACCAGCAGTGTACAAGGGTTCCTTTTTCTGAAAATCCTCACCAACACTTTTTCCTCTGGTCTTATGGGCCATCTTTACAGATGTGAGATGATATCTCATTGTGACTTTGGTTTACATTTACATGATAAGTGACTATGAGCATTTTTTCATGTGCTGATTGGCCATCTATATGTCTCCTTTTTAAAAAAATTCATTTTATTTATCTTTTCTTACAATGTTTGCTTTCTTTTCTAGATGTAGTCCCATAGAATTCCCACCACTAATTCACCTGTGCATCGTCACCATAGTCAGCTCATCCCAACCCCTAGGTATCTATACAAAGGATGCAAAACCACTAATACAGAAGGTTGTAAGTCCATAGCAGCATTATTTACAATAGCCAAGCTATGAAAAGCAACCGAGGAGTGGATTAAGAACATGGAGTATAAACACAAATGAAATACTACTCAGCTATATATATATATATATATATATATATATATATATATAAAGATGAAATCCTGCCACAGATAAAACTGGAGGGGATTATGCTAAGTAACACAAGTTAGAAGGAGAGTGACAATACCATATGGTTTCATTCATATGTGTACTATAGAGAAACAAAGCAGTCAGACAAAACTAAACCAGAACAAATCCTACAAATCTAAATGAAGCTACCAGTGTGGGAGGGAAGGGTAGAGAGCAAAAGTAGGAAGGAAGCCAGTGGACTACAGTGGGGGGCTGTGGTCACAACATATATCTGAATCATATGCAATATTGTAAATCAATTTTGTCTCAATTAAAAATATGTATGTAAAAATAAAACTGCAACTATGATTTTTGAAATAAGCAGATAGTGATATATACTTTAACAGCAGTTTGTGTTAAGGATTATTTTTCTATTTCATCTAAGTACTGAATTTATTGGCATTCAATTGTTTGGCAATAGTCCGTTACTCTTCAAGAATCTTGAAAGTATATAGTCATGTTTGCCCTTTTATTCCTGATATTGGTAAACTGGATTGTCTCTTTCAATCAAAAGCTCTTCTCTCTCTCCCTCTATCCCTGTCTGGCTGTATATGTGTGGTAGGGGTGCATGTATATATATTTACATATGTGCACATATATGTATAGAATAAATATGCTAAGTTAGTCAACTGATAGCCAATATTTTCTAAGAAATATTTTATTGTTTAATTAAAAGATAATTTCATTTAATATATATGGATTCAAGTTTAAATGATCCAAATACATTTTATTTTTTATTTTTTTTTTAAAGATTGATTTATTGATGCATACAAGCACTGGGGTACAAGCCAGAGTTGTGGGGGGTGAGAGGATTCACCACAGAGAGCAGGGAGCAGAACAGGCAGATCAACAGAAGTACACTGCTGAGGGGAGCAGCGGGCATAGCAGGAGAGTCTGCCGCGCCATGTGGGTCCCCTCCTGGCAGGCAGCAGGGATCGAACTTGTGCTGCAGTGACTGCGGTTTGCTTCATAGTGCGTTGCTTAATCCACTGCGCCACCAGGGAGGCCCCCAAATACATTTTATATTTCACTTCTTTACATTAACTCTCAGTAAATATAATAATAGGACCTTTCAACTAACAAAGTATGTGTAGTGTCATAAGTTTACCTGAAAATAATTTTGTGTTTATTGAACTCCTATTTTGAATTCTCTTGATATTTCTGAGGTCATTAGAATAATAATCTTTGAGATCGTCATCCTTAAATTTTTAGTTGACATCTTTCTTTGAGTTTGCAAGACTACTATTAAATATTCTAAAATTTATCTTTCTGTCTTTTTAATAAAGATTTATTTTTATTTATGTATGCATACAACAAGTGGGGGGTAGGTCAAAGGTGCGGGGGTGGGTGAGAGGATTCACCAGAGACAGAGTGGGGAACAGAATAGGTGCATCTACCGAAATACACTGCTGAGGGGAGCAGCGGGTAAGACAAGAGAGGTCTGCTTTTTGCCATCACATAAAACAAGGTAATGACATACAATAAATAAGCATACAGGTCAGATTTCAAATAAGCCACTTATGAGTGAACAGGAAAGGAAGACACCATCACCGGGGAATTTTAGTCACTTCCACAAGGATCTTAATTTTATCTCACTATTTTATAGTTTCAAAGCACAATTTAAAACTCCAAAGCATTCTAAAAGAAAAAATAAAGCTAACTTCCTCTGTCTACCAAAAGACAGTGTTTTACTTAAATCTTTACCATTCTATTCATTGTATTGCTGAGAATTTTTCTCTATCACTGAAGTTTTGGGCAAGTATTTGGTGTCTAAATAATATTAAACAACTTCAGATCTTTTTGTAAAACATTCTGTTTCAAATAGGTGGCGGTGCAGGTGGCCTGAGTTGTTTAGTGGTTTTCTAATCTCTTCTAAAGGAAATAGATTGGATTTTGAGCTGAGTGAGCCCCCAGAGACAGTCAAGATACATAGGGTGGTCCCTGAAGAAGTTCTGGGATTGTCTTACTTTTATTTCATCTTGAAAAATCATTCTTTCAGGAGGCTGTTTGGGGTTCTATGATCCTGATTCTCTCTGTCACAAATCAATTTTCAGTGGCACTATTAAGAAACCTTTGAGCATACAAAGTTCCCCGATGTGTAGAATACCTTCTCAGAAAAGAAAATTAATTGAGAAATATCCCACACGCTGTCACAGTTGCACTGCTTAATAAGATGAGCCTCTTTCTCTGGGGAATCCACAGCTCGCTGACATTCCTTAGCTTTAGATTACCTGAGTTAAATCTATCGCTAGAAATGAAGCATAGCAATTTCATCAGGAAAATTACTTCTCAGATAGAGAAATCTATTGCATTACATGTTGTTTTTGCTCTGCACTACTTGATTTATACATAATTCTAACACAATATAGACCACATTTGTGCTTAAGTGGTGTTAGTTGATCTTTATAAGAAATCAACCTACATGAAGCTTAGAGGTTCCTGGCAATATGAGTTTTCCATGGAACAAATTTTGCCATCCACATTACAAATTGAGTGATACATTTTTCTATTAAATTAAATTTTCCAATAGAGGGTACGAGCTGACAGTCAGCTTGGAAGAGTATAAAACCTTCTTTACTTTAGTCGCTGCAGCATTTTTCTTTGACAAATAAATCCCCATCTCTCTTGTCAGAGGTAAAAAAAGTAAATTTAAAATAATTGGAGAGTGTAGGTCTAGTCTATTCCTTATATTATTTTTCTAGCATGACTCAAATTATTCTAATCACAGTCGATGGTTGGTTCAAAGTCACTTTGTCAAGATCTCCTTTTTGCTTTCAACATTTTTATTCCCTCCTTCCCTCTCCAAAAATATAGTTGCACTATATTGCTGGCCTTTCTATACCTGACAGACAGGTAAGGAGGGAGGTCTTGCATGTATTAGTGAGAATTTGGTGGTGGGCATGGTCAAGGGGTCCCTTCCTCTGGATGAGGCAAGCACTGTGTAGTTGTGGATATAAGTGGTGGGTAAACCTGAGTTACTTTCTCTTCACAGGGTCGCTAGGAATTTAGTGCTCACCTCGACTCCCCAGCAGCCCCCTGGTACCAGGTACCACACAAGCTCATACTTACTCCAACTCCTTAACTGCAGAAGAGGCATCAATCCACAAATTATAGTACTAATTTATACTTCTAAGAATCACTGGGGAATCTTTTTTTTGGGAGAATTTTAAAGATGTTCACGATAACTGTGGCAACATCCACTCAATAATTTTCCCATATTACCTATCAAAAACAAAATGTTTTACTAAATTTCTCATAAGCAAATTTTAGCAAAGGAAAACATGAAATATAGTAATGATATTATAACAATGCTTAAAATTTAAACTGCAATTCACCCAAATTGAACTGAGTTAGAAAAGATAAGAAATCATGCAATAGCAAGAAAAAATAAAACATTTTAATTTATAAAATGCACAAAAAATTCTTGTCTGATTAAAATAAATCTAGCTTTAAAATAAGCCTTTTTTAAAATCATCAATCTAAGTGAATTTCATACATTCAAAATATACAAGAATAACCAGATCAGATCAAAAGATTCTATAATAAAAATTTTGCAACCTTAGTAGTAGAATCAATTATGGAAAATACAAAAATTCTTTAAGTTGCTACAAAGTTCCTATGAAGTTACATACATACCCTGACACAATTTTTCTTACTTTTGGCCTGAAAACAATCTGGGCAATATTTTGGAAACTTTGGCAAGTTAGTCCTGGCTCAGCTTTCAGTTATAAGCTGCACTTTAAGTTGGATGTAGGGATCCTTATCTCATTAGTCTAATCTTAAATGACCCAGGATGTATCTCTGACCTCCTCTCATTGTCTACATTGCCCTTACTACATCTCTATTGTTATTGTTACTGTACATTGTGGGAAGAGTTCCAGAATATTGTGGAGTTCTAGTGCCATGAAACCATATTTAATTACAGAGCACTCTACACTTTTGTTACCATGTATAATCAGTAAAAAAATGGACATCCCATTCCGAAGGTTTACAGAACTGAATACTGCCAACAACCTGAACCAGTTTGGAAACAAAATCTTCCCTAGGACTTTCTCATGAAAACTCAGACTAGGAGATATCTGGATTTCACTTCACAGAGACTGAGAGCAGAGAGTTCAGTCATAAGCAGGGCCTGGAGTTCTGATGAGAGTAGTGAGATAACTCGTTTGTGTTGTTTTAAGACGCTAAGTTTGTAGAGATTTGCTATGCACCAACAGAAAATGATTATATATTATTAGTTTACATTTTAGGTTAACTGCATATCAAAGATAAAAACTACCTTAAAAGCTGGCAGAAAACAAAAAGCAAATAATTTACAGGTACCACTGAAATCAGACTTATTTCTAAAAGATTTTATTTACTTAATTTTGTGTAGAACAAATTGAGTACAGGGAAGAGGTGTGGGGAGTAAGAGGTTTCATCAGAGACAGAGTGGGGAGCAAAACAGAAAGATACACTGGGATACACTGCTGAGGGGAGAAGCGGGTGAGAGAGAAGAGGTCTGTTGTGCCATATGGGTCAGCTCCCTGATGGGGGGATGAACTCAGGCTATAGGGGTAGGCCTTTGTGGTGGTAGTGCTCAGACTTAATCCCTGGGCCATCAGGGAGGCCCGATGCCAGACTTCTTACCGTAATAAATGGAAGTCTGAAGAGAATGAATGACATCTTCAAATCACTTATATTTGCCACCTAGAACTGAATACTCACCATATCTTTCTTCAAGAATGAAAGAAGATTGGGGCCTCCCTGGTGGTGCAGTGGCTTAAGCAACACACTATGAAGCAAACTGCAGCACACGTTCGATCCCTGTCCCTGGCCAGGGAGGGGACCCACATGACACAGCAGACCTCTCCTGCCTTGCCCACTGCTCCCCTCAGCAGTGTGTTCAGTCGATCTGCCTGTTCTGCTCCCCACTCTGTCTCTGGTGGATCCTCTCACCCCCACACCTCTGGCCTGTACCCCAGTTCCTGTGTGCATAAATAAATAAATCTTTTAAAAAAAGAATGAAAGAAGAAAAGGAACAAACATATTTAAACACAATCGAAACAAACATATTCAGCTAAAAGTGCAAGGAAGAATACTTTAACTAACAATCATTTCATTCATGCAATTTTCAAGAAAATATTCTTCTTCCAAGCTAAATAATCCTAGCAGTTTCATTAACAAATACAGAATGAAAATGCTGAATAAACCGCTATACATAAAGAGAAATCTCAACAAGTGTATGAATAAAATAACTTTAATAAAACCAGTGTCTAAAATTTACAGACTTTCTAAGGAAAAGAATAAACTGCACTCATCACATTTCCCTGGGGGCAGGAAAAGCTCAATTAAAGACAGCAAAGGTAAAGCTCAGTTAAAGACAGAGACGAGAGAGTACTGAATGTATAATGTGTACCAGACTCTGTTATGCACGCTTTTTTACAAGCTCCGTTAAATGCTCAAAACAGTCTTCGATACTCTTATGGTTCTCTTTTTAAAGTAGGAGAGAGGAAGACATACAAAAATGAACATGGCCGAGTTCCCCCATCAGGCAGGTGACCAAGACTGTACTCTTGGCCACTAACCATGGTAACATCTCACAGAGACATTTTCAAATGTAGCACAAACATTACATGATGGCATGTCTTGTTTCTTTTAGAAAGAGAAAATAAAATCATTAATGGAAGAATTGAAAGAATGGAAATCTATATGTGTGTACACACACACACATTTTCTTAAATATGGGATGCTTCACGTAATTGCATGTAATCCATGCACAGGGGTTGGGAATATATTTTATAAAAATCATCAATTATAACTAAACCAGTTATTTTTCTTTATTTCTTAAAACTTGTTTATGGTGGGTTTCCGTGGTGGCACAGTGGTTAAAGTTTCAGCACTATGAAGCTCTCTGCAGCCACCTCAGCACAAGTTCGACCCCCAGCCAGGGAGGCGACCCACATGGAGCAGCAGACCTCTCCTGCCTCGCCTGCTGCTCCCCTCAGCAGTGGATTTCAGTTGATCTGCCTGTTCTGCTCCCCACTCTGTCTCTGGTGACTCCTCTTACCCCTTGCACCTCTGGCCTACACCCTAGTTCTTGTGTGCATAAATAAATAAATCTTAAAAAAAAAAAAAAACTTGTTTACAGAGCTGTATATGACTCGGAGATACAGAATCACATCTCCTCAGCCATGTCACCACAACACACACACCACCCAGGATCCCAGAGTCCACGGGCCCCCGTCACACCATGTTCACTAACCCATCCCCCTCTCGTAGTCTCAATTCAACAGTCAGACCTGCAGTGTTTGTTGTTGGTTTTATCTGACCTCTGTTTCCTTTCTCTATATTCCACTATAGGTGTAACCACCCTGTATTTGTCTTTCTCTTCTCACTTCTTAGCTTAGCATTGCCCTCTCCACCCACCTCCATTTGTTGTTGCAAATGGCAAGAGTTCATCACTAAATATTTTTGAATTGGACAACACTGCATTATAGCATCATATAAGCTTTAAGTGTACATTAAAAATCAACATGTGTATGGCATTAAGTTCATCACTAAAAGTCCAGTTCTATTCTTCACCATACAACTAACCCCCTTTCCCTCTGGTAACCACTAACTGGTCTTTTAGTCCAAACGTTTATTTTATTTAGTTCATCTATTTGTATGGTTTCTCAAAATACCATATTGAGTGAAATCACATGGAGTTTCACTGTTTCAGGCTGTCATTTTTACTATTACCTGTATGAGACTGAAACGCCTGTCTTGGGAGAGTCACCAGAATTTAAGCAGCAAGAGTGCTGCCATTGCCATTACGGGGATGCACTTCAGCTCAGTCATGTAACATGCGAGTGTCTCTGGTCTTTCTGAGTCTGATTTTCATGAATGGTATGAAGTGGATGGATCAGTTGTATAACTCAATCTATATGCCACACAATGCCAAGAACAAGATCAGAAAAGATTTAAAAAAGGACTGAAAACATGTATGAACCCCATGGGCAAAATAAGCATGCAAGCTTCTTGAGATGATCCTGTTGCTATATTGATCCAGAAAAAGCATCAGATACTTTTCATTTTGCCATCATCTAGAGCACAAGGGGCTATGGTGGTGCTGCATGGGTAATTTGAAGGTGAGAATTTCAGGGGGAAATGATGCACTGTACAAAGACGAAGGATGATGTGACAAATATGTATTAAAAATAAATACATAAAGAAAAAGTTTAATTCTTAAAATAAACATAACTCCTCTTCCCATAGGTAAGCATCAAATTCATTATAATGCTGTAACTAAAACTGGATTGCCAGACATTGAATAGAAGAAAAGAAAAATTAGCAGCTTGTATTCATGTTTTCTACCCATGCCTCTTTATAATTAGGAGTGTAGCCATTTTATGCCATTTAATCAATTTAAAATAGTTATTTTTTTAAAAAAGATTTATTTATTTATGCATACAAGAGCTGGGGTACAGGTCAGAGTTGCAGGAGGTGAGAGGATTCACCAGACAGAGCGGGGAGTAGAACAGGCAGACTGACTGAAACACACTACTAAGGGCAGCAGCAGGCGAGGCAGGAGAGATCTGCTACGCCATGAGGGTCCCCTCCCTGGCCGGCGGCAGGGATGGAACTCGTGCTGCAGTGGTTGCAGTTTGCTTCATAGTGTGTTGCTTTACCCACTGCGATACCAGGGAGGCCCCTAAAATAGTTATTTTATGCAAAAGTAAATAGTATATTAATTACATGTTTCCATTCCCAAAGTATTTTTTCCCATTTCATAGACCCTGGGTTCATTTATTTTGAAAATTAATTGATCAGTAGTTTGCATATCTATATAAATCTGCACTTATATTTTTGCTCCTCCACATGTACACATGCCTCTTTCACCCTCCACAAAACCTGTCCTACTAGTGCCCACTCTCTGCCCTCCCCATGCTTTCTCCCTTCTCACTGTTCCCTCTGGGAACCAGTATATTTTTCACACAGTCTAAGAATTACTTTTTTGTGCTTCGCCAATATATGCTTTTGGTTATTTATATCCCAAAGGTAAATGGAACCACCTGGTATTTGTCTTTCACTTTTTGAGTTATATATATACAAATATATATGATTTATTTATGCATACAAGAACTGGGGTACAGGCCAGAGGTGTGGGGGGTGAGAGGATTCACCAGAAACAGAGTGGGGAGCGAACAGGCAGATGGACTGAAATACACTGCTAAGGGGAGCAGCGGGCTAGACAGGAGAGGTCTGCTGCGCCATATGGGTACCCTCCCTGGCCAGGGATAGAACCCATGCTGCAGTGGCTGTGGAGCTTCATAGTGCTGTGCCTTAACCCTTGTATCACCAGGGAGGGCCCTTAGTTATATTTTTAAGATTTCAATTTGGGGATGGAATGCCTAACTATCCCATTCTACCTTGGACAATGGATTTCTTCAGTGATAAATAGATCTGTTTTATGGGGAAAGAGGTATTTTTTTAAACACTTTGAAGATTTTAATGTCATATAAAAATACCTGCTTTCTATCTATGATATTCTCGTGTCTTGCCACTACCATTTTTTTATTTATATATATTTGACATCTGTTGTAATCCCCATGTATTACCATCACCTCAGTCCCCCGTACTCCCGTGAGAAAGAGGTATTTTTAAGTATCCACATGTCATATTTTGGAAACACGGTGAAGCCACAGATTATTTTTGAACTATGCAACTTATTTATTTAAATGTTCTAGTTTTACTTGTATATTTGTTAATTTTTATTCACAGTACAACACCACCGAGGGTATTAGGGTATGAGGGGTGTTGAAGATAAGGAAAGCGCTATGTGTAGGGACTTTGGAGTCAATAATCAAACAGGGTGTAATTCAGTCTGCTCTTATCACTATTGCAAGTCAGAAGACTTGCAAGTCATAATGTCGAGATAAAATATTTGTCCCTGCTAAGGCACTGCCTTCCCACCATCCTCAAGGTGCTCCGAGGAGAGTCAGGAGGCTGGCATGCATTTAGATTTAGCAATGCTCTTGTTCTTTCAGTTTTATGAAAACAAGACTGCAGCAGATTAAAATGTGCAATAAAAAGCAAGTGAATTAGAAGTAAAATTATGATGTAATTAATTACATCGTGAATAAATGAATGCCTAATTGTTTAGAAAATATCTTTAGGTCTAAAAAGAAAATTATAGTTAATGCCCTACAGTCTACTAGCGATGACGGCTTCTTATATTAAGTGTGCTGCAAAATAGTTAAGTATTCAGATAACTCAAAATCTGTATTATTCATTTGCTGTTCTATTTTTACATGTTTGCACTGAATACTTCATTTCAAAAATGCAAATATATGCATTGCCATTTTACCATTCTGAAAATGGCTGTTTATATTTTCTAGTTACTTGGAATATTTTCAAGAACCTTTATTATCTTACACTTTCAGAATATTTTGAAAGCTGGAATAAAACACTGAAAGCCTAGGGCATCTAGACCCAGTCTGAAAAGCGATTCCAAGATGAAGAATTTGCCTGATTATTTTAAATTAATTACCATATACAAAGTAATTAAAAGACACCACTTACCATTTGAGGAGCAGTTAGCAGAAAATATGCCAGTACCCTTTATACGGCTACTCTGGACTAGACAAGGAAATCCCAGAAGCTGATGAGAAGCTATTAGCACTTTTGAATTGGCTATTTCTAAATATCTGGCAGATTATAGTAGCTATGTTTTTTTTTTTTTAAGATTTATTTATTTATGCACACAAGAGCTAGGGTACAGGCCAGAGGTGTGTGTGTGTGGGGGGGGGTAAGTGGATTCACCACAGAGCAGGCAGACTGACTGAAACACACTGCTGAGGGGAGCAGTGGGCACAGCAGGAGAGGTCTGCTGAGCCATGTGGGTCCCCTCCCTGGCCAGCAGCAGGGATTGAACTCGTGCTGCAGTGGCTGCGGTTTGCTTCATAGTGCGTTGCTTAACCCACTGCACCACCAGGGAGGGCCAGATTATAGTAGCTATGTTAACAGAAATAGAACTTATAATTTATCATAATCTATTGCTGGTGTACAATGACATCTGTCTAATTAAATACTCTGCACAAAGATTATCTTTTAAAGTTGTTACATGAAAAAAATACACTACCTAGACAATGATTGATATGGGTATCTAATGCATCAATGAACCAGAAAAAACTCCTTTATTTTAAGGTCAGAGTAGGGACTTCTGTGCCAAATAAGCTATTTTAGTAATAGAATTATAAAAGATAGTTACTTATTTTTTATTTATCACCTCAATGCTCTAATGTCCAAGTTGATAGATTATTCTCTTAAATTCTTCCTATCTTTAGTCTACATTTATTTTTTTAATATTGATACAGTTTTCATTTCCTTTTTCTTTGTTGTGCTTTTTTTTTTTTATATTGAAGTTTCTTATCTCTTTTTCTGGGCTAGTGGTGCACCAGAAAAGAGACACAGGATGAATGGATCTGAAACAAGTTCAATTGTATTTTTTCACAGAAGTGTATTATATAAATGGTAAAACAGCTTGAAAAAAATGATGGACATTTATAGTAGTCTGGAGGAAAGTTTATTTTTAACATTTAAAATAATGTTGAGGGGCCTCCCTGGTGGCGCAGAGGGTTAAGCAACGCACTATGAAGCAAACCGCAGCCACTACATCAGGAGTTCGAGTTCGATCCCTGCTGCCAGCCAGGGAGGGGACCCACATGGCGCGGCAGACCTCTCCTGCTGTGCCTGCTGCTCCCCTCAGCAGTGTATTTCTGTTGTTCTGCCTGTTCTGCTCCCTGCTCTCTGTGGTGAATCCTCTCACCACCACCCCCCCACACCTCTGGCCTGTACCCCAGTGCTTGTATGCATAAATAAATAAATCTTTAAAAAAATAAAATAAAATAAAATAATGTTGAAATATCTTAAGTTTAGATGATCACACTTATAAACCTAAAATTATTAATTATTGATTCAAGAAGCCTATTCTGTTTTATTATTTTGTCTTGTTTTATATCAAAATTATTTTAAAGAAATGTTCAATTCACTGCAAAACTGAGAGTAAGGAACACAGATTTTCCATGTATCTCCCGACACAACACCAGTATTATGTCCCCCCCTCCCCACCCCATGGTCAGTACCCCACATCAGAGTGGATGTTTTATAATCCATGAACCTACAATGACACCTTCTATTCACCGAAAGTCCATAGTTATCACCAGGATTCACTGTTGATGTTGTACTTACTGCAGCTTTGGACAGATATATAATGACATGCATCCATCATTCTATTTCACAGGGTACTTTTACTGTCCCCCAAATCCTCTGTGCTCTGCTTATTCATACTATCCACCCCCTCAACACCTTCCTCCTCACCCCAGCTATCTAATTTTGGAAACCATCAATCTTTTATTGTCTCTATAGTTTTGTCTTTTCCAAAATGTCATGTAGATGGGACCTTTTCCTACTGGACTTTCTCACTTACTAATATGTGTTTGTTTCTTCTACATCTTTCGTGACTTATTAGATCATTTCATTTTCGTGTTGAATACTATTCCATTATCTGGATGTACCATCACTTAGCTATCCATTTGTTTGCTGATGACATTTAGAAATTATGAATAAACCTGTTATGCACATTTCTCTGCAGGATTTTTCATGCACGTCAGTTTTCACTTCCTTTGGTTAAATGCCAAGAAGCACAGTTGATGGACTGTGTGGTTAAAGTACACTTAGTTTTGTAAGAAACTGCCAAACTATCTTTCAAAGTGGCTGTGTCATTTTATATTCCCATCAGCAATGAATAAGAATCCCTCTAGCTCCACATCTCACCACCGTTTGATTTTGTCAGTGTTCCAGACTTTGCCACTGGAATAGTCATGTAGTCATTAGGTAGTTAGTACAGGAAACGGAGCCTAAAATAATTGATGACTGCAACATCCAGGACACCAGAGAGCACCTGCAGAGGCTGATTAAAGAACACCAGGGGAGCCCCATGGTTGAATGGAGAATAACTTTAAGACCACCCTGGAAGACACCCATCCCTAGTTAGCACTGCAGTTTTGAGTTCTCGAGTGGAGGGCATGGCCATGCTAGTTCTGCCAACTGCCCAATAAGAACTAAAACTCCAATTTTGCTTGCCTAGTTTTGAGTTCGTTCCTTGTCATGGTCAAGAACTGAGGACCTATCGACCAGGTAACATAGTGATGCTGCATCATTGTTTTGTGTGCACTGCCCTGACATGGAACAGGGGCTTCTTTTCCTAAACTTACTTGTCATAGGTCTATTTACTCGGGTGACGTATCTACTGAAGTCTGTAGTCCTTGATCATTTTGTTGCATCATGGACAACTATTGCAATAGATGAACCTAGTCAGTTTTTTAAAGGCAGTGAATTATTTTGCATATGAAAGCATATGACATGTATTTCATCTTATCTGGACAAATGCAATTGGCTGGTCACACCCACTTACATTCTCTCTCTTAAAATTCCAATAAAATAACAGTAAGCAACTATAAGTTATAAGCTTATCATGAACAGAATTAACAAATTAAGGACAGATTTCAGCAGAATTTGAATTTAATTGCACTATAGTAGTTGGATATAAATGTGATGAATAATGTAACAGGCAGTAGAAGAAATAGACTAGAATGTTCCTACAGCATGAGAACATTCAGGATGGAGCTAATATTCCCTGCAGGAACACTGAAAGTCTAAACACTCATGCCAAGTATAATTGGAAGGATGGGAATAAAACACAGAACCAAATTCAAAGGAACTAAAATTTGTCATAGGAGGAGCTTGCTTGCATATGTCTATGAGTCACATACTGCACAGCCTTCCAGCATAACCCTCAAGCACGAAATTTCACATTCTTCACTAGAGAATGTGAAGGTTCTGAGGAAAACTGAGATGATTGTTGACATTTGTTCGTCTCACATTCACTTTTGCTAATAGCCCTACCCACTAAAACAAAGATGAACAAAAGTCAGGCATACTTTGATATGTCATCAAGCTTTAAATTTTCTTACTTAATATGAATGGAAAGCAAAATGCCTCAACATCTGATTTAAACTATGAGCATGAAAAATGGCTCCAGGAAATAAATAATACTAGTGACCAAAGGAAATGTAAAAATGAAAAGCAAAGACATTCTAGTATGCAAGCTCAGAAAAAGTTTAAAAGGTATTGATTGCATCCATCAAAGTAACAGTTCATGGAATATATCAAAGACCAGTTATAAATAAATTTATAAAATAAAATTATGTCACTCAGGGAATGTGGAATCATAGTCAAGGAAAACTCTGTAAGTTAAATAAAAATGAGAGAAATGAGAAAATATAAATGATAAGCAATATATAAATATATGATACTACATACATATTTGAAGAAAAAAAAACAAACCAGATTATACTGATATAAAATGTCAAGGAATTATCCACCCTGAGTACCACCAATAAGTCCTCAAGAATTGCAGCACAGAAGGTCCACTGAGCATCTGGTAAATAATAAAAATTAAGACCCAAAGGACATGATTGCAAATTTTGAAAAAAAAATTTCATAAAAGAAACTGAAAATTTCAAAGTAAAGGCAAACTAAGAAAGTATAGCAGTCAAATAGAGAAATGCAAGGATGTATAAAATGTACTTTCCACAGTTAGCTTTTTGGAAATTATCCAAATATATTTTCTTATAAAACATGGGCGAACCCCTCCACTACCATAACAATAAAAAGGAAAATATGGGCTCTGACCTAATAAGTCACTTGCCTCGGGCAACACAGCTTTCTGAGAGGCAGAACTGGATTCTGAACCCTGATAATTGACTCTAAAGCCGGTGCCTTGGTCTTGAGCCTTCCAGCAATCATCCTTCTATTACTAGATTTTTTAGGATCTCAAATGGAAAGGACTGTCAGTTGGCACTGTGCTAAAAGCTTTACATATGTCAACTCGTTTACCTTCACAGTAACACTGGAGTTAGAAATGATCTTCTCCTAATTTATAGTGGAGGAAACTGAGGCGCAGGGAATTTAGTCATCTTTCTATGGTCACCAGCAATGAACAGCAGAGTCAGGGTTTAAACCAGGCTGGCTGGATTCAGAGCCTCGCCTCTTATTTTCCTCCTCTTCTGTGTTTATAGCTTTTGCAGAACTTGGACAGATACAAGCCTCTTTCACTGTAGCATGTGTCTTCCAGAAGGAAAAGTGTTTTCTGTGTGTGTTTTTTCCTGTCAAGTCTCAAAGTAGATGCTACCGTCCAGTCTCTCTCTACCTATATATGGATATAGATTTATATACAACATAGGTCTATAAATAGCTATAGATATATATACTTGAAACACCTTTTAGATTCTATCAGTCTCTCTCTCTCTCTATCTATATATATATGTATATATAGGTCTATAAATAGCTATAGATATATATATATACTTGAAACACATTTTAGATTCTATCATCCAGTCTCTCTCTCTATATATATATACATATATATTTGTCTGATATATGATAGACAGATATATATATCTGTCTGTCTATCTATCTATCTATCTATCTATTGAGATGATGACAGACAGAGTTTAAAAGCTATTTCTACTCACCCAGTCTGGAGATACTTAGGAAAGAGTATCCCCACACTGGGTGAATAGTGAAGACCACATGTCTATGATATTATTCTTCATCCTTTCCATTCCAGCGACAATGATAGATATACACAGTTGGCATCTTACTGCATTTTTTTTCAAGTTTCAAAAACCCAAATGTGTTATATGGCTAATTTTATGTATAATATGGTGATTTAGTTTAAGTAAACACTATTCGTACCACAGCCAATTGACAATAGGACTTCAATGGTGGGAAACTAGGTAATTCTGTCCCCCGACCCCATCCCCTTCTTGCCCTCATCATCTCTGTGTAAAACTGAAAAGGTAGATGAAATGTATATGATAAATCTACCATAAAGTATCACAAAGTTAACAAGACAGTGATAAATGATGAAGCATGATCCAGGATGTGTCCTTAGTGTTTACTAACAATGTGGTAAAACATTAATATGTAGTTGAATATATTACATGGATTTAGAAACAAGTTTATTTTATATTTAAGGGCAATACTTTCCACTTCATAAAATTGTGTTATTGTTCTCTTTCTGACTGCAAATGGCAAGACTTCATCCAAGCATTTCCCACAGTGTGTATACACCTTATCTTCTTTATACACTCATCTGCTTTGGACAATAGGTTGTTCTATGCCTTAGATATTATAATTAGTATGATAATGGACACAGGAAAACATATATTCATCAGATTACTGGTTTTTAATCTTTATATATATGGCAAGGGGTGGAAATACTGGATCAGATGGCAGAACAATTTTTTAAATTTAGAGAATATTTTCCAGAAAGGACGGGCTACATTCCCAACAACAGTATAAAAAGGTCCCTTTCTCTCCACACTCTTGCCAATACTTGCTGTTTCTGGTGTTTTGATGTGCGCCATTCTCACAGATATGAGAGGGCATCTTATTGTGGTTTTCATTTGCATTTCCATGATGACAAGTGATGGCTTTTTTTGTTTTTTTTCATTTGCCTGTTGGCCATATGCACGTCTTCTTTGGAGAAGTGTCCATTTAGTGTTTTTGCCCATTTTTGATTGGATTATTTATTTTTGTGTTGTTGCGTTACATAGGTTCTTTGTAGATTTGGGATAGTTACCCAGATACTTGATCTGTAAATAATTTCTTCCATTCTGTAGGGTGTCTTAGTTTTAATGATAGTTTCTTTAACAGTGAAGAACATTTGTTTGATGTAGTCGCACTTGAGAAAAATATATGCATTCATAAAATAATTAAAGCTAGCTAGTCCTGAGATTTTCAGTCACTGCATATTGCCTTCATATGTTGCAAATTACAAAATTGGCCAAATCTGATAGGAAATGTCAAAGGTACATGACCAATTATCTATGACATTTCATTTGTAGTTAAGGCTATAAATTGTCCGCGTTGAAATCTTGAGAAAGAGGCTTAAATGTCAAATACTAGACATCTGGTTCTATGTTAATTTTACTTTATTAAGCTGTACTTTTTCACACTTGCTATTTTTCTATCATTTAACATTAACTACATTTGACTTTGTATTGCATTCAGATTTGAATGTAGAACATAGTAAATGTAGTGGTAACTGACTAAAAACAACTTAAGATGAACTATATTATTTGATAATATTGGCCAAAAATTAAGCCATTCTATCTTAATGTTCAAGAAAACATTACATAGCCAACTAAACTTTAATATATATGTTAATATATTATGTATATTATATATATCTATATATGTATATACACAAATGTACATAGTATTCCCTATATTCTTTATTATCTCATATAAACTTACCATTTTTTGCACCCCAAAATGGTATTATAATTGATTTTGAATTAAATATTTACAAGGTATGGAAACTTAAAATTTAGCTTTTCCATTCTAAATCTCACCATTCTTCAATCTAGGAAATTTTTAACAGCAATATTCTTAATAAAATAATTTCTCTTTATGGTCCAAAAATGAATAAGAATTTCAATTTGTTTGAGACACAAATCAAATGGTAATTATAAAATACAGTTATTGTTTGAATAACAATTACACCAAATTTCATCTGATATCAAGAGAAATGAGAAACCTTTATGATGAATGTCTGAAATTATAGGCATACATAAAAAGTTAGATTCCAATTCAAATGTGGCTCTATAATTATTTTCATTATATATTTTGACACTTAAGGGATATTTCAATTCACTAGATAAAAATGTATTTTTAAATTAATAATGTTTGCTTCATAGGCTTTCCACTTGGGAAAATAAGTTATTTTATCACCTATACATATACAAGATAATTTCCAAACGGATTAATACTTTAATAAAAAAATAAAACCATCAGAAGAATATTCAGAATTCAGGAGTCGTTTTTAAGCAAGACAGGTTATATAGAACTTATAAAAGGAAAAAAAATTAGAAAATAAATGTCATAAGTACTAGAAATGTTAGTACCTTAAACTCCATTCTAAGGAAAGCAAAAAGAAATGATAGACTTCGGGAATTATTTGTTTCACATGATGGAATCAAGAAAAGTGTAAAGCTACTATTTTACAAAGAAATCTTTCAAATTTATAGGATAATGTACACAAAGATAAAACCCTGCCATGGCACCAAATAATTAAATATCAACTTCCAAATAAACGTCTAAAATGTCTAATATTTTTAAATGCAGGTGTAAAGTGCTTATGGGAATATATATTATTTAGTATAGTTGTAACTTTCCTTAAAGATCTCAGATTTCATTTCCTTCAGTTTCTTCCCTTTTTTCCTTTACTTACACTTTTCTCCCTTGCTCTTCCTCATCTATTTCAGCATAGGCAAAATCTTTGTTTAGGCAACAGAGCAGAGCATTGTTAACTGACCTTTGTGATTTTCTTTAAAATGCATCGCTCTTATAAAGAACAAATTTCGCTTTTTATTGGATTAAATTATATAATGAAAAGATCTTAAATTACTTATTTCAGATGCCAGCATGCCTGCATTATAATATTTCACACACAGCAAGTTATTAGTATTTCAACTGTTTCAAATTATTCAGATTGAAGAGTATTCAAAGGCTTTGAATTCATGAAAGCGGTTAGTATTGCCCAACCTGATATTCTGTCTATGTGCTCATATCAAGAACACCCTTGTGCTAGTAAGAACTTGGCCAAAGAAAAGGAGTGTTTAAGGGCCCCTCATGTGTATCGTCCTTACATGTTTCCTTCAGGTCTGCTCAGCTCTGAGTGAGGGGTGGAGCTGCATGAACTAGTTTATCTGGACTTTCTAATGCTTCCCACACAAACATAATTATGCACACACAGAGTTTTCAAAGGAGCTCAAGATTCCTTGTTAGTTTTATTTTAGTTCTATTTCTGGATAGGCTAGCTATCATATTTGCAAATATTTAAATAAGTAGAATTGACATATATTGTTTTTCTTGGATCTTTTGGAAGATTACAGTATTGGATATAGGATTTTTTCCAAGTGTAGTGAATTTCTCTAGATTAAGAATTTACATAGGTTTAAGAGTTCCTTAGGAATTTAACTTATATATATATATACATAAATATTTTTCTTGGCACTTTGCTGTCGAAGATATGCAGACAGAGCATTGGTCAATCCTTTAATAACCTCTAATTTCTTTATAAGTTGTATAATTGGGGGCCTCCCTGGTAGCACAGGGGTTAAAGTGTCAGCTATTCAGCTGTCACCAGCCACTGTGGCCTGAGTTAGATCCTGGGCCAGGAAGTCAACCCACATGGTGCATTAGCCCTCTCCTGTTTTGCTCACTGCTCCCCTTAGATCCACCTGTTCTTCTCCCCATTCTGTCTCTGATAAATCGTCTCACCCCCAGCACCTCTGGCCTTTCCCCCATTTCTCGTATATGTACGTAAAAAATTTAGTCTAAAAATAAATTGTATAATCATTTCTAACTTGGAAAGATAATTTTTAAGATATTTTTCATAAGTATTATCAATCACATTATCAACTTCAAATGTGTACCTACAATTTAATTATCTTTTTATCATTGTAATGCTTGTATATATTTTATACCTGTGGCTATAATTTTCTGTTTTCACTTTTAAAATGCTCAGGTATCTCTCTTTTTAATTTTCTTGCATCGTTGCTTATTTCTGTACAATATTTATTTGATTTCGCCCCTCAGGTGTATCCCCATAAGTGTCCCAGGACCACACCAACTACAAAGGGCCATGAGCGTCCCTTGCGCTATTCTCTCCTGTTCTGACCCCTCTCCCTCCTCCTCCTGGCTGTTAGACTCAGATGTATAATTTGCCTGCTATTTTTGTCTTTTTCTGACCCTTTGTTTGGTTTCCCTATATTCCTTCTATAAGTGAAACCGTATGGGAGGTTTCTCTCATATAAAAATGCTCAGGTATCTCAGGCATCTATAATATGTTACAGAATTCCAATGCTATTAGAAAAAGATATAGAATACTAAATACAAATTAAACAAAGATAAAAAAAATATTTGAGGGGCTAAATGAGAACCATGTTGAATTATATTCTTTTAAGATAACATTATGATGTTTCTCATCAAATGGGTATATATTTCTGGATAGCAAAATTACACCCTTTATCATTCAAACACATACATATTTAGTTATTGAAATATGACTATTTTTAATCATTGTGATTTTTCTTATTTCTATTATTTCAAGATACAGTCCTAGAAATTTGAATGCCATAGTTTTATATTCTGTCATTTCCTCATCTAGAAAATAAAAGTATGTATTACTTATCTTTTGTGATAAGAAAGGAGAGATGCTTTACAGATAAATGTCATTGAACTATAGATGTGGTGGTGGGAGAACTGTGGGGACTAAACCTGAGGAGAGAAGCCAATCATTGTAAAAAAAAAAAAATGAACAGTGATGTAAGACAATGAACAAAAAATTTAAGCAATATGGATCGAAAAAATTGTAGACCTAAAACAAAGCTGTAAAGGGACAAGTAAAAGCAGAGGGGAAAATGTAAATTGTTCAAATTAGGCTGATGAATTAAAGGTAAGAGATACAGGAGGTAAGATTAAATGGAGGCTAAAAAATGTTTGAAATTATGAAAGTAAAGGAATTTCATGAAATAAAGTATTTCTTGATATGCAATGCCATGCACTTTAGAAGGTAAGTGGGAGATGATACTCTAATACAAGACTCTAGAAACAGACCAAAGGGCTGTAATATTCACTTCTAATTTTCACAGTCTCAGCTACAGTTTCATATAAAAGATGATTTTAAGTATAGAGGAAAAAGGAAATGTATTCATCTGCTATTAATGCCCTAAAAAAGAAATATTTCTGACCTTAATGTGAGCATGTTGCAAAAGAATTACTCATCAAGATTTAATCAGCTATTAAAATCTTAGTATGGTTATATAATTTTAGAGCTAAACCTCTAAAGGGTTTTAGGGAAAGTCAAAGCATCAGTCTGTATCATCATATGAGTTGGTCTGGAACAACTTAATTTCAGGTAAGTTTCTAAGATGCTTTGAGCCCTAACTGCCATAAATCAATTTTCTTACTCAATTTCCTTTATAGAAGAGGTAAAATTGGGCAGCTGTAAAGTTTTGGTCCAGAAGGAGACAAATGAACCTTTTAATTTTAAACTGCTTCCCCAGCACATCTTTTTTAATGTAACCAGATCAAACTAACAAGGAATGAAATTTTAAATGTTTCCATGTACCTCAATTGCCCCAGTGGTCACAGGGGTCTTTTCCACCATTAGTTGGAATACATTAAAATGTTTTATTTCTCGCCTGGGTCTGCTGAAATCCAATTCTGGCTCCTCTGGACATTCTGGTAGTTTTACACTTCTGTTAGCAGGGCACGTGCATATAACGGCATGAACATACCATTCAATACATAGTTTAGAAATGACTGTTACCTACTTAAAAGTTGTGAGAGAGTGAGATGATAACAGTCTCCAAGATACAATAGTTTGGGGGTCTCCCTGGTGGTGCAAGGGGTTAAGCACTGCACTATGAAGCATCCACAGCCACAGCAGCACAAGTTCGATCTCTGGCCAGGGAGTTGACACATATGGTGCAGAAGACCTCTCCTGCCTCTTCTCCCCTCAGCAATTTATTTCATTCAGTCTGCCTGTTCTGTTCCTCACTCTGTCTCTGGTGACTCCTACCACCCCCCATACCTCCAGCCTATACCCCAGCTCTTGTATGCATAAATAAATAAATATAAAATAAATTTAAAAATCGAAATACTGTAGTTTATTTGTAAACACATTAAACAAACACCAAAAACAGAAATTATTCTCTTTTCCTGTGTTTAATGTTATAGCTCAGACACAAATTTACGTTTTAGTGGAAGAAGTTCTGCTGCCTTTAAGATTACCCTGGAGAGTTACTGGAAAGATCTCCACGTGACCCAAACCCACAAGGCACCAACCAACAGTGGCCACCAACCAATCAACACCTACCTGTTAGGGGCCATACCTAAGAGAAACCCCAACTACAGCAGAGCAAACCAACGTAAACAATGGAGAAAAGAAAATGACAAATGACCAAGCGAGTCCACCAGAACCAACCCAAAAAGGCATGGAAGAGCTCTTTTACCTATCAAATACAGAATTCAAAATTGCCATGATTAAGGAAATTGAGGAAAAGGAACAGTACAAAGAATGATCAAAAAGCAGGCCAAATATAATATATGCAAGCAAACTTAGAAAAGTAAACGAATGCTATGACAAACACAATCAATGAACAGACTATTGAAATTGAAATTTTAAATAAGAAAATAATGGAATTTCAAGCTGTAAGATGATCAATGGAGGAGATAAAAAATTCCGGAAAAAAGAAGAGAGTAAGCTAAATGGAGAACAAATCAGTGGCATCAAATATGCAAATGAGGAAAGAGTCAAAATTTAAAAAATAGAGATACATAGTAAAAAAGAAAAACTTGGATATAAAGCATGAAACCATTAAATACATAGAAGAAAACACACAAAACACTCCATGACATAAAATTTAGAAATATCTTTACAGATTCATCTCCACTGCAAAGAAAACAAAGGAGAATCAACTGGGACTACATCAAACTAAAACGCTTCTGTATAATAAAAGAGTAGACAAAAAGAAGGGATACGCTACTAAATGGGAGGAAATACATGTACACCACCTGTTCGCCAAGCGTCTGAACTCAGATCTTCAAAAAGCTTATACAATTAAAAAAAAAAAAAGAAACAAACAACCCAATCAAAAAATGGGCAAAAGAGCTAAATAGCTCCTTCTCCAAAACAAACCTACAGATGGCCAAAAGACATGGAGAAATGTTCATCATCACTTATCATCAGGGAATTGCAAATCAAAACTGCAATGAGATACCACATCACACCTGTGAGAATAACTCATATCAAAAACAAACAAAAAACATAAACAACAAATGCTGGCAAGGTTGTAGAGAAAAAGGAACCCTGTTACAATATTGATGTAGATTTGTCCAGCCTCTAAGGAAGGACGTGTAGAGGTTCCGGAAAAGACTAAAGGTGGACCTATTGTCATATGACCCAGCAATTCCAGTCCTAGATTTCGATCCCCAAAACACAAAAACAATCATTCAAAAGGTAAATTGTACTCCATGTTAACTGCAGCCCTATTTATGACAGCCAGGTTATGAAAACAGCCTAAGTATCCCCAAAATACATGAGTGAATGAAGAAGATGCAGGATACATACACACTGGAATAGTATTCAAGTAATACCTATGAGGAAGTTTTCACCTAAAAGTAGGCCAGCGGTTACTCAGAGTTCTTCATTTGATAAGTTCACAGAAAAAAATGCTTTTCTGAGTACTTTTGAAATGAGGGCCTCCTTAGTGGCCTAGGGGTTAAGATTCAGTGGCATCACTGTGTTGGCTTGAGTTCAATCCCTGGCTGGGGAGTTAACCCACATACGCTGCTCCCCTCAGCAGTGTACTTCAGTCCATCTGCCTGTGCGGCTTCCCTCTCTGCCTCTGGTGACTCCTCTCACCACCACGCCCCACCTCCTGCACCTCTGACCTACACCCTAGTTCTTCTATGTAAAACTAAATAACACCTTTAAAAATATATATAAAGAGATAATTTTAAAACAGTGAATTAATTCACCAATGAATCTTAAATTCATCAGGTCTATATTATGCATATATGTATAAAATTTGAACTAACAAATAGAATTATATTTGATTTTAAAGCTTTTGTATTTGCAAGAGTGTAGTCATTAAACTAGACTTAAGTTAAGCCAGGTTTTAATATTCTGTCAATCACAATCCCCCTTTATTTAATAACTCATCAGAGATATTTGACAATGGGAAGGAAACAGATTATATGGTTGAGATAACAATTTGAATTATTTTTATCTCAAGTAATTGTTAACAGCAATGTGAAACACAGAAGAACTTGGAAAGTTATTATTCATTTTCTTTTTGTACCTCCATCAGTTTAATTCAGAGCTCTAAGCAGGTGTGATGAAATATTCATTTTCTGGTTTATCCTAATCACATTAGTGGGCGAAGACAAATAGAGCAAGTGGTACTATATTGGAAAGCAAGGGTTTTAGTGTGGAAACAGAAAAAAACCCATAAAAAGAAAACTAAGTTGCTCTGGAAGCATCAACAAGGGCCAGTAACCATAACTCATGAGAAATTATAGAGTGGCATGTTTCCCTTAACGTTTTTCTAGATAGGGAAAGATTTCGGCACTGAAGGATGAAGTGGTCCTCTATTGAGCTTGGTGCCTTGGATCAACCTACTAGTTTTTAATTGCTTTTTTTTTTTCATTGTGATAGCCCTGGTTGAAACATAGTATAGGATCCAGAGATGTAGGTTCACACCTCTGCAGACATGTATTACCACATCACACCTACTACCAAGGCAGAGAAAAGATTTAAGAGACATTGATGCAACGGACAATTTTGCTATTTCATCTTTGAGCTGTCTTTGCCCAGCTTGTGGCAGATGCGAGGGCTGCCGTGTTCTTAAACTCAACTCACTTCTACCAATCCAGACACAGTTGATCAATACGAGCCATCTGATTTGGGTTGAAGTTTTCTGAGAGTTTTACTAATTAAAAAAAAAAAAAATCTATCAGAAAAAGATGTTGATATTCTCTAGTACAGATAACTGCAGAATACTGACATATGAGTTGTATAAGTTGTTAACTGCCATGAGCTTCACCACAGAGAAGAGCAGGAAGGTGATCGTAAATAAGCAGTATTTTCTAGCTCAAGGCTAAGCTAATTTTCTTTAACAGAGGGCCTTCAGGATGTTCTATTCTTCTAAACAGGATTCTAAAATATGAAACCTGAGGGTGGCGGCGGGAGAACAGTGTTGTTCTAGTTCTCTCTTCTTCCCTTGTTACCCATATCACTGGACAATGCAGATTTACTCATCAGGAGACTTGTGCTTGCAGAAACAGGAACTATTCATCTAGGCTTGTTCCTTATTCACAGCTTGCATGATAAAATGGCTCAGGTTGTAGTGACCAGGGGACTTAATTCCATGCCAGGATTGTACAAGCTCTTAATGTATTTCGCTACAGTCATAATGTAAATTTAATGTTCCAATATGGATGTTTCCTATCCTTATGTTTTATGGTATTTCAGTGGAGCATGGGGTTTCTACTTATTCTACCACTATAGCAGATATTCCCAAGGAATAGCTCTATGATATTCATGAAGATTATTTTTCTACAAGAGTAGCTGAAATTCCTGTTACATGATTTTTAAAAAATTCTAGATCGTAATTTGGCAAGAGCATTAAGGTAGAGATAAATATATGAAATTAGTAGTTGGATTTTATCTATTCACATTTTGTCAGGTTAACATCAACACTTTGCTAATAAGCTGCTTAAGAATGCTCTGTACTCAGTATGTGCAAAGTGTATATTTATTATTTAGGTAAATTGTGAAGAAAAGCTGGAAATTCTTGAAGGCCGTTGAGTTTCCACTGGGATCTGTCATATACATTTTGTAGCAGGTATCAGCTTCACAACACCATGAGTGCAAATAGATTACGATGTTAATGGATATTTGTCTTCTTAAAAAAAGAATCTTCTTGGGCCTCCCTGGTGGCACAGTGGGTTAAGCAACGCGCTATGAAGCAAACCTCAGCCACTGCAGCACAAGTTCTATCCCTGCTGCCGGCCAGGGAGGGAAGCCACATGGCTCGGCAGACCTCTCCTGCCTTGCCTGCTGCTCCCCTCAACAGTGTACTTCTGTTGATCTGCCTGTTCTGCTCTCCGCTCTGTCTGTGGTGAATCCTCTCACCCCCTCACCTCTGGCCTGTACCCCAGTGCTTGTATGCATAAATAAATAAATCTTAAAAAAAAAAAAAAGAATTTTCTTGTATATTGAGTGGACTTTGAACCATTTGCAGTTAGTGCCCAAACACATAATGGAGCAGGAACTATCTTATAGGGATGTGTTTACTCTAAAACTTAGCGATGTGAATTGAGCAGTAACAATAAAGAAATATTGGCTTTAATACTAAAATGTGAAGTACTTATTTTTAAGTATTCCTAATTTTAGCTCTACTCTAATGCATTCATTTACTTTCTTAGTCCCAGTTTCATTGGATTGGAGAGAGCATTTCTTTAACATTGTTTTTACCTTAAGATTTTTTTTTAAAGATTTATTTATTTATGCATACAAGAGCTGGGTACAGGCCAGAGGCGCAGGGGGTGAGAGGACTCACCAGAGACAGAGTGGGGAGCAGAACAGGCAGACTGACCGAAACACACTGCCGAGGGCAGCAGCGGGCGAGGCAGGAGAGGTCTGCTACGCCATGTGGGTCCCTCCCTGGCCAGCGGCAGGGATCGAACTCGTGCTGCAGTGGTTGCGGTTTGCTTCATAGTACGTTGCTTAACCTGCTGCGCCACCAGGGAGGCCCTTTACCTGAAGATTTAAAAACTGGTCTTAAAGGTATAATTATCTGACCCATTAAAAAACTACAAACAGTGTACAGTGTCTGTTTGTAGTGCACATGTACACAAGCTAATTCCCTCATCTGCTTTTTTTCCCTCTTTGAATAGATACAGCAAAAAAATAAGAGTTATAGAAAAAATTTTCCCATATCTTTAAGCTCAAATGGAATCATGACACTTAAGTTTGTGAAGAGAGTTTGCTCTACAATTATAAGAAATAGTAGTTTACCAGTGATTATTTCTTTATTTTTTAAAAGATGTATTTTAATTTTTTATGCATACAAGAGCTGGGGTGTAGACAAGAGTTGTGGGGAGGGGAGGCGAGTGAGAGGATTCACCAGAGACAGAGTGGGGAAAAGAACAGGCAGATCTACTGAAATACACTGCTAAGGGGAGCTTACAGGAGAGGTCTGCTGCTCCATGTGGGTTAGCTCGCTGGCCAGGGATTGAACTTGTGCTCCAGTGGCTGTAGATAGCTTCATAATGCTGCGAATAAACCCCTTGTGCCACCAGGAATACCCTGATTACATCTTTAATCATTATAAAGATATAAGTGGGAAATCTTGAGGGTGGATAAAAAGTAAAATCTCTGCAAACATATTTCTCACAACCCAAAAGGCTTACCCAAAAGGCTTAAGACATAAAAGTTACAAATTAAATTGCAAGCTCCTTAGAGTCAGAGAACCTTTTTATTCCTAAATATGTAAAGTACCATGACTTCTTCAAAAGAAATGAATTATCCTATAATAATGGCAAAATAATTCTAAAAAATGAAATGTGTCTTCATAAGACAAACATTATCTTTCTTCTTGGTTGATGAGTTGGCATAACCTTTCAAGGTAACTCTAGAAAATGTCTTGTTTCAGAATTATTTTTCAAATAATTAGTGAAATGTCAACAAATTAATTTTTGAAGAAAGATTAATTTCCATTATGGTAATTTTTCAACTGGATAAGAGACTGGATAAAAGATGAGAATACTGGGAGATTATAAGGAGAGAGAGAAAAATGTTTAATTCAAGAAGATACATAGGTCAGTTTGAAAAATACTGTAAATCTTTCCTCCTTTTTTTTTTCCCAAAGAAAAGACAAATTTGATACGTTAAGTACAGATCTGTTGAGACACTTTCTATTTGCTTCTGCAAATTTCAATCCATTAGTTCTACTTCAATGTACTGAAATTCTTATCACCTCTCAATAATTGAGGATGATTTTATCAGTGTCTGAATGTTCCTCCTCGATCTACTTCCAGTCGCAAATTTAGATGACCTGCCTAACAGCCATATTCTCTTTTTCTAATAATCAGTTATAATGCTGCCTATTACTGCAGCCATTTTCACGGCCATTGAATAATTTTTACTTCTAAAAATTTCAAATCTAATATTTTACCTCATATCCTTCAAAATTTTCCTCAATTTGCTTCCACTAAGTCCGATGATGATGGCAGTGATGATCATTATCATTAGAGGCATTTAAATCTCCTCTGGACCAGAGCCCTGATCTTTTCACTCTGGTCTTAATAATGACCTACATCCTGACTTGACTTCTGTCCAGGCTCCTCTGCCTAGATCCCTGGTCTCCCTCATAGGCCAAGAATTCCCTGGAGTTTAAAATGAGATTATGCCGGGCTACAACAGCAGCTTTTCCTGAAGAGCTGAAAATGTCTGGAGGTTTTACGACAGCACAATGCCAAAGAGACAGGTGAAGGCACAAAAAATTCCAAATCCCTTGCCTCAAGGTAGGATAGAATCCATGGCGGAATTGTGTCCTGGAGTTTCCTATAGACTTGGGTGAAGAATAGGATTTTGGGAACTCCTATTATTTTTCAAATGATTAGTGAAATGTCAACAAATTAATTCTTGAAGAAAGATTAATTTCCATTATGATAATTTTTCAACTGGATAAGAGACAGGATAAAAGATGAGACTACTGGGAGATTCTATGGGGGCAAAGGGTTAAGGTGCAGCACTATGACGCTATCCACAGTCACTGCAGCACTAGTTGGATCCCTGGCCAGGGAGGGGACCCACATGGTGCAGCAGACCTCTCCTACCTCCCCGCTGCTCCCCTCAGCAGAGTATTTCAGTCGACCTGCCTGTTCTGCTCCCCACACTGTCTCTGGTGAAGCCTCTTACCCCCCACCTCTGGCCTGTACTCCAGTTCCTATATACATAAAAAATAAATCTTAAAAAAAAAGAACAGGATTTCACCTAAAATCATATTTTTGTTTGGCTTCTATCATTCCTCTACATTTTTTATGTTTCTCTATATAGTGATTATTTAATAAATCATTTGCAAAGAGTCCTAGTGTACAGTAGGTTTCTATCTTATTTCAAAAATACAGTAGGCTATCTTATGTCAAAAATAACAAATTACCTACACCTTTTAAGCTACTAACTTTTCCCCCTAAAGCTGTGATCACTTAATATATATACACATACACCCTTACACGTTCAAACATGCTCACACTTTCAGTTTTTTTGTTTGCTTGCTTTTTTATATCATGAACAGTATATCCCTTAAATGAAACAATGGGGTTTTATATAAAGAGTGCTTTATTCTGATCTCCCTATGGCAATATCCTTTTCCATGAAATGAAAACTCCAGGGAGCAGAGGAGAATTCCCCATCTAAATCTAGTCCCATTTATATAGCAGTTTTCAGATACATGGTAGATGGAATTTTCCTAATGAGACTATCACTCAGTTCTACCTCCAGAGCATGTGGGCTTCTTCCCTAGCCCTCAGTAACATACAGGTTACAGGTTTTCCATCCACTTCTCCAGTCAGAAGAAGATAAAGTATCGTTGGTAGAGGAGGTATTACATGGGTGAAGATCATTCATATGTACATGAGACCCTACTAGTAAGATGCAACAGGGCATGGGACTGGAGGGATGGTAACCAGCAGAGGATTCCACTGTAACTCTTACTCAGCATCTGCCCACATAAGGAATAAATCCAAAGAGGGGGGGGAAATAAACTGCAAAACAAAAAGAAAGCTATTTATAAGGGTCAGGATACTCTCATGTCCTTCAGTAAAATCTTGTAACCACCAGATATAAAGTATTATTTTCACTTATAATGATTAGATCTTTTCAAGTGAGATTATTTTCTCTGCATCATCCTACTTTTGCTGTGTTTATCACAGAATGAGTATGTACATGTGTGTGCAATCAGGTTATGTGTGTGTTGCTGTGTGTGAATCTCTGTTTTAGATCTTCAGAAGCTATCTCCTGTTGTTAAAAATTGTGACATGTTCTATTTAACCTCACCTGGTCAGTATGAGTGGATAGAGACTAACAGAGTCCCAAACCAACATGGTGTCTACGTCACTTTTCTTATCTAGGAGAGGGTAAGACAATCTCAAAGTATAATCTCATCAAGTTCACTGTAGTTGTCATTCACAGTACCTTTCACAGTGGTTTAAAATGGGATAATAGCGCACTGATCCCCCAAGAAGGACTCAGTACAGCTCATCCAACTACCAGCTAGTGTGATGGAATGGTGCTAGATGCTTAGGTTAAGGACAGTTGACTTTAATTTATGTTTCATTTGTTCTCAAAATTATCCCATTCTTAACAAGAGAGAATAGCCTTAAGTGTGAATCTAGAAATAAATTGTACTATAACAGCTAGGATCAGTATGAAGGGTACCTCAAAATATTTAGTTATATCAATAATTATCAAAATAGCAACATTATTTTCATGTTTCAATAGCCAAGACATGGAAGCAACCTAAGTGGTCACTGACAGATGAATGGATAAAGACAGTGTAGTCATAATGGGATACTGTCTGGCTTAAAAATGAAGAAAATCCTTCTTTTTTTTTTAATACCATGGATGGATTTTGAGGGCATTATGCCAAATAAAATACATGAGAAAAAACCAAATGTATGATGTCTGTTGTGTGTGGAATCTTAAAAACAAAACAAACTGAACTCATAGACATAGTAGCTGCAAGTAAGAGTGTGGTGGAGGGTGAAAATGAGTAAAAAGTAGTCAAAAACATGCAAATTTCCGCTTAAGATAATTCCTGGCTATGCAATGTACAGTGTGATGACTACAGCTAGCAATTACATAGTGTATATTTGGAAGTTGTTAAGAGAGCAATCTTAAAATTTCTCATCATAAGGAAAAAAATCTGTAACTATTTGAAGTGATGGATATTAAACTTACCATGGTAATCATTTCCTTATAATATATAGTGACGTGATTACCAGTATAAGTTTAGATTATCATCCATCTCCTCATATTGCTATAAACTGAATCTATCTGTATCTGTCATCTATACATAATCATTATGTTACACTTGTTACACACATAAAACTAATATAATGTAGTCTGTCAATGATAGCTACATAGAAATGAATTCCCAAACATTCTTTTTTTCATTTCTAAGTTACATTTATCGTGGTAAGTAGGTTTACATCCATTGTATCTGCTCTGGGGTTACAGGTTCAAACCTCTATGAATGGATACTTTCACACCCTGCACCCCACCAGTGCTCAACAACATTCCACCACGTTCTTTCTAATGAAAATCTACCCTTACAACACTCCTCAACCAGAGACCGAAGTTCCTGAACATATGAATACCATGGATTCACCTGGTTGAATTCCAACTCCCAGTCCACCCCTACTGTATCAAAGAGAGCGAATAACTCTATCATTGTTTTAATGATGAATACATTTGAGCCAGTGACTTGACTTTTTAAAGTTTAAACTCAAATTAAGACTGTCAGACTATCATTTCTATAGTTTTTCTGTTACAGTGCAACAACAGATTAGATACAAGTATGAGAGGCAGATTAAAAACAAAATAAGGATGGTATCACTCATATGTAGACTATAGAGAAATCAAACAGGGTAAAAGACAAACATTAAGAGCAACCCTTCAAAAATGATCATAGAGAAGAGATACTCAAAAGGAGGAGGAGAGGAGTAAGAAAAAGTGGGTAGCTAGCAGAGCACATGAACTATGGGGAGGGCCTACATGTGCTTTAGGGGGAAGGGCTACTGTATCTACACCTGAGAGGGGGAAATGCTATACTGTCAAAACACTAACAAGGATATAAAACAGTGATGCCAATAAAAGAAATAAAAACTAAAAAGGGATATTGGAGAAAGAAAGAAGAAAGAAAACCACAGAGGCACAAAGATCAGCATTTAATTTTTCCATACTCTTTTTGACAATATGTATGGGTGTTTATGTTATAATAATAGATGGGATAATAATATTGCTCCCTAAAAAAAGTTGATCAGAAACTCCGTTCACAGAATTACCTTTTACAGGGCTCATTATTATAAACATCTATATGGGCTATATCTAGATAGTTAAATATTCTAGGTTCTTTTGTAACATATGAAATTACTAATAGATTCTATTTTTATCCACATTTCTGACAGCTTTCTGTGAAAGTTGCGTAGTATACAAAACAGTATTATCATTTTTGTAGAAATAAGCTCTTGAACAAGGAACGAAAGTTACATTGCTTGTAAGTGCAGTAAACCAACTCTAGAGAGATTTGAGATGTTACTTAATGAGTAATATGTCCTCTTTTTTAAAAATAAAAATTTCCAGTTTTTATAGTTCATACATAATTAATTCTGAAATATTTTAATAGCCAATAAAGTTATAAAGTGTCTATAGCAATATTTTCAGCTATTCTATATCAGTACATAAAGAACTTGAAATAACATTAGGGCTTGATATTATTCAAATAATAAAAAGTAAATCATCCATAATTATAGAGTTTTTATCACAGTAATTAAAATTTACAAAATATAACTGCTGTGCAATTATGATAATGGTAATAAAAGACAATTTTCTTCAACAAGGTCACTGTTTGAAATTTAGCTACAATAATATAGTCATTATTTTAGAGAATTAGCTCCCAGATTTTTTATCAACTGTACTAATATATTTACTTAGCTCTTTCTCTACAATTCTTTGGAGAAATATATACCTAAAAGAAGTAAAAACGTACTATGCGATTTTAAATTGGTAATATTTCTCTTGAGTGTGTGTACGTATGTATATATGTATATATATATGCGTGTGTATATATATATATATATATATATAGACACACTGATATTTTTTTAACTTTAAAAGTGCATTCATGTAATTTTCCATGTAGAAAAAGCGCATACCTAGGAAAGTTATGCTTCCTTTCTAATTCTAGGTTTATCAAAATGACTCCAATTATACCATGACTTTCAACTTTTGAATCCAGCCAGTTTATCCATGTACCAAATAACCTATAGAAAATGATGACATTCTCAGGGAGGTCAATGCCCTGATTTCCCCTTTTTCAACCACTCTATTCCTTCTTTTCCTTTCTGCCGCGGAATTCATTTCTCCAGACGCCCTGCTTCTGAACTCATTTCCATTGACATTTTGTGGTCTAACACTCAGCCCTTAAATATTCAGGCTCCCTAACTTTGTCTTTTACTCTGCTCAGGTACCTAGATGCAGGGATTCTTCACCTTTTCCAGTCCTTATCATCATGTGTACCAACTACACAATATAAATTCAGATCAGTGAGCCCACACAGAATGTAGGACGCCCAATCAGCACTTCTGGGATAGTCCAAACTAGCTAAGAACAGGGTATTTACAAGGTCAGTTCCCCTTTCTCAAGACTTGACCAAATTAATGGTGTTCACTGTAGATCTTCTGAGTTTCAAAAACTTGCTACTATACATACTGTAAGATCATTTTTAAAAAGAAATGGCAATATCAATAAAAAGTTACTCACTAGCTGAGGGGCAGATTGATGATAACAGGTCTCACTGACATATATTCATAAAGTATTCCTAGAAATACTGCATGTTTTCAGTTAATTACAATATCAATGATGTGTCAATTAGTGACACATTGTTAAAATAAACTACTGGGAAGATGCTATACTAGATCAAATCTCTGGTGAAGTGAAGTTTACTGTAACAAGAGTAATTTCCCAGAATAGCTTAGTATTAAATTGCCAAATACCCATGATTTCCTTTAAATCTACCTATTAATATTTCCAGCACTAATTATTCTAAATTATATTTCAATGTGAACATATTTTAAGCTTATATCAATTTTTATGTACATAAGCCACTAACTTAATACCTCTAGTAAAACATAACTTTGATATTTTTCATATATTCTAAGGGATAATTTTTTTTTGTTCCAATGTCTATTTTATCTTGTAGCTAGAGAATTTAAAAAAGAAATAAGAAGCTCTTCAGCAACAATATTTTATAGTCGTTTAAATGTCTTAATGACCCTAAAAATCATTTGGGACTTACATAGTTCCATAGAGAGATCTATAGTAACACAATTCACATATAAAATATGGAGAGAAATGTTATGTGCTTTTTAACTTTGTCATTATTGATTTACTCCTTTGTGAGTAGTAATTATAACTTTTTACTAGATGCTCTCCTATCTTTTGATCATTTTAATTTTTAATCTTTTGATATATTTCATATATTTATAGGTATCTTTCTTTATGAGTTGCATAGTATTATAAGATAATTCATGGTATATTTTGGACATTTGGTTCATCTGAATCATTTTAAAATCTTGCAATTTTTACATGTGATCCCATATGTCTATTAACCAAAATATGAATCTGCAATAAGGTCACTTTTGATGTTGATGTTTGCCTAAAGTCAACTGTTTCGTTATGACAGTCATGGAAATCCTGCTAACTTCCATTACTACAAGAAGAGCAGGTTATATTCAACCATAGAAAGGGAGTGCAGGAAAATGATTACTATAAAAAATCCTAGTATGTTTGTTTTTAATATATACCAACTTCTCCTAAAATATAGATGGGAATGAATAGAAAAACCAAAATAATAATAAAAAAAACCTTGAAAAAGAATAAAAAAATTGAAGGAATTATAACATTGGATTTTAGGGATCACTCTAAAATTACATTAGTTAAAAGTGTAGTGTTGGTGATGGTGGAGAACTGACACAGAGAACAATGGAACAGAGTAGAAAGTCCTATTTTCTATTATGAAGTGGACCCATGCTTATGTGACCAACTTCCAACTTATTTTTGACAGAATTACAAAACCACAAAATTAATTCAATATATGAAGAACGGCATCTTCATTTGAGCTGAAACAATTAGAATTATGAGGAAGAACAGAAAGCCACAAATACAAACTTTGAATTAAAACTCATATAAAAGCTAAATGTAAAGTCAAAGTTATACAACTTTAAAGGCACACAGGAGAACATTTTTGTGATTTGTCATTTTTTAGAGTGTTCATGGGTACACACATAATAGAATCATTTTTCCCTTTTCCCCAGTATTTTTAAGAAACACATTTACTTTCTGGAGTTTTGCAAACAACCTTTTATGACACAGCATATTAATTACTCTAAATGACTAGTTCTTATATACAAAGAATATTTGGATTTTGTTTCCATGGAGATTACATATCTGTATAACAATCTCTATTTTAATTAACCTGTTCTCCATATCATGAATAGCACCAGTCTGTTGCATATGTGTACTTTGTATATGTACATAATTGCTAGTGTTTATGTCGTATGTTGTGTGATGATGCTGAACAAAAGAAAGGTAAACCAGAAGACTGAGGGTGAATGAAAAAAGAAATTTGTTTTCTACCACCATCATCATTGTTATTTTGGGATTACATTTTTATTCCAACATAAGTTTGGGACAGTTTGGATAGACATTGAAATTTGTGTTTTCTTTTCACTTACCAGGTATTCATTTTTAGAAAAAAAGAACATCATGACTGTGTTTATATTATTCAAAAAAATCTTTTCCTCTTTCTTAATTATAATCTTCTTGATGGGGAAGAAACAGTTTCTTCCAAATCTGAAGATTTCTTTAGAACAACACTTTGCAAAGACTAGACACTTCTACCCCATTGGTGTCAACCTACAGGATTTAGCAATTCACTATTCTAGGTTCCATAATTGTGGAACTAAATTCTGGGATAACCAATGCCTCTCACATTCTCAGTCACAGAAATTCAGATTTAAAATCAAACTATTAGTTATCTTTGACCATTTCACTGAATATGTGTGTTTAAGAGATTACTGTCTCCTATTGGAAAAAAGTTTAATATTTGCTCATGAGAGACTAATACATATTATCTAATCCTAGTATATTTTTGCTTCTGCATTCTTTAATAGGGGGTAAAAAGAAGCAGCTATAAATAGATAGGTACAAACAAAAATAGAATTAGTATATACATAATTTGGTTTATATTTATATAGTTTATATAACACATACATATATAGAAAGAGAGAGGGAGGAGAGGAAGAACATGGGGGAGAGAGGGAGAGTAAGAGAACTTTAATTGCTGCCACTAAGCTTTTAGCTGAATGTAGTTTTATAAGTACAATAGCACAGAGGAAACTACTCTGAATGATTCTTAGATAGTTATTATACAGAATGACCCCTATGTCGGGTCAGTGCAAATAAGGAAAAGCTTGGCTAGTCTTAACCTAGAAAGTTATAAAATATGTCAAATGGATGCCTCTCAAGTGTGCGATAAAAATGCATCTTCACTGCCTCTAGCAATATTGTCCCTGACCTCAGAGCATTATTGAAGAGAGACCAATTGAACACTTTAATTTCCACATAAACTGCTGATCATGATGGTTCAGACAAGCCAGATGGCAGCAGGAGTGATAAATGATGTTGATGCCTCAGGAGAAATGAGCTACTAAAATTATATTATATTCAACTGGGATTTTAAAACACGCAATATAATTAAAATTGTTATTCCATAGCAAAATGTTACACCTCTTTATTTAATAGAGTGTTAGATGAGGAGGAGACTAATGTGTGCATTTGTTTTGTAGACGGTGTTCTGTTCTATTTGTAGATGTTATACCAGTGGAAGAATTCAGCACAAAGGGAGGATCTCCTAGTACACTCATAAGCACACCTGTCTTAGTCTGGAGTTGGGAGCAGAGGTAGGAAGATCAATGAAATAGCGGGGATGCTTGGTCTCATTCAAATGCAAAAGCAAGACACATTATAGGAAAATCATTTACTATTCTAAGAAACATTCTTTGAAATGTCCTGAAATAATTTCTTTCTGAATGAGTGTTGTGAGACTATATTGTTTGCATTAATTAAAGCTCTGGTTGCTCTGCTGAAAGATTCCACTTAATGAGCAGATCATCATCATTAAATGAATGAAAATAATGTACTTCGTATGTTCACTTTTGTTTATAGGGAAGCATATATCTGAAGGCTTATAGTACTTGGGGTTGCCATTTCATGTTCTCTTCCCAGTCAATGAAGAGGACAGAATGGCCTTCTTTACCTTTCTCTCAAGTACCTGTCTCCTCCCCTGCACTCTCCTACCCTCATCAAAAGTAAAAGTAAATATTCCCCTTAGGACCATGTCAGTAAAATACAGCAACTCAACAGCTGGCAACATGGAGAATAATTTCTTCGATTTACACCAACTGGGGACTGAATGTTGGCTACATCATCGTCATGGCCCAATGCAAAAGAAAAATGCAGGTCTATGGTTCAAAACCAAAAACATACGCCACAGAAAGAAATACAGATCTTTGCAGTCTCTGATGGGCTCTTTCTGCAATGGTGTCTTCAGAGCTCTTTTCAGTATCCTCTCCCGTGGGCACCCACTGGACTCGGCGTGCACAGCCTCACAGACCTGACAGCCGTGAGTGATGTGTGGCTTTGCGGATGCTGGGTTCCCTCCCCCCAAACTCCAAGCAGGACTGCCCTGTTCCAAGAGTGGGGAGGTCAAGGCAGCCTCCCATTCACCCTGATTTCCTGACCAATGCACTGTGGCCAGAGGATTCGCAGGATTGCAGCCTCCAACTGAGAGAACGCTGTCCCTTGAGAGGGAGGGGAGCAAGAGGATCGCCCTTGCTGAGTTGTCCAGAATGCGAGTGGCAACGCCAGTCTCTGGTTGGACAGGGATAACCCTGCTGTGGGCCACCCAAAGCAGCAGGGGGCCCCTGCACAGAAGCAGGAAAAGGGGCCAAGCAAGGCTAACGGGAGAGGGAAAGAGTGGGCATCCAAGAACCATCACAGGGAAGAGGTAGGGAGGGAGGGGGCCTGAAACGAAGATCCAAACCCTGGGTTCCTTCAGGCTTCACTCACAATACAAGCAAATAGAAATCCTGAAGACAAAACCCCAACAACTTCCAAGTTCATGATCACAGAGAATTTAGCCCCAAGCAGGCAGCCTTCGCTTTTGGGACCCAGTGTGATTGCAAGGTCAGCTGCCTTGTAGCCAGCTCCGGGAGTACTTCCTGAGAGAAGGAAATCAGTGTAATAACAGCTTCTGTGAATTTACCAGGCTCAAAACATGGCCTGCCATGGAACTTCATAACCCACCATTTTTTAATTTAGTACCGAGAAATATTTAATGCTTTAAGATAGGATTTTTATATTTTCACTGTGTTCAATAGAATCCTATTTTCAGACTAAAAGAATGACTTCTCTAAACACAGCAAATATTAATAGCCTAGAACCTACAACTCAGGCTTTTTTGGGGGGATGGGCTGGCATAATAAAATTGATATTTATTCTCCACTCAGTGTCTGAGCTCACAAAGAGTCAGCATGGCGGTTTGATTCTATTTTGGCAATTAATATGATTTCCTGAATAGAGCTCCCCAAATGAGCACAGCACTAAGTAAACATACTTAATGAGTCATCTAAGGAATGGAAAAGGCTTTAATTGACTTAATTGTGAAGTTCTGTTCTATGTTTGTCTGTCTGGGATCAGAGGATGAACATCCACTGATGGTCACATTTGCGAGAGGGTTCTCCAAGTTGCAGCTCTTCACCTTCATTCTGCCACCGCCCAGATGGTACAAATCATGTGAAAAAGACAGTGTAACTGAAATGCAGCCAAGTTATCAAACATACAATTAATGAGTGCAAAGAAATTTCATTTAATCCTTGCAAGTATCAATTCAAACTGGTGAGAAAACAATTACACAATGGAAGAACAGTTTTTGTTTACCTAGGATTTGGTAAAGCCTAGCAAAAGTAGAGTGCATTAACTTTCAATGTATGTAGTGCCATACTCTATCTTTACATTGTTTATGCATTTAAGCTAAATAGACCATAAAAAAACTAAGATATTTATTAAGTATGATATAATATACTGTTCCTGGCAGATTAAACCTCATGTGCAGCAACTATCCCTTAAAAAAATAAAGTATTGGCCTCCCCTGGTGGCGCAGTGGGTTAAGCAATGCACTAGGAAGCAAACAGCAGCCACTGCAGCACGAGTTCGATCCCTGCTGCCGGCCGGGGGGGACCCACATGGTGTGGCAGACCTCTCCTGCTGTGCCCGCTGCTCCCCTCAGCAGTGTACTTCTGTTGATCTGCCTGTTCTGCTCCCCGCTCTCTGTGGTGAATCCTCTCACCCCCCTACACCTCTGGCCTGTACCCCAGTGCTTGTATGCATAAATAAATAAATCTTTTAAAAAAAAAAAAGTATTTCCTAAACTCAAGAATGAGATGCAGCATTTTTAAGAGTAAATTTTCAATTCTAGCCTCCATAGAAACAGCAGGTAGAGAACATCTTTTATTGCTCATCATCTCAACTGTCTATTTTGTATAAGGAAGTCTAGAAAGTGTTTTTAAAACATTACAGAATTTGAGCTGATCACCCACATTTTTTGTTTGTTTCAGGAAAACATTTCCCTACTCATTAAAAAAGGTCTTTCTATGATTAAAATTTCAGAGATAAATTTACAATAGTTGCAAAGGGCAACCTTGGCCAATAACTAAACAGAAGCTAGGATTCTACATATTGAACATAAATATATTTGGGAAAACATAAGCCACTTTTTCCTATAATCAGATTTTGTAGCCATAGAACTATATACAAATATTAGAACAATGAAAAAATAATACATACTTATACTTCACACTTGAGGTATTCTTTCCCTGAACTTTTTCCACTTAAGTCTTTGGGTACTGAGAAAGTTCTGTTGTGGTTCTTTTAAAGTGGAATATTTTATATTGAATCAAGATATTTAACTCAGTATGAAGAAATAAGTTACATTTGAATTTCTTTTAATAACTCTAACTCATCATTTCTATTCTCAGTGTTCTCCACATTTTTAGTATTTTAAATGAGAAATGAGATGAATCATGTGAAATGGTTCTTTTTAAAATATTTTGATGGAAATGTCTTGATGAGAGATCCAGCAAATGATAGGCCCCTTAAATATTAGCTATTTTCCTTACCATAACTTAAGGATAAATTTATTCAAGTAATGTGATGGTGCTGAGTGTCACATCTGTAGGATAAAGCAAGCATCTCTCAAACTAATTCTGTGCCGCTCCCGTCCCTGCTTAAGTTTCGTTCTAACTTTGCTCACATGCCCCTCACTCCCCTCCGTTCTTAAAGGTAGCCAAATTGGGAACTTGCATGTGTTGTTCCTCCAGATATCCTGCAACATTAATCCACATCAATACTGCCAGGATGAAAAGTGACTAGAAGAATGAAAACATTACTATGTATTCCATGAATAAGTACTTGTATTGCTGAGTATTTGAGATTTCCATTTATGTCAGGGACTATTTCTTTATCTTATTCCTTTTAGAGTATTTAGAAAATTAAAGTATGACACTGCTACAGGTATTTCTTTACTATTATTAAAGGTATTCCTTCACTTCCTTGCTTTTAATCTGAAGAGTAAGGGTAGATTCTACAGACAGTGGTGTGTTTGGTTGGGTTACACTTGTAAGCATAAGAGCTTGCTGTTAACTACCTTTTGAGATCCTTATTTTTATCATCTTTCTGTGGGGAGATAACTCTCAAAGGACTCTCATATCTTTGCACAAGTTCTGCATATCATCTATGCAAAGGTAGTGACAGCCTTTTGTTGTTGAAGACTGTCTTTTTAAAAATGTTTACATATTGCACTTCTTGGGAGACAGTTCAGTTCATTCTACAGTGCAGAGGACAGTTTGTTACAGAAAAGTAAATACGATGAATATAATGTCTCCCTCTGGCAAAGTAGCAGGCTTGCTAACAGCCCTCTTGTAAGTCTGGGGTTTCCTGAGTGGGTATGTTACCTATCCACTGTGTGAGAGCATTTTCTAGATCCCACCTACACTGCACCAAGGGACTTGGGGAATAAGAACAAGTTTCAAATATGCAGTATGGTACCACTAATCATCATCGCCATGCTACATATTACAGTCCCATGTCTTATTTTATAACTGTAAATGTACAAACTTACAGATTTTTTTTAGTAATTTGAAGGTATCTTTCAATTTATTTCTGTCTTTGGTCTTTTACCCACATATTTCTATTAGGACATATATATATATATATATAAATTTTCCCCAAGATTTGCTCATCATAGCTGGTTTCCTACAATTTTAGCATGATGTTTCTAAACATATTTGACTTTGTATTTGTCCTGCTTAGGATTCATTTTTTCCTGATTTGGAGGCTTGAGATCTTTCTATAGTGTTGCAGTTTACTGGCCATTATCTAGATGAAGCCCCTGCTTAATTTTCTGCTCTTCTTCTCTGGTGTTCTAGTTAAATATATTTAAAAACTTTTCAATATGTCCCATAATTCTCTAACATCCTTTCTTCATGCTCTCACTTTTCTTGGTACTTTTCTCTAAATGTTTATATTGACTCATTTGCAAATTTTCTAACCCTCTATGCTATTAAACATGTCTACTGAACTTTAAATTTAAGTCATTCTATTTTGCAGCCTAGAAATTTATATTTAATTGTATTTTATATATCCTAATGCTCCACTGAAGTTCACCATTTTGCCTGAAGTGAATAGAGGATATATATATATATATATATATATATATATATATATATATAATTTATTCTGTTGATATTCTCAGCCTTAACTCAATCCTGGAACTGGGAATTCAGGTCTTTAAATTTATTTCCTCTTTGCATACCTTTTCCAGGACAGCCAGAACCAGATATTTTAGTCTCCATTGTTGCTTTAGTAATTAAGTGCCACAGGCAAGTATCTTTCTAATAGTTTGTTATTAATGAGCATGCCATTCCATAACATCATCAATTACAAGTGAAGTTATCATGATGTCAATTCAGGTAATTATCAACATTGCATTTCTCCCTTACATGAAAGGAAACTTTGAGCTTATTAACTAATATAGAAACTCAATACCAAAATCTCAGTGTAAGGGACTAACTCCAGGGGCTACTCCCATTTCTAATTAATGAAGCTTAAAGGACACATATGGCCTACTCGAGTGGTTTAATTGAAAAGTTTAGTAAATGAAAAGTTTTTAGAGGTGTGGACAGGGTGAGAAAACAAATAATGATTGAGAACCCATTCTCACTCTTTTCTAGGACTGAAGGGAACAGTGAAAACTAGATGAACTGGGGAAACAGGAGGGGAGCGGACAGACCAGACACTTGTCAGTGATGGAGGAAAGAAGAGGGCTCAGGCGCAGTGACTGATCTGACTCCGTTCTTCTCATTCTTAGATCGTAGATCTCCTCCCATGCGGTAAACTTAACAGAAAGTCTTTAAATTTATTTAGAGATGAAAGAAATTTGAAGGCTATAATCAATGGAGCTTGGCCCCTGGATATAAAGTTTGGGAAAATGGAGAATAACCAGCATGCACAGAAAGGAAAATAAGTTACTACTCTCGTAACTTTTATCACTTTTAGAGAAAATTCAGAAAATTTTCAATAAATATTAAAATTTCCCCCCACTATTTTTTTTTCTTTTTTTGTCCATCTCCATCTCCCATTTATATATGCTTCTTTCTATTCCGTTTTAAATGCATATGTGAAAAACAAGTGAATTCAAATGATTTCACATTTTGCATTTGTTTGCGACTTTTTTCCACTCACTTTTGCCAGACCTTTTGAAGCTATCATCATCTAGATAAGCGTGGTGATTTTGTTAATACACGTTCATTTCTGAAATCCCTACAGCTGTGATTCCAAATTCTATAGTTAAAGTGCTTATATTTAATCAATTAAAATGAATTCATTTGCTCAGTGACACTAGTCACATTTCACTTGCTCGAAAGTCACATGTAGATGAGGCTACTTTACGGTCATTGTAGGTACAGCTACAACCATATCATAAAAAGTTACATTGGAGAGATGTCTCAGAACATAATGTCCATCTTTCCACTGAATTAGAATTTCATTTACCAATATCATTGATGATATTCATGTTAATTATGACCATAATTGTGACCATGACCATAACTGTAACCTTTAAATTCTGGACCTATACAATACATGACCATAATACTCAACTGTTGACTCATTTCCTTTTGCCCCAAACTGTTCTGGTTTTCATGACACTTTTCCTTATAGCCCTGGGAATTATCTCAAATGCTTCTAAAGATGAGCTGATATTTATTATCTAATTTTTTATTTCATAAGTACATAGCTTTAGAGAAAACAAGGATGCACTGTTTGGTTCTAATACCATTGTAATACAATACTTATCTTGAATATCAAGACAACCTTAGAAGTCATTGCCATCACCTTTACACTGGAATTCACAATGGCAGACCACATGGTACACAATGTGGTACTTTCTTAACTTCCTGGCTTCATCTCTGACCTCTTTCCAAAACCCACTCAGTCCTTCAACTACAAGACCACAAAGTTCTTCAAGCACATGCAATTTCAATTCTCCTGTTGGAAATGCTCTATGCAAATGTTTATTTTCTTGCTTGGAAGGCTTTGTGGATGTTCCCAACTTTATACCCTATTTCACCTTACAAACTTATATTTCAAGCTTTGGCTTAATGTCACAGAAATTAATAATGACTTTCAAAATAATTTGCCTGATTATTGGAATGGCTTATATTTATTTTAGGAGGACTATAAGGGAACCAAATAAGGGATCAAAAGAAAGAACAATAACAATAAAAAAAACCCCAACACAACACAACAAAAATAGACAGAGATGAATCAGAGGCACTGGGGCGGGGGCAGGGAGAGGAACTGGGATGTGGGCCAGAAGAACACAAAGGACTGAGGTGATGGTGCTTTGGCTAAATGGTGGTGGAAATTCCATGGGGACTACAATTTATGCCAAATAAAGAAAAAAATTCAGGAAACAAAACTACATATAGAATTTGATTCCATATAGCCATCGAAAAATACTAAAACAATATATCAGAATATTAAACATGGGTAGGCCTCAGTCACAAAATTTTGTTTCAGTTATTATATAATTCTGTGCACCAATAAAATACATGTATTGCTCTTATTAAAAATGTTTTAATTGGTAATATTTATGAATGTGTGTCTGGTTTTGCTATCTTATTAAAAATATTTTAATTGGTAATATTTATGAATGTGTGTCTGGTTTTGCTATCTATAGGGGCAAAATTAAAGTGAGCATTTAAAGCACCTAATGACATAATACTAAACCTAGCGGTTAGTAGTCTCTTTTATCAGTATAGAGGCAAGTGTACCAAGGTGTATTTTGGTAGGAGGCTGTGTTAAGATTCCATGGTATATAAGCCATTCCCATCTGTCATCACAAATATATAGCTAAACTGTTGTTTTGGGATATGTAGCGATACTAACAAATGATGTAGTTCTTAGAAATATCATGGTCATAAAATAGTAATCCTGTAAGATATTTATTATAAACTATTAATAATTTTTCTGTCTGGACCAACATATCAGAAACCACTGATCTTGGCAATATGAAAAATAAAATGTGCATGAGGAATTAATTTTTATTTCAAAGTTTTGTTAGTAGTCATTTTTCAGAGTATTTTTTAGAAGAAACTCTCTGATACAATCTTTCTCTCATACAATACAGTTAGCTTGAAAGCCCAATTGATCACTTTTTTGTAGTGTGATATATTGTTGTATTGCATCACTCTACTTAAACAGTCTTATTTATTTAGCATTTATATAATTTTTTGAGCAATGGCAAATACTTATAAAAATCCAGTTTCCAGGGCCTCCCCTGGTGGCGCAGTGGGTTAAGCAACGCACTACGCAGCAGATCGCAGCCACTGCGGCACGAGTTCGATCCCTGCTGCCGGCCGGGGGGGGGCCCACATGGTGTGGCAGACCTCTCCTGCTGTGCCCGCTGCTCCCCTCAGCAGTGTACTTCCGCTGATCTGCCTGTTCTGCTCCCCGCTCTCTGTGGTGAATCCTCTCACCCCCCTACACCTCTGGCCTGTACCCCAGTGCTTGTATGCATAAATAAATAAATCTTTAAAAAAAAAATCCAGTTTCCATTATTGTCACTAATCTTTCATTTACTTTTCTGATCTTAATTATATCCACTTTTGTTTTATTCAAAATTAAAGCAAATATATATAACATTTTTGCAAATTAAAAGTAAGTTGTATTCAATTTTAATTTGGGGAGATTTCTTGCAAAGATTTCCTATATATTTCAGGAAGAAAGTTGCTTTTGCCTGAATGCCCAAATTACATGTTTCTAACATATTAATTCAATATATATATATCAGCAATACCTGTATATGGTTTAGTATTTTCTTTGTTAGTTACGTAGTATACATATGTAGTAAAAAAAAATTCCAGAAAATCATTTTAAATGTGCCGAAGTGTTGCTTTAAATTATTTTGCACTTTCACTTTACACATTTAACATTAATATGCACATATTACACACACTACATGTACAGTTCAATATATTTTTATATTTGCATTAACTTAAAAAATTAAGTTTTATGCATAACATAAAAACTTAATGAAATTATCCCTGTGACTACTAAAGGTTTTATTTTTAGTTTATTGAGATAACATTGGTTTAAAGCACTGTATATGATTCAGAGATACATTTTGCACATCGTCAGAAGTATCTAAGCACACCATACCTAACCAAGTCACCCATAGTCCTCCACCATAGTCCAGTGCACCACCTCTCGCTTCTCCCCTTTGCACTCTACCTTTCTCCACCCCCTCTGGTATTGTCAACTTTACAGTCAGATTTGTAGTGTTTGGTTTCGTTTGACCATTTTGTATTCCACATGACTGAAATTATTTATTTTTTTTCTTTCTGACTTATTTCTCTGAACATAATCCTCTCCAGTTAGTTCCATCAATATTGTTGCAAATGGCAACAGTTCATTTTTTTAATAACTGAGTAGTATTCCACTGTGTGTGTATATAAAATATACATCATATCGCATCACTATATATATACATCACATCTATCTATCAATCAATCAATCACATCTTTCTAATTCCTAATCCTAATCATCTGTACTTGAACACTTAGTTTGTTTCCATAACTTGGTTATTATAAATAGTGCTGCAGTGAAATGAGGGTATGTATAAGTCTAAGTGCTATGCATATCACTTCCAATTAGTGTTTTGTATTCATTGGTGTAGTTATCTAGGAGTGGAATTGCTGAACCAAATAGTAGATCTATTTTTAATGCTTCAGGAAACCACTATGTTATTTTCAGTAGGTGCTGGACCAGTGTACATTCCCATCATAGTCTATGAGGTTCTGCTGACACACATTTCTGGACTTTTTACTATGGGCCATTCTCACAGATGTGAGAGATATCTCATTGGGGTTTTGATTTGCATTTCCCTGATGATGAACATTATTTCATGTGCCTGTTGATCATTTGTATATCTTCTTTGAAGAAATGCCTATTTAGTTCTCTGTCCATTTTACAAATTGTTCTTTGTTTTCACTGTTGTCATCATTGTTGATTTTTATGAGTCTCTGTAGTTCTTGGATATTAGCCCTTTGCAGATGTGTGAGGTAAAAATATTTTCTTCCATTTAGTATCTTTTTTTAATGATAGTTTCTCTCACTGGTCAGAAACTTTTTAGTGTGATATACTACCATTTGTTTATTTTTGCTTTTGTTTCCTCTGCACTTGAAATGGAGTTTCCAAAGAAATCACTGAAGTTAATGTCTTAGAGATTTTTGTCTATGTTTTCTTATATGTATTTTATGGTCTCAGGCCTTGCATCCAAGTATCTAATCCATTTTGAATTAATTTTTGTAGATGGTAAAGACAGTTCTCAAGTTTCATTTGGTTGCATGTGTCTGTCCAGTTTTACCAACATCATTTGTTGAAGACATTTTCCTTAAACTTAATATTTTTAATATCTGCTATTTTTTGTCTACACAATATTATCCTTTTTTTAATTGAAGACTGCATTATAAAATGTAAGATTCAGGTGTACATAGTTGAAATCAGCAGGTGTGTATGTAACATAGGTTCACCAGTAGCGGTTCAGATCTATCCATTTCCACCCATTGTCCTATTTTCCCCACTTTGCCCACCCTCCTTCCCTCTCCCCACCTGGTTATTATTATTTGTACATACCTATCTCAAACTAAAATGTTCTGAACAGTGAAATTAAAAAAAAGTATCAAATTGAAGATTCTATTGAATGGAAGAAGAGATTTTTACATCATGCATTCAATAAGGAGTTAATGTACAAAGTATCCCAAAACACATAGGTTCAACAACAACAAAAAATAACAACCAGATTTAAAAAATGGGCATATGATCCATATACACACTCTCTAAAGAAAATATTCAGATGGGAGGTAGGCAGATAAAAATATATTCATAATTTCTTATTATTGGAGAAATACAAATCAAAACAATGAGATATTAACTTTTCTTTGTATTGTCACATTTATAATTTACATATTTCTAAAACTAATTATTTATCATATGAAACTTGATTTCACAATTTTACTGCTTAATAAAGTAAGGCCTAAAGGTACTAATACATAAATATAAGAATTGAACTTTTATCTCTTAGAAACTAAGAATCAAGGGGGTCTCCTTGATGGTTTAGGAGTTAAGTCTCAGCACTATTACTGCTGTGACCTGAGTTTGATCCCTGGCCTAGGAGCTAATCCACATATGGCACAGCAGACTGCTCTTTCTCTCACCCACTGCTCCCCTTCGAGTGTATTTCATTAAACCCAACTGCTCTGCTCCTGACTCTGTCTCTGATGAATCATCTTACCACTTCACACCTCTGGCCTACACCCTAGTAATTCTACACAAAAATAAAATCTTAAAAAAAAAAAGAAACTAAGAATCAAAATCAAATCTCACTATTCTATTGACTCTCATAGACTGAATGACAAACCCCAATACAAATGGATATTTCAGCCATGGAAGTGGAGAATTTGACTTGAAATAAGTACACGTACCTTCATTTATTTCCTAATATTTCCTAAGTGATTTTTGCTTTCTTTAGCTTATTACACTTAGGGCCAGGCAAAGTTATGGACCACTCCCATTTCTGAGAAATGAATTGCTTTTTATATTCTTGATTGCATCACAAAAAGAATCACAGGTAAAAAGAGCAAGGAGGGACCTGACAAGTGTATTATTTAGTTATTCCTTCTAACGCAGTATCAAAATACCTTGGTGTTTCCTGAGCTGGTCCCATCTCCTGCCTGAAGGTGGCATCCTTATGTTGTCTGAATGATCCAAGGGCATAAAGCAAACTCATTTGACGGTGCACACCTGAGTTGCTATTTAGATATCTAGCTGGGCCTCACTGAGCATGATTAAACAGTTATCTGAATTAAACTTACTTAGCTTACCTCAATTAGAGTAGAAAGCTAATACAGTCTTTTTAATTCTATTAAGTCTGCAATGATAACTAATTATGAATTAGTGTAGTAACGGAGGAAGTTTCTCTATGTACACATACAAACACACACATTGGTCACATGGATATTTAGACAAAGCAGTGTAGTGGGCAGTGTCTTTGACTTTTTTGTATTTTCTACAGTAAACATTAATTTAGCTATTCAGAAAATTTCAATGGCTGTTGCTTTAAGTCAATGGAGAGACTCCCTGTATGAAACAGTACTTTAGATTAATTCTCAAGACTATGTAAGACTTAGATATGAAAAAAATTAAAAAGGGCAATGCATATAGATAGAAAAACTGGAGAAAATATATGCAAATCACAGAGCACAGATACTTATGAATATATCCCTGGGCCCAGTTATTGCAAATGATCTAAAGAACAAAGCACAGAAGTGATGTCATGTCTTTCCTAAAATTAAATATACTTCAAGACAACTGAATTAGCTTTAAATGATAAACTGTAGGTAGCTGCTTATAATTTAGATACCTAGAAAGTTTCCCGAAGTCAAAAGCATTCCTTTCCTTTCCCGTATTCATCACAAAATAACCAGTGACAGATCCTTGATTTTTTTCTAGTATCAACAAACATAAAAATGTTAAATTTGTTCAAGATCCAACGTAATAGACAATTATTACATCTATTGTTTTCTTCAATGAATCGCCTGTAACAAAACTGGTTAATGTTTAATGACTGTTCAATTCTTTCTCCTACACTAAAATCTGTTTTCTGTAGTCAGGGACTGCCTCCATTTTCTTCACTGGTGTGTCATCTGGGGCTTGTATAATGCCTGACATGTAATGAGTGTGCAGTCATCATTTATTTATTAAAGAAACTTAAGTCCTGATTGCTATGTCCATCTAGAGATTTGCAGTACCAAGTGACTTGCTTATAACCTGTTACATCTCCAAGCCTGCCACCTCAGTGAGCCTCAGCTGGTTTTTGATAAGCTGTTCCCAGCTTGACTTAATTAAGAGAGTATTCTTGCCAGCTTCACTCACTGAGACAATAGCATTCCTTTGCAGTAGAACTGTTTAATCAGTAATCTAACTTTTATTTTTGCAATGTTAGGCATCTCTTTCTCTGTTTGTTGGATAAGAATAAAACCTCTTTATTACTATTATTATTCCCCTAATAATCTGTGAAGAACCATACATAACTTTTTAATTCTTCAAAAACTCCCACTGATAAACACTTGATCACTTTTTACATTTTTTTCTCTTAGTTTTTAATACTTAGGCACTGTTTTGGAAACAAAGACTAAGGATTTCAATTTTTTTCCACCAAGTTGTATTTAAATTATTTAAGTACCCTTAGATGATGTCTCAGAAAAATGGAATCAATTCTTCTATATGAATCCACTGACAATGGGTTGAACTCTATTGAATTCACTATTAGCAAAAGTGTACAAATTGATAATGTAAATAAAGTAAGGTTATCTATCATGGAGAACAGGATAAGCTAAAAAATAAAGTATACTGCCATTTTTTGTCATTTCTCATTATAGTTATCCAGTTTCTTATAAAGATGCCTGTTTTCAAAATTACAGTTAGGTTGCTATGGTAACACACACTTTATAAATCATGTACAAAGGCTGTCTTCATTTCCACTGTGCCCTGAAATAATCAAGAAGATTATTAAAGTGGAATCGCATAATTCTAAAAAGGAGTCTAGTGAGAGAGAAACAACGAAGGCGTTAAACATTAAAAGCAAAATTTCAAAAGATCCCATGAAGATCTCATTAAGTATTTGTGGTAGCCTTGGGGTCATTCAATGATATTTTGGACAGCTTTCAGAGCCTTCCTGAGAGAGAAAATGTTGATGACTGATGATGAATTGTTCATTGATATTTGACAGCACTGACAGTTTACCTGTGTGATTTGGGATTATTTTCTTTCACGAGAGATGAGTGAGTCAGAATCTCTGTGTTAGAATTTCAAACACAGCGCATCCCTTAAGGGACTGAGGATTTTTCACATTTCCTCACAATATTTGCCATTTTAGAACCATACGTCTATGTCTATTTCTTTAAAAATAAGAAGCAATGATTTCTAGTCTGCTTTATAGTAAAAAATATTCTGACTGACACAGGTTGGAGACGAGCCCCTCAGAGGCATCTGAAAACATGCCACCGCTTCAGAAGTCATTATCCCCGGTGTGCACGTTTTCAAGATCATGTTTTTGTGTTTCTCTGTGATCATCGAGAGAGTAAGCTTTCAGATGGCAGCTGTTAGATCCATTCTGCTAAGAGAGGTTGAAGAGCCTTCAGAGGAGACCCTGGAAAATTAATAGCAGGGTTGTCCTCTATCAAGAGCTTTCATCAGAGGGAGCCCCAGTGCAATTAAAATCGCTTCAACTAGGACAGGGGCTTCTCTCTCAACAGGCATTTTAATTGGATGTTTCTTCTGTGGCTCTATTTTCTATCCTCTCTCTGGCTACACTATGGAATAAGGCTGCCAATACATTTGCAGAAACCAGCAGAGTTGACCAAAACATAAATTAGGATTCCACAGGCAGGTCAGGGATAGGGGATTACAGATAACTTAGGACACTTGTTTAAATTGAGGGCATTTGGTATCTCTGTTTCAGTGATTATATAATCTGTGAAATCATGAAAAATCACTTGGGGGACAGTGGTAGGTACTCAGTTTTATATATGCAATACATTCATTTATAAACTCACACTTTCTAGCATATTAGAGTGTTATTATCCATAGGTTATATTCAAACAAATACTTGTATTCATATAATTATTATGAAGAAAATGTAAATAAGTTAGCATGGTTACCTAACTCCTATTATTTGAGAAAATATGAACTTAGAGTTTATTTGTATCTGAGGGAGTTCAACCCTATGAATTGTGTGAATATAGAATTGGGTTGAACGTTATTGGTGCAATTATTGTCATATGATGGTCTACTGAGATAAAAAACGATATCTGAAATTCCTTTTTGTACATTTGTTCTCAGAAATAACACACGTGGATAGGCATCTGAGGCTCTTGTTTGATAGTTCAAAATTGACTAAGAACTTTATGTCCTCACCATAGGAGATTGTCCATTTAAAGAATATTATTATACAGCTAAGTTATAATGTCTAGTGCATTTATATGTCCATTTTTCCTGTCTTTCTTAGTCCTGTTAAAGTTATGAAATAACTTATAAGCAATAGATGATACCCATGGAATAAATTACTTTTACTAAGTATTGCATCCAGACAAATTATTTTATTTTATTGTAAGAACTGATTTCAGATGATCAAGTCCTACCCCTTTGTTTATCAGAATTATATAGTTCTAGATTTCGGAGTTCAGTATATAATATATATGAAAATTTTTATTAAATTGTAAAATTTTAGAGACAGAGGTCATTGTATAGTCCTTATTTGATGAGGGGTACATTTAAAGGTTGACAGTATTCTGATAACTCTAATTGCATCATTGCTGTTTATATTATCTTAGTTGAACTATTTGGTTACCGGACAAAATTTGATATATTAATTCAGTCTGTTTTCAGTATTATCAACAGTAAAGTTTTCAGACAATCGTAAATTAATTTGATGCTAAAACCCAGGTTCCTCACCACATCTAAGTCTATTATATTGTATTCTTTCTGCTTTGGTGACTAGTGAATAAATATATCACACAAGAGTTACAAGAGCTTGGTTATTATTTCATATGAACTGAACATGCCTTTAGAACAATATAGAAAACATTTCTCACTTAAGTACTATCTATACTGGGTCCACCTGGTGGCATATGGGGTTAAGGTGCAGCACTATGAAGCACTATGCAGCACTATGAAGCAGCCACTGCATCATGACTTCCATCGCTGGCCATGGAGCCAACCCACATGGCACAGCAGACCTCTCCTGTCTTGCCCGCTGCTCCCCTCAGTAGCATATTTCAATCTGCCTGTTCTGCTCCCTACTCTGTCTCTGGTGAATCCTCTCACCACTCCCTCCCCCAGTCCCCACCTTTGTGGCCTATGCCCTCAGCTCTTGTATGTGTAAATAAATAAATCTTAAAAAAATAGTATCCTCTATATTAATGCGATACCACATTCATTGGCAGGATTATCTCTATTCTATAGTGCTTTAATCCAAATTACACTGAACAAAATGATGGATAAAACCATTCTAAATTTCATAATAATCACAACTTTCCTATGTAAATTATCTGTATTTGCTTCTTGGTCTAGCTTAGTGTTTTCTCTTTCTCTTAATTAATTCAGTGGTGTGTGATGCTAACATGCATTTATATTAACTGTTAAGAAAAAATCTTCCTCATTTGTGTTTTGCATAGAAAGATGTTGAGTCTTGGGTCCCATCTTAAGCCTTCACTCCAACTTGATGGGTGTTTTTGAGAAGCTATGTTACCTCTGTGAGCTTCCCTTTCCCTTTCATTAAAACCTTACTGATTGCACATTTTAATCCCATAGCTTTTAAAAATTAATTATTTATGAAGTGCTTTGAGGTATCTGGGAGAAAGATTTATTATTTGCAACACTGTTGAAAACAATATGTACTGTATTATTTAGTATATATTGAGCTGTCTGCTTTTTATGTATTATTTAATACATATTCAAGCATCTAGTACCGCGGGCAGATTGAAGTGATTTTAGGAAGTTCTGGATTAAAATGCAAGGGAATAGTAGTGATCCAGCTAAATTTGCTCCACTTTGGAAATTAATGACATTTTTTTTCCTTTCAAGTAGTTTATATAGGACACATTTTTCAAGACTAATAATATCTAATTTAATTTTATTGTGATATTTCTGTCTTAAAATACTTTTGTGCAAATACTTCATAAATATTAAAAGTATAATTAAAATAGAAATAAATTTGTCATATTACCTACATTACAAACAAGTTCTTCTAACAGATTTATCAAATTTTTTCATGATATTAAATTTCAGGTCTGTGTGGTGGTCATCTCTGAATTCAAATCATCAACTGCATTTTCTATTTAATTAATAAACAGTATAATTTCTAATGATATGTCTAATGAGCCTAAGTGTTGTGAGAAAAAGTCTAGCAATAATCTAATTTTCTTATTAGTCATATCATTTTTTAAAATTTGCACACAAAATGTAGTATTTTTTGGAAAGACATTAAGGTTAGAAATTTTTTAGAATATGCTTTGGGTTTATCTTTAAGAATCAGTATGCCCAGACACAGTGTTCTTTTTTAATATGTATTTTTTTCTTATATTTCTGTTTATCTCAAGATTTTTTAAATTATGGATTTTAGCAAATTTTTTCTTTTTCTATTTCCTTGCTTTTTCCTCTATGATTTTTAAATTATCCATATATTTATTTTTTCTAGTCTACTTTCAATATTTTGCCTATATATCTCTTTGATTTTTATGGTTCTTTTCAATTTTCCTATTTTCGAGTTTCTACCTATCTGTTATGGCATTATTTTGTTGTATTGGTGTCTTTCAACTTCAATATTCATTTCTGAATTTTTTTTATTATTTCTAAACCTGAGTCTGTGACTTCAGTTCTCAGTGCAGTTCTGATTTCTGTTGCTCTTTCATGTTTCATATTATTTTATTAATATTTACCATAGGTGTGCCACAGTTTTGATCTGTTTTGTGAGCATGTCTTTCTAGAACTCTACTTGTCTGTAGGGATACTATGGTTCTTTATTCTCTACATTCTTATCATTTATATGGGATTTGATATCTAAACTTTTCTTTGTTTCATTTTTCAGACAACATTACCTGTCCTGAACTTCACAAGGAAGCAGGGTTCAGGGAAGCTTTTCTTTTCCCCAAGCATCTGCTTCTGGTGTTTTTGTACAGTGCTCATCAATATGGTGACTTACTTGCTATGAAGTCCTGGTTCTCATTCCCTCCCCAAGTTTCTCTGGATCTTCTCTTTGGTTCACCTTTGCTTTCCCTTTTTGTTCAGTTTCATTTCACTTACAGTAGTGACTCCTCAGGGTGGGGCCCTGTCCCAGGTTTGTCAGGTAATTTTATCAAAATCGGTTAGCATCATATTAGAAGGACATTGTATTCCACACAGGCATCGTGCAATCATTATTCTTCGATATTGTCAGCACACAATAGTATCTAATATGAGTTCCTGTGAGTTTGGTGATATAATTTATTTGGGGTTCAATGATTTTCAGTCTCCATATTTCCCGACTTCATTATTTGACAAGTTAGAGGCTGAGACTCTACATTCAAGTCTTCCTATTGCAAGTAACCCTACGGGCTCCCACGTGAGGAGGACATACATTTATTTCAGCTGCTTCAATAGAAGCAGTCCTTTGGGCTTCTCAGTGAATCTTAATTGGCCCTTTGGGGGTCTGCTGATTTTTTGTCATTTTTCTATGGCTCCTTTCTTCCCTATACATGATCTTCTCATTGCTGCTTGAATTTTGGGTCGGTGGGGAGAACTTTTCATTGAGTTAGGTTGTAAACACTCTCTAAATATTCTTGTTTTGCTCTGTTTATTGTCAGTGTTTCTGGAGAGATGGGAAAAACATACTGTTGTTTTCTGTCATCTGCCCAGAATCCTAGATATTTTTGAAAAGCAATAATTTATAACACCCATAGAGAAGAATGCACATAGCATATAGCTTTATGCATAGAATTACCAAATAAATACACATATGTTACCAGCACTCAGAAAAAGAACTATTTCCCCAATCAAGATTTGGTAGTATATCCCCACCTCTACAATTGATGAGCTGAAGATGAAAGCAAGATTCAAAGAAAAATTGTTAAATATATGTATCCTATACAAATCATAATAATCAAGAGAGAAAGTAGTAAAAAATGTATAAAAGTGGATGATATGCACTTTTATGGAACTTAACATTATCTATAAACATGGATAACGTAAACATCATGGGAACATTTTGAGAATAAAACTGAATAAACATGAAAATAATGTGTTTGGAACTGGACCAAATACACAGAAATGCTCAACAAATATGAGCCATTGTCACTTTCTAAAAATACTTCAAAAATGTTACTAAGTCTCCAATCTTTTAATATTTTCTGTAACTGTCCCCCAAAACCGAACCAAACCAAAAACCCAAAAACCTTATCACTAGTGTATAAAGAAAGTGACTGTAGAAGAATAAGAACATGAAATATTAAGTAAGCATTATTTTCTCTAAATATGTTGTATATTCTTTATTAATATTAATTTATATAGTTTATTTAAATGAGGAAAACATTTTTGAAAGAATCCATTACCTTCCTAATATCCTAATTCCTTCTTATATATTATGACCACAAGTCCCTCTGAGGTATTATGACCACAAGCTAAGAGGACAAGTCTTGATTAGGACAGATGCTGTTGCAAGCACTCCAGAATTCTGTGAAGGCAGGAGTAGGGAAAACAAAGACACTCCAGTTCTGATGAAATTTTGTTTATATTTCAAATGAAGGGGGGAAAAAAGGAACATTCAGAAAAAATAGCAATTAATTTTAGTGTCTTTATTCTTTGTTTTTTTCTCACTTGATAAGTGAGAAAACAGGGTTTATCATCTCTCAAGTACTTAGCTTTATTTTATTTTTTAACATATATTTATTACATCATCCTTTATAGTTGTACCATGTATGATTTCCCCTTGAAATTCCCACCACCAATTCACCCGTGCTCCACCACCATGGTCCCTTGTGCTCTTCCCTCCCGTCCTGATCCTTCCCCCTCCTTCTCCCCTACAGAATGTCTCTGATCTATATTTCCCTGATGTTCTGATTTTCACTTTATTATAGTTACTTTTTTTAAGTGCTTAGTTTTAAATAGCTCTAGATAATTTAAAGCTACAGTTAACTGAAGCCTCTAGTTACTTGCTTATTGTTGCTGTAACAAATCATCAGAAACTTGGTGGCTTAAAAAATACAAAGTCAGAAGACAAGAGAAAAATATCAGATGGCTTCACTTTTAGGAGGAATGTGAAAGAGCAACTACTACAACAACAACAACAAAAAGAAGAGTAAGTTCAAGGAAACAGGCAATTACAACCAAAAACAAACAAACAAAAATAAAGAAAGAAAGAAAAACAACAAAACCAAAAGGTCAAAGATAAACCAAGGAGACCATGGTTTGGGGGGGGAGAGGGAAGGCCAAAGATAGGGATGAGGGCAGAAAGAGCATAAGGGACTGAGGTGATGGTGCACAGGTGAAATGGTGGTGGGAACTCCCTGGGGAATACAAATGATGTCAAATAAAATTAAATAAATCTAAAAAAAACACACACACACAAAGATTCATCTTACACTTCTGAAGGTCAGAATTCCTAAAATTAAGTTGTCATCTGAGAGGGTCTGATGGAGGTTCCAGGGTTTCTAGTTCCTAGAGGGTGCCCAAATTCTAGACCTTTGCCCCTTTGTCTTCAAAACCAGCAATGGTTTGGAAACGAGACTTTGTTATATCCATTGAAACACTCTCTTACATACTTTGCTCCGTCTTCCTTTTCCACAAGACCCTTGTGATTACACTAGACCACCCAAACAATCCAGTATCATTTCCCTAATTTAAGGTTAGCTGATTAGCAAGTTTAATTCCATTTTAATTTCCTTTGTTCAGTAATGTAAAAATGCACACATTTCATTAAAACATGAATTTTTGGAGGTCATTATTCTGTATACAGCAAATTTTGACTTTTGAAATAATTTAAAGCAAGATTTTTCATTATTCATTTTATAAATTAGATGAATTTACTACTTTGATACTAGGGGATTTTGTTATATAGCAATAACTATAATGTTGTTTTGGTATTATAAAAAAATAAATGAAGGTACACTTGTAAAGTAGCTAGTAAATTGCCTAGCACTCAGTATTTAAACCCAAGTAAGTTCTTGGAGAATATAGATGATATAATAATTAGTAGTATAGAAGTAGTATTCTAATTTATATAATTATTCTGTAATTTCTGTCTTCAAAATGCAAAAGTAGATACTGTGAGATCTTGAAATGCATTTAAAGATGACCACAGCCTTAATATTCTTAAGAATAAATACATTCATTATATAGCCTAGAGATTCTGTATGCAATACAGATGTCCTCTAACACCACTGAATAAACTATGCTACTAATATTTTCTCAGTAAATGTTGACTATGTTTAAAAGTTTGGTTTCAAAACAGTAATTAAGGTTATTTATGTCAGTTAAAAAGTCACATTTCAATTTGCATACATTACTAGTCTGTGGTATGATGTGAAAAGTAACTACAGTTACCAAAACTGGAGGACCAAGAATTGGGAGGGAGAGGAAGTTAATTCTAGTATATGAGACTTAACAGAATAGGCAGGTGTAAGAAGATGATTTAAAGGAGGGCGCTGAACATATGCTGATTAAGATGCCGTTTTCAGGATAAGGGAAAGCCTGTTAAGTGTAAAGAGTGGGGAGGAAGACAAAGCTACCTGTCATGATGGACACCTGATGGCATTCAAGGTCTGTGTGTGTGATGAACTTGGCCTAGGAATGTAGGCAGTTCAAAATCAGCAGACTAATGCAAGTTTAGAACCGTGGGCTATAATTTTTTAGGATACTTTTAGGCTAAAAAGGAAATTTTAAAATGAGTTGACATGATTAAAGTCCTGGAACAGTAAAAAGATGTAAGTAGTAGATATTTGAAAGTGCTTAAAGAAGGACCAAAGACATTTTGCTGAGCCAAACAATGACATTCTGAAAGAGAATAAAATGAAGTCATAATTCACTTTTGGAATCTTACTGCAAAAAGTGCTAGCAAAAACTTGAAAGAGCTGTACAGGAAAAAAGAAACCTAAATCATTTTCATGACCATAAAAACTTTTTAATCTAGAATAAAAAAGAGAAAGTAGAGTAAAACAGAGTAAATGGGAACATTTCAGAGATATTTTAGAACTGACAATAATTTCGAAAACTTCAAATATTTGTCAAAAAAAGTAAAAAATATTCATAATTATAATAAAGCTCACTGTTCGATGAATCCTCAGTATATAGTTGTATTATGTATTACATGGTGTGCCTTAAAAATTAATTATATTTTATTATAACCTATCAATATATATTTATTATATATATTATATTATACATTATATATTATGTTATATATTGTACATTATACATTATATATTATATAATATAATAAATCTATATTGATAAGTTATAATGAAATATAATTAATTTTAAGGTACACCATGTAATACATAATACAACTATATATATATTATAAATTTATTATAAAATTTATTATAACCTACCAATATATAACCTATATTACTATCCCCCATTTAAAAGGTGAGAAAGTAAAGACAGAAAGATTCAAAATAATTCCCACAGATGCACAGTTAACTAGCAAAATTGAGTTCTGAAGACACAGGCAAACTAGCCGGAATCTGTTTTAACCCTTCTGAAAAAAAAAAAAAATGGTATTATTCTTAAAACAGCAGCTTCTTGACACAGGACTATTTCTCATAAAAATATAATTTCATAAGGATTTATGATGCATCAAACTTTGTTAGAAATGTAAATATATTATCTCATCTAATTTTGCATCTACTCAATGGATCAAGTGCATTATCTCTATTTGTACTGCCAGAAATTCATACCCGATCCTACCAGATCATACCAGAAAACCTGGTCAGTGACACTCTAAGGCCTTGAAAGTTTAGTAGGACGGTTGACTGAATAAATGAACCCAGAATGCTTTCATGAATATAACACATGAACAATTTAAGGATGCAAAGTCAAAATCTCAAGGGGCAAAGGAAAAAATCAAATTAAAACGAAATATTTAGAAAAGTTTTATCTTGAGAAATTTAGTCTTGTTGATATTTGGATGATGGGTAAGAGATAAGAAGCAAAGGAGAATGGAAAATGCTTGTTGATTTGAAGAAAGTAAAAGAAAAACAAGTAGTTCAAGTGTCATGAATATGTGGAGAAAGATAAATTGTTGGGTACGAAAGAAGTAATTAGGACTTGATTTGACAAATTAAGGGATCTGGATTTCATTATAAACGTAATTGTAAGCAAGGAGAGGTGCTGCAGATCTGATTTGTAATTTGTTCAACTTAATTTTCACACTAGTGGAGGAGAACTTGGCAGTACTCTTGGAAAATAAAAGTGGTTAAGGGAAGTTGGGTAAGTGAGAACTGAACATCTTTGGAGGTAAGGTGGACACACGATTGACTGCATGCAGATTGCAATAAAGAATTAAATGTACAGAATGAATCTCTTAGTTCTATTTCATACAATTACACTAAATTCAGTCTTGGACATAGTATTAACATATACAACCAAAGTTCACAGAACCGTCAATACGACATTTGGAAATTATTGGCAAGGGAATTAATACCCAAGGTAAGAATGAGATAATTTACATAGTGACCATAGAAAGAGAAATAGAAAAATTACCTGAATTGAGCCCTGATATGCATTAAAAACTAGATGTCAATTGGCGAGGAAGAAAGTAAATGACAAAGGAAAAACCAAAGGTATAGAGAAAGTGGTATCATTGAAGTAGGACAAATATAATTTTATGGTAGAGGCAAGAGTTAACCTCGCTAATGACTTAAAGTGTTTTCAGGAAAACAGTCCTAAGTGAGATTTTTGCATTTGTGAAATTGAATCTCAATAGTAACCACAGCAAGAACAATTTGGGGGAAAAGATAAAGACAAAGCCATAAGTAGGGTGTGGAGGAGTGACTTTGAAGTATAAAACTGTGACAACACATGCAGATTATTGTTCTGAAAACCTAACTATCCAAGCAGCAAAGACACAGGTCCATATACTAATGGGTGAAAACAGAGAACATTTAATTTATTTGTCTGCTTTTATTAGGTAGGGTAGAAAAGAAAGGGTAAGTAGCAAATTTGTGACTTCTTCATCCCTATCCCAGGGCACAAGAAAGACTATTAAAGTAATACACTTAGCCAAAATGAAACATAATGAAGGGAAAAGAGACCATTATAAATCTGTGCTTCCATTTGAGTATTTGCATGAAAAATATAAAACTACTAATTCAAACAGTTAGATGTACTCCCATGTTCATTCATGATAGCTAAGGCCTGTAAACAATCTAAGCAGACAGATGACTGGATGAAGAAATGTGGTATCCATACACAATGGAATACTACTCAGCTATATAAAAAACTCCCATCTGCAACAACATAGATGAACTCAGAGAGTACTGTGTTTAGTAAACTAAGTAAAATGGAGAAAGACAAACAATGTATAATTTTCCTCATAAGTGGAAAACAAAAGGAAACAAAACAATTAAGTAAAATTTTTTAAAAAATAAGCTTTTAGATTATAGAACCAAATTAGTGGTTACCAGAAGGCAAGAGGGAGAAGGAAAAAGGCAAATCAAGTAAAAAGGGTCAGCTGTATAATGAAGGATGAGATTGGCCTTTTATACATACATGGTACCTACAAATGCTGATTGATAATGATGCATATCTAATATCTACATAATGTTACAAACCTTGTATGTTAACACACAGAGGCTCATTAGGACTCAGAGAAGTTAATAATGATGTTTAAGGTAGAGTTGGCTATACCATGGTTGAAATAGTGTTTAAATTTAATATTTTCTACTCTAAAAACTTTAATTTTCATAAATATACCACAGCCTTTTCTAATATCCTACAATAAATAGGTAAAACAATATTAAAGCAAAGTAACAACATTTTCCTGTTGAACAGATGGAATATATATTTCTGAGTACATTTAAAACATTTGAAAGATATGAGAGACAGATGATCAAAATTATATAAATGAGACCAGCATAAGCTAAAAGAATATTAACTTTCATCAACTGAAATTTATTTTGGTCCAAGGATTTTAATCACATGATATTTTATGCTTGGTTAAAAAAAAAAAAACAGAAACCAAAAAATGGAGAGCTACTTATCAAAAATAACTGATTCAATATATAGTATCTAAGAGTTTTAATTTCTAAAAGAAGTATGTGCCATGAATTTGACTTATTATGAAAGAAATCCATTATCCAATCAATAGAAACTGATTCAGGCAAATGTTACTTGTGCTTCTCATACTGCTCAAAAGGTATCCAGTATGTTATACACATCTGATATTTGTTGTCAAGTGGGAGAATCCAAATTCAAAACAAAAATAAGTGAGAGAAAAATTGAGCTAGACAGTAATCTTGTAAATTTCCTTAGGCAACTGAAAAAAATAGAACAGTTATTAACAAACATAATAATTATTGTCTATTGTTGGAATATATCTTAAATCTGCATGATTGAATAGGCTAATGAGTAAAATCTGGAAACAATGTAAGGAAAACTACTAAGTTAAATAAAAATAAAGTTGAATTTTATGGAAGGACAGTCAATTAGTGAATGAATTATTGCATTATAACTAATTATAATTTTGCATTAATCACTATACAGCTTTCACAGAACTGGTAGAAAAATGTAAAATAACTATAACTCCCTGCTCTCATTACTTAAACTATCAGCCACAAACACTAATTTTAATTCAAACATAGACATCTTTGCAGATCAAATTGAAAGACAATGATATGCACTAAGCCTTCTTGCTGATCTAAAAAGTGAGAGAAATACATCAGTGGTCATGAAGTTAGAATACGATGCTAATTTTGCTTAAAATAATATTATGCTGAAATAAGTTTTTTGAAAACACACAAGTAACAATAACAGAAAAAGGAAAGTTTACATAAATAAGTGAAAAACATCAAAAATGTATCTGCTTAATTAAAAAGATGAAATGTTTATTTGTAAAGGAAGATGGAATTGCTGGGGAAAGGTTTAGGAATGAAGAAAGGATAGCAATGTCTTACAGAGGTTAAACTCCTTCTTGCTAGAATACTTTATTAAATTGTTTCCTCTGAACCTGCACCAAGCACTGGGGGAGAACTGTGGCATTCCTATCCAACCAGTAGAGAAGAGATTTCTCTTACCAAAGAGAGAATTACAACATTGATAACCCATGAACTGTGTATATTTTTTTTGCTAAATTTGTTTTTGTCTGAATTCTTTAATGATTTATTTTTATTTTTCAGTCACTTCAATAATCCCACATAAAAATGGATTTAGAATTGTTATAATTTAAACATAATTAAATTTCCTATTAAAATCTTAATAAGAATCATTATTATGACTAGGTACTGTACTTTACCAGTATCTTGACTTTTTTTACATTATTCTTTTGTGCTAAATATTTGTAGTTTTTTTAATTAAAATTTTTATATTTCCAAGCTGTCACTTGTTCTCCTTTGTTCAGAATTTTAAAATGTGATAGCCAATCTATTCTGTTCATTGGAAAATAAGTGATTGGTGTGTATTTATTTTGTGTTAATAAAAATATATGTATATGATAACATTTAATTCCACCACTTAAATTAGAAACAAATATTAAAATGAAATTTTAATTTTCAGTCTTACTTTTCATTTGTGAGGTATAAGTAAGAATGATCCTTTTTTCATATTTATTTTTATGTTACATAAAATTCAACAGAGAAACATTTATTTTTCCCATCACATTTTTGGTTGAGACAGAATTCCTATTTTAAGGCAGTACACTCAAACCCAAAAACGATCACTGCAAATTAGCTTTGCCTGGAAAACCACATGATGAGACTCAACAGAACAGAACGCTGGGGTAGTGAAGGAACTACTTTCCAAAGAGCTGAGTGAGGGAGAGCTGAACAGAAGGTGGGCTTAAGAAACATTTCAAGAGCTTAGAAGAACCCTTTGGGGGCAATGAGATGTCGTCAAAGGCAGAAGAAACCTACAAAACAGCACAGTATGCAAACAATTAGGGACAGATTCTGTGCAAAGAGAAGCAAGGTGTTATCCATAAAGCAATAAGGCTGCAGATAATGGAATCCCCCCAGGAATGGCTAAGAGAAAACACCACAGTCATGTAATTGCACTTTCAGATATATGCACATCCTTTTAGAAATAGCACTCTTTAGCCTTGGCATCTTCAGCTAAAAGGCTATAAAATTACAAAAAGAAAAAAAAAAGTATGTATGTGTATCTATAAGTTTTTAAGGCAAAGGTAATTTCAATTTAGCTATCGAGGAAAGCGGACTACATATTTTCCAATTATGTCTTATTGGCTGTGCTCCATGTAAAGAAACCCAGAGTTCACATTCTTACACAATATCTTAATGGATATCCCCAGAATTCATGTGGCTAGATTCCTCTTAACTCACAACTCCTCTTCATCATTATCTTACCCTGTTTCAATCTCAACTTTTCAACGAGGCTTACCTTAAGGCCTTATTTAATACTACAACTTGTCCCTCACCACTTCCTCCCAACCTTATTTAACCTGTTTCTAATTTTTTCCACAACTCTTATACCTATTCTTATAAAACAGTTAACTTATTCATCTTTTATTGACGGCCCTGCACATGGATGGTTCGCTGCATTAGGGCAGAGAATCCTTTTGTTTACTGATTAGTATCAGAGACCAAAAAGAGTAACACAGCTTGGAAGCTGAAGAAGTATACACTGAATGTATAAACTACGAATGAAAAATCAATCGACTCTAAGGACTCTTTGCCCTCTTATATTCATTACACAACTTAGGAATCACTACGAATTCTTGTCCATATTACACTGTGAAGATACAAAGGCAAGCAATGAACACTTACCCACACTTACAGAGACTGTTCTAATGAGACAAATAGACAATCAAATCAATATGTGAAGTTATAATGTACCAGTTTTAAATAGCGTTATATGCTGCTTAAAAATACATGCGATGCTTTTTAAGGTAGAAAGAAACAAGTCTATGTAGATAAGAATTTGCTTCTTTATTACAAAAGTCAAGGGGAGATATTAAGATGTTGCAAAGGGAAAAACACTCTGGTTGGGTGCGCGTTCACAGACATCACCCGAGACTACTTTGTGCAAAAAGAGAGGTTTGGGAGGCATTAAGAAGCTGAATTGAATCAGAAATGAAAAACTAGACGCGTTCATGGGAACATGGATGGAGCTGGAGGGGATGATGCTCAGCGAAGTCAGTCAGAAGGCAGAAGAAAATTACCAGATGGGTCCTCCCCTAGAGGAATATAAGGGGACCAAATAAGGATCAAGGAAAGGAATAAGAACAACAATAATAATAACAGCAAGAAAGAAACAAAAACCAAAAATGAAAAGACAAGGACAAACTGGGGACACTTGGTGGGGAGGGAGAGGATGGAGGGCAGACGGGAGCACGGGGGACGGAGGTGATGGTGCACTGGTGTTACGGTGATGGGGAATACGTGGGGATTACAATTGATGTCAAATACATGCAAATTAAAAAAAATTATATATAAAAAAAAAGAAGCTGAATTGAGCTAGAGAAAAAGTCCTCGACTAGAGAAAGGTATTTGAAGAGATTCTTTAAGCGCCAAATTAAACAGGATGCTAAAATACTAGGCCTTGTCAATGAAAGAGAAGCAGGTATCATGTGACTCCTAGTCACAAAAATTTGCTTGTTTTTCCACTCTTGGTCTCTCAGATTATTAAATGTTAAGTGTCTACATTTTTTCAAAAAGATATTTTGAGGGAGAGTAAAGATATGGACAAAAATATTAACAGAATAAAGGTAAAAGTCTGCAGTGAAGTATGTAGACAAAGCCAATCTACTAAAAATAACATATGTTAGGTATATGTACCAACATATTTTAATCAGTTATTTGTGGAGTGATTACTAAGCGAATATAAGAATTTGAGAAGAGTTTAATAAAGAGTTGGTAATTAGGTAAGTATATATACAGAGAAATGGAAAAAGAGTTGCAAATGTTTCTCAAAAGGATATAAAGGAAAAAAAAGATTTCACTTTTATTAAAATTCAGGCCTAGAGTTGAGGAAAAATAGCTCCTAGATTATTGGTCAATATACTGTAACCATTAAAAGTCAATTTAGAAACACACAAATATGAATTTTTCCACTTTAGAGACAATTAATAATGATAACTTTTTAGATATGGAATTTTAAATAATTATATATGTATATTCATATTCATAGTTGTATTTATATTTCAATTTATGTAATTGTCATTTGTTCCCAAATTCTTTATGAACCACTAGGGGGTGTGGTGAAATAGAAAAACTGATTTTATATCATATACACTCTGTGACTCTAAGAATGTATGTCAAACAGTGGAAGGAGAGGGAATTTCTGCTGATAACCCACCTGAGTTCTCAGAAGAGGCCATCATGTCAGAACCCTGAAACAATTCTTAACATATTGTCATGATTCATGCAATTATATATATGTGTGTATGTGTGTGCATACACATATATATTTGTTTACATGTATAAATATCCATTGGTTGGGAAACAGTCAAACCCTTGAGGCAAACAATTTCTTGCAGATGTCAGGTCAGATGATGCTTTTGACATATCTTCTCTGCATTAGCAGATTTCATGTGTTAGTGGTGGATTTTAACTTAGATATAATAAAATCCTTAACCTATTCAAGAGAGTTCATCAGATAAGACTCCCAAACGACACATCTCAAAGCTTACTTTTAAGTAATTAGACTGGATAAAGCCTGAAATAGTGACTTGCTCCTGTTCCTGAGTTTCTATCTTGGGTGTCTTGCCCTCAGGGGTGCAGGCAGACTAGTCTTCAGAGACACTCCTGGAATCTAAGGTGCAGCAGGAATCCTTTTGATCCCACAAAGCTGCCAGAACTACTTATTTTCCAACTTCTCCCACCTATTTTAATTTGGCTATAGCAGAACAAAGCCACATCCAATCATTTGCATACCATCGACCACCACAGTCAAGCACAGAGCTGTGATATGGCCCTTGAGGCTCACAAAATCTAAAATATTTCTACCAGGCCCCCTATAGAAAAAGTGAGATGACTTCTACTCTACAGAGAAGAAAAGTCAGCAAAGTTCTTATACTTGAGCTTGAGTGAGTTTAAAGGTTAAATACTAATTTAGAACCAAGAAACAACATTGAAATGATTCTTTTTTAAAATATAATTCATGAATGCTTCCTTTCAGAATCATTTTTTTTCTGAATTTTTAAGCTTACAAAGTGGATGTAAAATACCCACAGGGTGCTTGACCAATAAATAAAATGACTGAACTAAAAGATGTTAGTAGGAATGACAAATGATTCTTGTGGGCAGTGAAAGCCCCCAGAGACCTATGATTTCTCTAAGAAATTAGTTACATCTCAGAAATATCCATTAGTTGAAAAAAAAAACAAAAACAAAAACATAAACAGGCTAGTCTCTTAGACTAAATCCAAACTAGAAAGATGGTTTTCACATTCTTTATTCATATAAGAGGTCCATAAACAAGCTCAAGAATAGGAATGAAAAGACATACACTACTTAAATGAATATTTAGAATGCTAAATAACTTTATATTTTAATATATAGCTAAATTTACTCTTTATAAGTAGCAAAGTACAGAGCATAAAAATATAGGGAATGTTCATTCCTAAAGTTGCAATAAAAAATATTCATCTCCTATTCATTAGGCTTAGTTTCCGTTGTAATAGGGAAAAAACAAGGTAGCAGCAGTTTAATGGAAGTTCTTTTCTTCCACTTGCTTCCACAGCATGGAGGACATTCTGTTTACTGTCTTTAGTTCTAAATTAAACTCATCTAAAAATACTCTCATTCCCAGAATAATGTTTGATCCGTTTCTATACACTTCTAGATTTGATCAATATGTAGACACACTGTGGCCAATCAAGTTGACATGTAAAAATTAGATGTTGCAACTGGCAAAAATAGGTTTCCAAATCTCCAGTGAGCGTGTTTCTGATACCTTATTATCCCTCTGTCATTTGTAGAACAGGTTTGTATTCTGGAGCCTAAAACTATGGCTGAATCTCCAGTTATTATACCCACATTCTGGCCAGGATGAGATAAAAGGAAGGAAGGGGGAAAGAAAAGGTATCTATGCCAGCTGTCTTTTAGGAAGGAATTCTGTAAGTTACAAGGCTTTTTCACATATATCTTTGGAAGAGGGTGTGTATGATGTTAGGAAATGCCTCCTGTCTCACAGTAGGTTTCCCACCCTCAAATCAAGGACATTACATTTTCTGTGTCATCAATCAGCAAATGTCTACAAAATGCAGACAATATGCCAGGCACAAATTTAAGAATTAAATATTCTGCAGTAAAACGTATTAACACAGGATAAAGAAAATCAGATAGAAAAATCTTACAATCCTAAAGTTCACATTTTCCATAGAGGAAAGCAAATAATAGGAAAATACATATAAGAAAAATGCTTTCTTTCTTGCCATGATCACAAGTGCTTCTAATGTTTTCCAAGGGCTCCAACATGCAATAGAGTTGTCTGTCCGGTTGGGCTACATTAAAAGGTGACATTCAAAGGGCCTCCCTGGTGGCACAGCAGATTGAGTGTTGCACTGTGAAGCATCTGCTGCACAGCTGCGTGAGTTCGATCCCCAACCACGAAGGGACCCACATGGTGCAGCAGACCTCTTCTGCCTCGCCCACTGCTCCCCTCAGCCATGTATTTCAGAACACTGAAATACTGAATGTTGAAACATTGAACAGAACACTGCCTGTTCTGTTCCCTACTCTGTCTCTGGTGAATCCTCTCACCTCCCACCCCACAACTCTGGCCTGTACCCCAGCTCTTGTATGCATAAATCAATCTTTTTTTAAAAAAAAGGTTACATTCCAGTAAAAGCAGAAGAAAATGAAGAGGAAAATTATTTGCATATTTGGGGGGGGCAAAAGAGAAAAATAAAAGGAACTACAAATGTTCTAAGTTAGGAAAAGGCCAGATATATTTTCTAATAACAAAAAATGTGGGCACAGTGGGGAAGTAACAGGAAGCCACAGAGGCTATGATCTTGTGGGAAGCACTGCGCTTACTTAGGCTGAGATTTGAAGCTACCTGTAGACTTGAGAGGAAGGGTGACCTTTTGACTCAATTCTTGATAGAAATATTCTGGCAGCTACATAGAAAATGAACTGAAAACAAACAAAAGCAGAAACAACGAAATGTAGTCATTCTCTTAACAAACCATATATCCAACTCTACTCGATTTCCACATTTGAAAGGTTTTGTATCTCCCCAGAGACATGACCCAGAATACTACCTAGTGACTTCATTCAACAAACAGCCCAGGAAGCCTGGTGCATGCACAGCCCTTGTAACACCAGGAACCATTAAATATTGCCAGGACACATTACACTTAACACACCATGGTGAAAATGAATAGGACGACCATTCAAATTTAGGTAGATTGGAAAAAAACACAGCAGTCTTTTGTCCACAGAATTATCATTCTTCCTCTCTTGTATACAGAATACCTGTCTTGCCTGGAAGAACTAGCATTGTTTCATAAACTATATTGTGTGAAAAACAAACAACAAGACAAAACCACCAGGAATCCTACTGAATTATGAATCACTAAATATGAATAACCATATATTCTGATTGAATGCATCTGGATTGGGCCCTAAGCATTTGCATTTTAGCAAAAATGCTGGTAACTTTTTAAACACATTTTGAGTGACACTGAATTAGCACTTGCTCAATTTGCTATATCATCATATACATATATATTTACACACATATTAGTAGGAGTGGATAGGTGTAATTTTTTTCAGATAATACTTAGATGCATCAATAATTAAGAAATAGAGCATTAAAATTGTTAAACTTCATACTTCCCATGTAGAAGAGGAAGAGCCCCACAGGAAAGAGTTATGCAACATTATTCTAAGAAAGCAAATATTTTAGTAAGCAGAAAAAAATTGTTTCATATAGATCAGGATTGAGACCAGAATACAGGAAGCTGCTCTTAGTGATTCAATGGCTACAATTCTCCATCCTCTGAAATATACTTGTAATAGCCAGATACTGGGAAACACTGATTTCAGATTAAGAAATTTTAATTCTTAACTACCTGGAAGTAAGTAAGGAAATTTATTCTGAACGTATTCCCATTAATAGAAAGGAAGAAAAGTCACTGAATAACACAAATAATGGAGAGGAGAATTGGAATAGTCTGGTGTCTACCTAGAATATTACAGGTCCTTGATTGAAGTGTGAAAATAGAAACTGGGAATTAATGTTAATGGGAGTTAATATCAATCCTCTATGACTGGTTGCCTATGCATTTGTGTGTGTATGTGTAGTCTACACATTTAATTCTCACAAAAATCTAGTATTTATAAGTAATAAATTAGTCACAAAAACTAGTGATTTAGGCAGGCTTTTAATCAAGACTGACTGATAAGTAAATTTTTAACACTGCTCAAAATACTACTGAACCAAGGTTATCTCTAAAAGAACTTGTATCTGAAGCTAATACAATTCCTACTTACTGACAATTTTATTCACTTAAAACAAATATATGAACAAAATTTTCCATTTAAAATATGCTTTCCATGTAGCATAAGGTTTTTCTTGTTTGAGGTATAAAAATATTAACACTATTTTTTCCAGGCCCTAATTAATATAATCTGACCCCTGGAGACATGATATCTTGGCTATTTCTTCAAAAACTTGCTCCTAAACTCACATCAAGATTTTTAGACACTCTTTCAGTGATCAGTTTTTTATCATCAAGTACTCTGTGGGTGAGTTTTTCACTTAGATTTGTCTCATTTCTGAAAGTAACTGCATTTAATCTTATATAATTCTAGATATCAGACATGCCTTTTTATCATGTCTATAAATTTCCTGTACTTGTACTAAAAAGACAGTTAAAGTTCAACATGTCCTCAAAGATAAGTCAAATGAGCATAGCAAGTGCTTATCCTAATTATTTTGGGGGCGATACAAAAGAAAAGGCATACTAGAACACCCTCACCAATGGGCTGTAACTCATGCCCCTCTGGTGAGCTTTAAAGGTGGAGAGAAGAGAATTTGTAATAAAACAATCATAGCCTAGGTGACACAGAATTCACCTGCATGTGTATGCACGTGTCTCTCTCGGAGCAACTGGGGTTCTCACTCCACACACATTTTAGAAGCAGAAGCCAAATGTTCACCTCTCCATTCGTCAGACTTGGAACTTCTATCAGGAACATTAGAGAAAATGATTTGAATTTATTTTAACTGCTCTCCCGGTGATGAGATCAACTGAGTAAAAGTAAGAAAGAACACTTATAGACCATAAAATCACAGCACAGATTAGCCAGTGTAAAGAGAGAGTTCAGAACCAGGTCATGGTGCTGTTGAAATGCATGATGTGGAGAATCAGGTTCAACCAAGAGGACATTTAACAAGGATAAAGTAAGCTCCTGTGAGCATCCGAATCCAAAGCTCCCAATGTACAAATAAATGGGGAGAGAAATGTGACTAAGAAGCAGAAAGTTAAAAAAGAAAATCTCATGGATTTACTTTATAGCAAGCTCCAGCTAAGAACAATTTGATATGGTTGTCGAAGTTAGAGTGAGAGAACACAAGGGTAGAAGTAAGCACATTCAAAAGGAAAGCCATCTTTCAAAGCTTACGTTTCTTTTTGCATTTTCTACCTTGACCAGAAAGGAACCCAAGTCATCTCCCCAACATGTATCTTTGTGATTCTAATAAATATACTAATACTTTTGGATCTATATTTTAATAAATATGCCAAGTGGAATACATTACAAAGAAATTCACAATCTACTACATGAAGAAAATGTATTTAGTATTTGCATGAGGGTGTATAAATACTTCAACCATAAAAAAAGAAAATCCTGCCTTTTGAAGCTTGAGGGTATTATGTATGCTTTGTTAAATAAACCAAAGAAAGAAAGAAAAAATACCTTATAACTTCACTTATAGGTGAAATATGTAAAAATAAAAATACAAAGAGAACTGATTTTTGGTATCAGAGGCAGGGGGTAAGGTGTGGGAAAAACTTCCAGTTATAAAATAAAAAAGTCACGATGTAAAACTTATGACTATAGTTATACTAATATTTTTAAAGCTTGAGTCAGTTTTTCAATCACTTGCGGAGTTTTATGAAAATACAGACACTTGGGGCAGGTTGAGTACCGCATTATGAAACATCCCCGGCCAGGGAGGTGACCCACATGGTGCAGCAGACCTCTCCTGCATCACCCAATGCTCCCCTCAGCAGTGTATTTCAGTCATTCTGCCTGTTCTGCTCCCCACTCTGTCTCTGGTGAATCCTCTCACCTCCCCAGACTCTGGCCTGTTATCCAGTTCTTGTATGTATCAATAAATAAAATCTTAAAGAAAAAGAAAATACACCTGAACCAGAAAAACAGGGAAATACATACAGAAACTCAGAAACTTATAACATAGTATTTGTATTAATTATTTACCTAAGAAACATCTATAGTAATTTTCTGAAATATTTTTAGCTATATAGTTGTGTTATCTCTAATAATGACAATGACTTTTTTTTCAGGAGGATATATAAATATATATACCATTACTTAACACGCTTGAGCATTTTTTGTCTTAATTTTAGTTTAAGAAAAAAAAACTGCTTCACATGCATCATTTGTAATGTCACATATATTTTTAATTTAGTTGAAACACTGGAGCAAAAATCAAGTTTATTTTATATGTGAAATATATGTCAGAACATGTTTTTCTTTGAGTTGACTAATTTTAGAAACTGAGTTGATGAGATTTAATAACCAATTATCTACATTTATACTGTGTCATGTTACAAGTTTTTGTTTTCTTATCCTTACCACTATTTAATGACATATCAAAAAATGCTAATAGACTTTTTATGTTTCTATGTCATAACTTGGTATCAATTGCATCATCAAACAGTCCAAAAACCTATTATTTTCAAAATTTATTTAATGATGAAAGAGAAGAAACTGATATAATCTGTTTTTTGACATCTACTGTAATTATCATATGATTTTTATCTTCTATTGGTGTGAAATACTTGTTTGATTTTTGAATGTTCAATCATCTTAAGCTCTGGGATAAATTTCACTTAATGCTGAATTCATTTCACTAGGATGTTTGCATCTATGTTCTGTAGGAAAATTGGTCTGTAGATTTCATTTGTGGTGTTTTTGTCTGATTTTGTTATCAGGATGATTTATGAGCTCATAAAATATACTTGAAAATAGTCCCTCTTTTCTCAATTTTTTGGAAGGGTTTGAGTCAGACAGTTATAGTTCACCTTTGAAAGCTTTGTAGAATTCACTACAATGAACCTGGACTTTTGCTTTTGGGGAAAATTTTGATTACTGTTTCAATTTCCTTGCTTATAATTGATTTGATGAGGTTTTCTATTTCTTAGTCTTAGATGATTGTATATTTCTAAGAATTTAATCACCTCTTCCAGGTTATTTAACTTACTAATACACAAGTATTCATATATTGTATGTGAATTTCTGTCCCTCTGAATTTCTGAGATATTTGTTGTAACTTTTCTTTTGTTTCTGATTCTATTTATTTGAGTTTTCTCCCTTTTTTTCTTTGTCAGCTTATTAGAAGTTTGTCTATTTTTTTCAAAGTATTAGCTTGTGGTTTCAATAATCCTTAGGACTGTCTTTGTCTATCTTATTTACTTCTACACTATTTCCTTTTTTCCACTGGCTTTTGTTTATTTATTCTTCATCTTATAGTTCCTTAAAGTTAGAGATGATTATTTATTGTAGCCCCTTCTTGTTTTGTGAAATGGGCATATAGAGTTGTATACTTCCCTCTCAGCATTGATTTTGCAGTGTCCCATAAGTCTGAAAGGTTGTGTGTTGAAGTACTTTTTAATTTCTTTTGTGATTTCCATTGACTAAATATTCATTAAGTTGTGTGTAGTTCTGTGTCTACATATGAGAAGTTTTTCTTGCTTTCTTTTTGTAGACAAAAATGGCAGTAGCAGATATCATTATTGTCAGAGAAGATGTTTAGTAAGATTTCAATCTTCATGAACTTATTGAAACTTGTTTTTTGACCTGATATGTGGTTAGTCCTGCAGAATGTCCCATGTCCTTGAGAAGAAGGTTTATTCGGATTTTTTGGAGTACAGTGCCTTATAAATATCCATTAAGCACCTATTACAATCATAATGTCATTATTTTCTGTCTGGTTGATATGTCTTGGTGAAAGTGTGATAATCAAGTCCTCAGTCACTAATGAGGTTTTCTCAATGTTTACTTATGGATTTGATAATAATTTCCTAATATATTTTCATAATCCTTCATTTGATGAATATGTAATATGTATGTTATGTCTTCATGATGTATTAATCTTTTAATCATTATATAGTGTCCATTTTTTTCGCATTACCATTTTTAGCTAGAAATATATTTTATCTGGTCTAAATAGTCCCTCCATTCCTTGGGCCTATTTATTGTAGAATGGCTTTCCAATTCTTTATTTTAGGCTTGTTTATATCTCTGGAGCTCAGGTGTATATATGGAGACAGCAGAGTTGGATTCTATTTTCTGACCCAATCAGCTACTCAGTACCTCTTAATTAGTGTGTTTAGCATATTTACATTTAGGGTTATTATTAATACATGAATATCTGCTACTGCCATTTTGTCTTTAATTTAATGGCTCTACATAGTTCCTTATTCACTTTTTAGTGGAATTTTTTCTATTCAATTTAGACATGAGAATGTCTTTCAACATTTTTTGAAGGGAAGGTGTAGTGTTTGCAAAAACCTTCTATTTCTGTTTGTCTGAAGACTTCTATATCTCTGTTATATCTGAAGCAGACACTTACAGTCTGGAGTATTTTTTATTTTTTTTAAGTATTTTGACCACATCAGACCTTTCTCTTCTTACTCATAGTGCTTCTTCAGAGAGGTCAAATGTTATCCAGTTAAATGGAGTTCTTTATAAGTCATCTTAGACCATCTATTTCTTCTTCCTAGATAGCTTCAATATTTGTTTTTGTTTGTTGCCTTGTTTTTTTTTTTTTTTTGTCTTGGACTTTTAGAAGTTTCACTCCTATATGTATTAATGTAGTTCTCATATTTAGGTATCTGGGTGTTCTTTTAGCTTCATGGATGCATATATTTAGTTCCTACCCCAGGATTAGGAAAATTTCCTCTATTATTTCTTTAAAAATTTTGCTCCTTTGTCTCTCTCTTCTGCTCCTGGGATATCAATTTTTCTTATATTGTCTTTCCTCATGGAGCTGAAAATTGTCGAGAGTTTCTTCATTTCTTTTTACCTTTGTATTTTTCTTTCTTCTTCCACCGGTTTCTTTATGCATTATCATCTTCAATATCACCAATTGAATCTTCCATTTGGTCTATTCTACATTCCAAGTTTTTTTCCCAAACATTTTATCTCCCCTTATGATCTTTTTACATCCTGCATCTTCATTATTTCCTTTCTTAAAGCTTCAATTGAAATCTACACTTCATTAGTCTTGTCAGGACATTCAATTGCTTTTCTGAGTCTTCCTGTATATTTTTAATGAGCTTTCCTCTGTTTTCTTCCATCATCTTGAATTTCTTTATCATGGCATTTTTGAACTCTCTGATAGAAAGCAAATATTTCCCATGTCTTTGTGGGACAGAATTATTAGGTCTGTATATTTGTTCTGTCTGTAGAGTAGTATCCCCTTGAGGACTCAAATTGCCCTTTGTGTATTCTTCCATCTCCCCATTATTTTCTTTCTAAGTATTAACAGGGTGGCATTTCCATTTTCCAGTAGTTGGTGCTGGATATCATGGAGCACTATTCTGTAGTGGCTCTTTGGTTCGTGTGGGAGGGTCCTGGTGGGGTCTGTTGTAGTTGAATGTGGGTATATGTGGGAGTTCCTGGTGGCATTTGCGGTTACTCTTGGTGCTGGGATACTACTAATACCCCTCCTCTCTGTGTTTCAGACCTGCATCTCTTAGTCTGTGGGCTGGGATTTCATGCACCTTCCTAGTGCTTTCTAGCTCAGTTTCATAGCTCAATCCCCATAGCCCTCTGATCCCAAGTGAAGTGGTTGGGGGGAATCATTCCCTTCCAGGTTTTGTCCTCTGTTCACCTGGCTCACGGCAGCACTCTCACACATATCTTCCCAGGGTAGGATCCACTGCCTGGATGGGTACAAGTGTATGAACTTCAGTTTCTGACACAGCAGATCACTTTCCCCAGACACCGTTTGTTGCTTAGAGTTGAATTTCCTCAGCATCTCTTCTGTTGCCATTGGTCTCCAATATTAAGGAAGTGTCCAATTTGCCTAAGTTATGGGGTCTTCTTCATCTAGTCCCTACTTTGACTACAAGTTTATTCTCCCAGGAGAATATCAGAGAATATTCTTACCCATCTTCCCAGTCTCCTGGATTCCTTCATTTTGATATCAGTAGATGCTTAGGCCAACTGCTGAAGGTGGTGTTTCAAATTGTGACTTATATATATATGTCTGAAGATAGCTATAGTTTATAGGTTTCTGTACTTCATATGTTTCTTTACCTCATGTTTAACTTATATATGACTTAGGTAAAAATAAATTATTTGTGTGTAAAGACAATGTTCTGAATAAAATATATGTATAATATGCATTGCATTCTTAAAATGTGTATTATGAAAACACAATAAACATACATATATGTAAAAATTCAGATTCATAAAGAAATAATTAGAACAAAAGATAACACCAAATTTTTAAAAGATATATTTTGGGGGGCCCTCTCTGGTGGGACAAGGGGTTAAATATCAGCACTATGAAGCTATTGCAGCCAATGCAGCACAAGTTCGATCCCCAACCTTATGGGAGGTGACCCATATGTTGCAGCAGACCTCTCCTGTCTCACCCACTGGTCCCCTTAGCAGTGTATTTCAGTAGATCTGCATGTTCTGTTCCCCACTCTATTTCTGGTGAATCCTTTCACCCCCTTGTACCTCTGACCTGTACCCAAGTTCTTATATGCATAAATAAATAAATCTAAGTGTTAATATGTAGTGCTGGACTCTGAAGCCCATTGGAATGGTTCTATCACTTACTAGCTATGCAACCTGGGCTAAGTCATTGTATTTAAACTTTCTGGACATAAGATTTTTTTTTTAATTCAAATTATTCAAATTATAACAGTTCAAACTAAAGTCTTTATTTAGATAATAATTTTAAAGCTTACAAGACTACTTACATTGTTACTTCATGAAACTAAACCTACATTAAATGATAGCTAGCATTAATAATTTGTCGTATATATTGTGTATATGTGTTTGTGTGTGTGTGTGAGTTCTCCCAGCATGTATACCTGAGAGAGAAGGAGAAGACGAGGGAGGGAGGGAGAGTAGGAAGCATAAGAGAGAAGAGACCATACTATGTGTGGTACACATATGCCTGTGTATTTATAAAGATGCAAAGTTATGAAGTTCATAATGTTTACAAGGTCATATAACTAACAGGGTCATTTGAGTTGACTTCAGAAGCCAACGCTATATACATTGTCACTTTATAGAATTATGAAATTCAAAACCCTGTTTTCACCCTTTTAATGTTAATTCATGAAGTGAACGTATTAAATGTGAATTAAGATTCAGACATACTCTTTATATTTTATATGAAAATGATATTTTAAAAGGGCATATTAAAATACATATGTATATTTTATTTTTTAAAGATTTATTTATTTGTGCATACAAGAGCTGGGGTACAGGCCAGAGTCTTGGAAGTGAGAGAATTCACCAGAGACAGAGTGGCAGAACAGGCAGATTGACTGAAATACACTGCTGAGGGGAGCAGCGGGCAAGGCAGGAGAAGTTCGCTGTTCTCTATGGGTCCCCTCCCTGGCCAGGGATCGAACTCTCAGTACTTTGCAGCAGATGCTTCACAGTGTGGCACTCAACCTGCTGTGCCATCAGGAAGGTTGTGTATATTTTAAAACATATTCATTCTGGTAAGAACATTTTGCAATGTCTTACTTATACTATTTTGACTGAATACTGTAACAGAAAGACAGCATTGGGAAAATAGTATAAATAATATATACTAAGAACATATCCACACACAATTTTCTTACCATCACTAAAACACATAAACATAAAAGATTTTACATTTTGAAATCCCTTTTACTACAAAGTATATAGTGAAATAAATGAAATATCTAACAGTCAAATAATTATATTATGCATATTAAGGCATCTTTTTGTTACTGATGATATTTGGGGCTAAAATGTAAACAAGAGGGAAAAATAAAAAGATAACTAAAATTTATCTAATTTGTTTCTTAATTACAATTATGAGACATTAAAATGTTATCTTTCAAACAAGGAGAAGTTAATATTTCCATTTCCTTAATCAAAGTTTATATTATTTTAAGTAAAATTTTTCATGAGTGATTTGTTATGAAATTCAATTTGCTCCCTTAAATTAAAATTAGAGTTTATTATTTTTCAGTATGGAAATGTAAGATAAATAGTTATTTGAATATCCATGTCACAATATTTTTCACTGAAATTGCATGTTATAGAAATAACCTGGGGGGGTGCCAGTATGTGAATAACGTTGGCACCTGTGCCAATTCTAGTAATGAAAATGAGTGGGAAGGGCATTTAAAAATTAAAGGATGTTTGAGTTATTACTTTCATTATATGTTGATTTATTTATAATGAAAGAAATTATCTATTTCACTTCAATAATAAAATTGTTAATAATAAAAATGTTTTAGGAAAATTGCCTGCAAGATATAAAGCAAACTTTAGTAAAAGAATGGATAGATTGTAGTATAACCAAACAATGGAACAGTATTAAAAAATAAATGGAAATTCTTATTGATACACACAATAATGTGGGCGAATCTTAAATGTATTTTGTTAAGTAAAGGAAGTGAGACCCAAGAGACTACATGTTGTTATCATTCTACCCATGTGACAACTTGAAAAGCAAAAGTATAATTGATGAAAACATATTAGTAGCTGCCCAAGTGTTTGGGCAAGGGAGTGGGTGGTTGATATACAAGGGAGTTTGCTGTGGAAATTTCAGGTTGACAGAACTGATTTCCACTGTAAGAGAAGTATGGATGTGAGATTGTGCATTTTTTAAAACTAGTAAAAATGTACATCACACGTCTTAATGCACAAACAAAACAAGTAAACATCGATTTCAAGGAACTAAGAATGGAATGTAGACTGTGGCAGATGCATGTCTATATTATCAGTGTATGGTATAACTGTAGTGAAAATATATGTAAGGAGCTGACTCAAGTAACTTTGGAAAAGAGTGTTTTGACAGGAAATTGTAAAGATAAAAATGAAAGTAGTTGTGTATGAACACTGTGCAATGCTTGGAAATTTTTTCTATGGGGAACAGGTTAAGAATTTTGATTCAGTTTCACATGTATGGGCACTGAATAAGTGAATGTCAGAAAGTGGTTATTTGTTTCATTCTCAAAAAGGAAAATGCTGGATAAGAAAAGTGGAAGGCTGGCGTAAACAATGTGGTTCAAAAACATCAGTATGAAAGTTTGAAGTCTGGGAATGTGATACCTCTAATCCCTGTCTTTTTACCTAGGAGAGTTTTGGCTAATTGAGGTTTTCTGTGTCTCCATATGAATTTCATCAATATTTGTTCAATTTCTTTGAAGAATGCCATTGAGATTTTTATTGGAATAGCACTGAATCTGTAAATTGCTTTTGGAAGGATGGCCATTTTGAAAATGTTGATTCTTCCTATCCATGATCAGGGGATATCTTTCTATTTCTCCATATCTTCTATTTATTCTAATAGTGTTTTATAAAATCTCTATATAGGTCTTTTGCTTGTTTTGTTAGTTTTATTCCCAAGTATTTGACTTTTTTGGCCTCACTTGTAAAATGAATATTTTTCTTCATTTTTTCTTCAGATTGGTTGTTTGTATATAGGAAGGCTACTGACTTTTGTTCATTGATCTTGTAACCTGCTACTTTACTTAGCTGGTTGATTGTTTTAATTAGATTTTCTGTAGAGCTTTTTGGGTTTTCCAAGTATATTATCATATCATCTTCAAATAGTGATAGCTTTACTTTTTCTTTTCCTATCTGGATGCCTGTATATATTTTTCCTGTCTTATTGCTCTGGCTAGGACTTCCAGTATTATATTGAATAGTAGGGGAGAGAGTAGGCATCCTTGTCTTGTTCCTGATCTTAAGGGGAATAATTTCAATTTTTCACCATTGAGGATAATATTGGCTGTGGGTTTGTCGTATATAGCTTTTATCATGTTTAGATATGGTCCTTCTATCCCAAGGGTTTCAAGAGTCTTCATCATGAATGGATGTTGAACTTTATCAAATGCCTTCCCTGCATCAATAGATATGATCATGTGGTTTTTATCCTTCCTTTTGTTGATGTGTTGGATTACTTTGATTGATTTTCGGATATTGAACCATCCTTGTGCCTCTGGGATAAATCCCACTTGGTTGTGATGTATTATCCCTTTGATGCATTGTTGGATTCTGTTGACTAGAATTTTTTGTTTTGTTTTTTAATTATTAATTATATTTGACATCATTTGTATTCCCTAGGGAGTACCCACCACCATTCCATCTGTGCACCATCACCTCAGTCCCTTGTGCACTTTCTGCCCTCATCCCCATCTTTGCCCTCCCCTCCTCCCCCTCCCCCCATGGCCCCTTTGGTTTATCTTGGCTTTTTGGTCTTGTTGAGTTTTTTGTTTGCTTTTGGTTATAATTGCCCATTTCCTTGAGCTTATTCTTTGTTGTTGCTGTTGTTCTTTCTGTTGGCTAATATTTATTGAGTATTTTTGCATTGGTGTTCATTAGAGAGATTGGCCTATAATTCTCTTTCTTTGTGTTGTCTTTATTTTGTTTTGGTATTAGTGTAATGTTGGCTTCATAGAATGTATTCGGTAGCATTCCTTCTTCCTCAATTTTTTGAAAGAGTTTGTGTAGAATAGGTAATAGTTCATTTCTGAATATTTGGTAGAATTCATTTGTGAAGCCAAAGCAATAGTAATTAAAACAGCTTGGTACTGGAACAAAGACAGACATACAGTCCAATGGAACTGTATAGAAAGCTCAGAAGTAAAACCACACATATATGGACACCTGATATTTGACAAAGGAGGAAAGAATATGCAATGGAACAAAGACAGCCTGTTCAACAAATGGTGCTGGCAAAACTGGTCGGCCACATACAAGAAAATGAAACTAGACCACTACCTTACACCATGTACAAAAATCAGCTCAAAATGGATAAAATATTTGAATATATGGCCAACAGGCATATGAAAAAATGCTCAACATCTCTCATAATCAGGGAAATGCAAATTAAAACCACAATGAGGTATCACCTTACACCGGTAAAAATGGCACACATCAAAAAAACCAACAATAAATGTTGGTGAGGATGTGGAGAAAAAGGAACTCTATTACACTGCTGGTAGGAATACAAGTGAATCCAACCACTATGGAAGGTTGTGTGGAGGTTCCTCAGTCTCCTAGAGATGGAACTACCATATGATCTGGCAATCCCACTCCTAGGGAACTACCCAAATGACACAAAAACACTGATCCAATTACCCACATGTTTATTGCAGCACTATTTATAATTGGTATGACCTGGAAACAACCCAAATGCCCAAAAGTATATGACTGGATCAAGACGATGTGGTACATATACATAATGGAATACTATTCATCAATCAAAAATGATAAACTAGGGACATTTATAGAAACATGGGTGGAGCTAGAAGGACTTATACTCAGTGAAATGAGTCAGAAGGCAAGAGAAAAATATCTGATGGCTTCAATTTTAGGAGGAATGTGAAAGAACAACAACCACAACAAAAAATAAAAAAGAAGAAAACAAAAACAACCAAAAAAAAAAAAAAAGAGAGAGAGAGAAAGCTGAAGGAAATGGGCAATTACAATAAAAAACAAACAAAAAACTCAACAAGATTAAAAGGTCAAAGATAAACCAAAGGGATCACAGTAGGGGTGGAGGGAGGGGAGGGCAAAGACAGGGATGAGGGCATAAAGAGCACAAGGGACTGAGGTGATGGTGCACGGGTGAAATGGTGGTGGGAACTCCCTGGGGACTACAAATGATGTCAAATACAATTAAATAAATCTAATAAAAAATCAGTATGAACTCATGTATAGGTGGCAGAACCCAGATGGATGATTGAGAGAGAGAGAGAGAGAGAGAGAGAGATAAACAGATAAACACAATATATTAAGGCAGTTATAGAAACAATTACTGCTATGTGAATCTATGTAGAATAGCCCACACTTTACCTAGATCTATCTACTGAGAGGACTTAATAACAGTGACATGGAAGTAACATCAGGCATTCCCAATATGCATATTTACATTTCTAAATATCATATAAATCCAATAAAAGCAGCCAAGACTCCCCTAAGAAACGGTTTGTTCTAAGATTTCTACGATTGATAGAAAATGATCCAGGGTATCTTATAATGGTAGAACAGAAAGAACTGTTCAAAAAGAGTGAAAAAGCTATATAGTAGGTAAACAAATGGAATCCAGTCCCCATACACACACAAAGCCAAAGCTTGAGAAACTATGAGAAACAACAACAAATAAATTAGTATTGAATTATAACACAAAGTGTAAAATAAGTATGAATGTGTCCATACTGAAACAAAAAACTAAATAGATCGCAGTGAAGGATAATAGGCAACTCTCCTTCCAATTGAAATGGCTTTCTGCCATTATCTTTCAATAGATGGAACTTTAACCCCAACTCTTTTTGAGGATGGGGTGTATTTAATGACTCATTTCCAAAAAGTAGAGTATGAAAAGAAAAAGCAGAAGCTATTTACACTGAAGAAGCCAACACATACTACTTCAATCAAGAGAATAAGATTAATGCTCTCAATACAAGTCCCGTACTCTTCTACAATGATAATGAAAAAGTAATTCACCTCACTGACTGCCTATCTAAAATACCATAAGCTCCATGTAGTCATAAGGAAAACATCACAGATTCCAGTATTCTTCTACACTGTCCAGGTTATGAAAAGACACAAACTCGAAAAGATTAAGGAAACAAAACAACTAAAGGTAATGTGCCTTGGGATGAATGAATAAACTGGTGAGATTCCAAAGCATAGAATTATTGACAATGTACTAATGTTGGTTTCTTAATCTTGACACATGCACTTGGTCACGAAAGATGATACCGCTAGGGAAAACTAAACTCAGTGAGGATATAGGGAATACTTGCATTATCTTTGCAACTTTTCTGTAAACCTGAAAGAAAATTCTTCTGGAAACAGGAAAGCTTCCTAGACTATGTGGGGCATTTTTAGATTAAGGTAAAACACTTCCTGGAAGTCCCCTATCAGATTTGCTGCATCCATCTTCTTTTTCTTTATGTCCTGGTATCCTACCCTAGGGACTTTTAAGAAGTCAACCCAGAGTAACAGGAGACAGACTTCATGTTGACAATCTCCACATATAGTCTGGGATTCTATTATAGACTTAATGACTAAGTCCTCCAAAAATTCATATTTTAAAAACTAACACCCTTAGTGATGGTGTTGTAGGTAAAGGGTTTCTTGGGAAATTATTAGATCACAAGTGAGGAGCTGTCACGAATGGGATTAGTGCCTTATAACAGATCCCAGAGAGCTCCTTTGCACCTTTCAATGTGTGAGGACGTACTAAGAAAATGACATACTGTGGCCTCTCTCTGATCTAGGGCCTCTGCACCTGCATGTGCTAGCCCCTCTGAGCACCTACATGTGTTAGAGAATTGGATAAGGCACTCCTGCATGACTGCCTCAGGACAATGGTCCATATTACACATGGCTGGGGATGCCTGGGTAGCCAGTGACGGATTGTGTGATCAGCGCCCAAGATGGTCTGGGAGTAACTCAGAAATTACACCAAGTACCTGTACAGGAAGTTGTCCCTGCATACATGGCCAACATGTCCTCCCCTGTTCCCCATAAAATTAATTACCCTTTGATACCTTTGAAGTCATGTTTCCCCAAAAGATGAATACCCTTTGTTTTCCAAGGACCCTGCTTTGTCATTGTCATATGATCAGTCATGTTTATGTACTATTGTGAATAAATAGCAAGAGGACTGCTCACTGAGCAGCACAGTCGTGCCTTGCAAATCTGCTCTATAACTTGTACCCCAGTGAGTCCCCATGGATGTGCTGGTGCTTCTGTCGCCACCAGAACAACCCATGAACAGGGATCAGGTTCTCGTCTCTAAATCACAGTTTCTGTTCTTGACTTCGATTGGCACCAGTTTTCTAACAGTCGATGTTGCAGGATTTTTAGCAATAAGGTAAACTGGGTTCTAGTGTGATTTTTTTTAGACATCATGTTATTGAACACTTGCTAGATTAAGTTTAAATATAAGTGTTTATATGGCTTATAGGGTCTATTGTTTGCCCTAACAGTTGTGTCGGGAAAAGAAACCAGAAGAATGGGACCCACAAGTAATTGGAGGTTTCTCATGTCCCTTTCCTGGAAATGTGTATTTTCAAAAACTCTTTGCTGATGCAGCCTTGAATGTACAATGTGTTGTTGATACATGTGAGCTTTTTATTATAGACTAGATACAGTTAAAACCTCTATAAAACTTGGGGGTCGGGGTTAGGTATAGAAAATGTCTGCCTAAGACAATGTGTCCTAAGTCCTCTTTTTCATTAAAACTGTTACAAAAAAATCACGCTGAAACAAAACACTTACTTAAAAAAATGCATGCTAAAGATAAGGCTGGTTTTTGTGAGAATTTACCTATATTTCTACTTCTCAAATCCAATTCCCCAAACCCAAAGAATACATATTTAGAAACATCTTTTTTCTAGAGCTGAACTGGCTTCATAATAGGCCATACTCTTTCATAGGGAAACGTGACTGCTTGCACTGCAGGTGGTGACTTTGGGTGTGAAGAGTGCACAGAATATTGTTATTGTACAATCACAGGATCAACTGGCAAAATCTGACAGTAGACCCCAAAGAGAATTGAAATAATGTGAAAATACTAGAAATTCAGAGAATACCAACATAAAAGGGAAATCTTATGTTTACTGAGTCATCCTATTCAGTTTAGAAAGATGTTTTTATTCCTATGTGTCAGTTACCTGCTTTTGCCTAAAATCATGTTATTTAATGTAATGTATATATTTGTAGGTTGATCCTACAAATATTCAGAAAATGGTTCAGATCATCAAGAGTAAAGGTTTGTACAAGGTAAATTCCAGAAGAACTCTGTACACAAACAGCACTATCATATTGGTCTTTACAATGGAGACCTGGTGGCACCCTTGTTTCCAGAAGACCAGTCCTAAGTAACAGCATCTTGTGCTGTCCGTTCTCTAACAGTGAAATTCCTGTTTTACCTAAATGAACCATTTATTTTTGAAAGTCTTGCCTTTCTTTTAAGGCCAGTGACCAAAAGGATATATAAGATGTAAAATGACAAAATAAAAGGAGAATTAAGAAAAGGATATATAGATTCACTATGCCTTCACTGACACATCTGAGATCAGATGTGCTTATAGAATTCTGAATTTTGCAAATTTTATTATGATAATTCATTATATTTGGCTTTACACTGTATGCTTCATAACATCATGCCAGAGGAAAAAACAATATTCATGTACATTAATGTTTTGCAATAAAATTTAGAACAGGGCCTCCCTGGTGGCGCAGTGGGTTAAGCAACGCACTATGAAGCATCCGCAGCACAGCACCGTGAGTTCGATCACCGCCAGGGAGGGAACACGCCTCTCCTGCCTCACCCGCTGCTCCCCTCAGCAGTGTACTTCAGTTGATCTGCCTGTTCTGCTCCCCGCTCTCTGTGGTAAATCCTCTCACCCCACCCCACACCTCTGGCCCGTACCCCAGGGCTTGTATGCATAAATAAATAAATCTTTTTAAAAAATTTTAGAACATTCACAGAAAATGAAATGAATGAGGAATTTAAGGTTTTGGCAACAAAAAGCTCAATTCTCTTCTCTTTAAGATTTAGTAAAAGAAGTTTTAAAATGTTACCAGAACTTCTTTTTTGTCTACAGTATTGCTGATAAAGAATTTGAACCTGTATGTATTTTTTTTTTCCATTAGAAACTGCATCTACTTAAATGACATGCTTAACTTCAATTACCAAATATCCTATTTCCTTCTAGATCATTAAAAAAGGCGGGGGGGGGGGGGGGGGTGNGGGGGGGGGGGGGGGGGGGGAGGTGCTTCTCTAGTGACGAAGTAGGTTGAGCGCCGAAGCACCCGCAGCTCAGCAGCGTGAGTTCGATCCCGCCAGGGAGGGAACCCACATGGCGCAACAGACCTCTCATGCCTGGTCAGCTGCTCCCCTCAGCAGTGTGTTTCAGTTCATCTGCTGTTCTGCTCCCTGCTCTGTCTCTGGTGAATCCTCTCACATCCCGTGACTCTGGCCTGTACCCCAACTCTTGTATGCATAAGTAAATAAATCTTAAATAAATGAGAGAGAAATGAGCCATACATGTTTTGCACAGAAGAGTCCCGGGTTTGACCTATCAGCTGTGATTTCTTCCCAGGTTAGCATTCAGGACTCTCTAAAGATCCCAGTTTGGATGATAATTTATATAATCATCACAGTTAAAGGCTTTTTTGGAAAGGATTGTTCTCCCTCAGCAAAATTTAGATGATTGAGGTGACCGTGGAGACTGTGAGCTATAACACACAGTGATATAACTTACTTTTAAGCAGTACACCATTATTTGATGGAAAATAAGTTTAAAAAATCATAATGATAATGTGGATAATTTAAACATCAAATGGTACTCCAAATACTTATGCATATAATGAGAGTAACCTGTTTACCATTTCTATCTTCAATTCCTCTTTCATCGTGGCAACGAATCATGAATGTTTAGGTGTTCTGATGGGTAATTGATTTTTATCCTTCTAATAGATATGTCTTAAGTACCTCCTGTGCAATATTCCTTGTGGACCATGCAATCTAGTGGCATAATAACAACGCATTATAGAAATAGTAAATGGGCAAATTAGAGCACACACAAGAGTCTGAAGGTACTAGGGGAAAAATATAAAGAAGGTACAAATATTGGAAGTGCCAGGGACATAGTACTATGTGTTCTTTAAAAAGATAGGGTAGATTTCACTGAAAAGCTTGTGATTAAATTGTATTTTGGAAATAAAGGTATTAGCCATGGAGTTATCTGTGAAAGAGCACTCCATCAAAATAACTACCTATTATGTTGTGTTGCATATTGTATAAAAGGCCAGAAAGCTTACAGAACAATGCTTTTTAAATTGAGTGTTGCATTTTCTGGTGTTGAATCTAAGATATATGTGCTGAATCCAATTTCATAATGAATTTTTCTCCTAAAAGTTTCATGACTGTAAATGTTATGTGTAGCCTCTTACCTATACTGAATTAATTCTGTGCAGAGTACAAAGGAGAAAAATGTATTTTTCTGTGCATATGGGGTATCCAATAGACCCAGCATAATTTGTTGGAAAGGCTATAATTTTTCTATTTCAATATCATAGTGCCTTTGTGGAAAAATCATTTTTTCACATAAGTGTTTTTGTTTTCTTTTTTTTTCTTGGACCTTTTCTTCTGCTCCTCTTAGCTATTATCTCACTTCTTGTCAGTAGCATGAAATTTTAATTACTATAGCCCATATATTCATTTTACCTATACATACACACACACACATATATAAAACTTCCTAATACATTGTTATCATTATGGGAAAATAGCCACATACATTTTGAAAAAATTATATAATAAACAATCATATATTTGCCCACTTTTCTACTGTTCTTTTAACTATTCCCAGTGCTTTTCATTTCTATTGACAGATAAGATATTTTACTCAGCATCGTATTCCTTTTGTGTGAAAACGTCTATTAATGTTTCTTGTACTTTTAGAATGCAAATGAAGTCTTCCAACATTTGCATGTCTGAAAATGTTTTTATTTCACCACTTTTAAGTGATTTTTTTTAGCCAGGTATAAAATTCTAGGTTGATAGGTTTTGTTTATTTTGTTTTAAAGGTGTGACTCTACCATCTCCTTATATTGTTTGCAGCAAGACATCTGCCATCTTAATTTGGCTTGTCTGCATATAACATGTTGTTTTTTTTTTTCTATGACTGCTTTTACTAACTTATTTTCATTACTTGCATTAAGCAATTTGATTATGACAGGTCTTACTGCAGTTACCTTCATGTGTTCTGTACTTGGTTTCACCGAATTTGCAAATTTAATGGGTTTAGATTTCATCAAGTTTGGAATTTTTCAGCTAATATTTCTTCAAATATTTCTGATTCTTTTGCCCCTTTTGGGGATCCAGTTACCCATGAATCAGGTTGCTGGAAGTTATTCCACCAACATGTGATCAATTTATTGCGGTAGTCCTTTTATTCCCTGTGTTTCATTTTTTAAGTTTTTATGCCCTCATATACTCTTTCGCTTTTCTTTTTGCAAAACCTAATCTACTATTAATATACAATATATATTTCATTTCAGACATTGTTTTTCATCTCTATAACCTCAATTTGGTTCTCTTTTAAATATTCTACAACTCTTACTTTTTGAACATAGAAATACAGTTAAAATAGCAATTTTAATATCTTTCTCTACTAATTTTAATATCTGTGTCAGTTCTGCATCGAATTTGATGGATTATTATCCTCATTATAAATTATTTCTAACTTCTTTTTCCATGCCTGGTCATCTTTGCATGATTGTCAGACTTTGTGAATTTAACTTGGTTGTGCTAAATACTTTTACATTCTGTAAATCTTCCTGGGCATTGCTTTCAAATGCAGTTTGTAAACAGTTTAATCTCTTCAGGGACCACATTTATGACTTGTTAGGTGGGTCTGAAGCAGCGCTCAGTATAGGACTAATTATGTCTTACTACTGCGTAAGGACCTTCCTAACTACTCTGCCCAATGACCTGTGAATTAATGAGGCTTTTGAATCTGGCTGAGAACAGCTACTATTCTTGGTCCTGTGTGAATTACAAGGACTAATTCCTCTAATTGTTTAATTTTGGTTTTCTCCTATCTTAGGGTTGTTATATCATACATACATGCTGATACACTGTTAAATATTTAAGGAAGACTCTGCAGACCTCAGGATTCAGTATCTGCATATTTCTGTCTTTTCTGGTACAGTCTTATGTGATCAAGTTAACCTGATTTTCCTGGAATCTCAACTCTCTCTTCTCTACAAAGAAAGACCATTAGTTTTGTCCTCAGTTTTTTCTCCCTGTCTTCTCCCTCCATTCCTTCTCACAGGAGCATCTGGGAGCAACTGTAGGGATCACCATCTTTTTACACCTTTTTTCAGGAATTCTTTCTCGACTAATGTCCAGTATTTTCAAATTTGTTGTTTTATGTACTTTATTTGGGATTGTTTGGTGCTTCATTCAGAAAATAATTCTGTTTTCAGTGTACCACCTTGGCTTTTACTCCTATACCATTACAAAAAACAAAGATATATTTTGGGGGAAAAAAGCATATAAAACCCAAACTCCTCAAAATAGGATTTGATTGCATCAGTGAGTCCAACTGTTATTGTCTGAGCAAAGGAACCCTAGTTTGCAGTGAGGTCCAGTCATGGGCTTCTAAACATGATTTAAAAAAAAAAATCTTCAGATCACCAGGAGTTATCCTCAAATGCTAAAAAGGACTCTGTATCCTGATCAATAATGCATTTTCACAACAAATTGGTGATTTTGTGTTTGTTTTATATTTTCTGTATGTATAGGCATTTTAAAATTTTCTTATTTTTAAAATTATTTTTATCTATATCTTTTACATCAGGGACAGTTTGTTCAATAAATGGTGTAGGGAAAACTGTATAGGCATTTTATTGTGCTCATCATATCTTATTGTGAGTAGATACCCTGCTTAATATCTTACATATTATTATTTCTTTTTTTATTACAAGTGAACCTTTGTCATTTATTTTTTTCTCATATAGGTAGGGAAATTTAGTTACACTAACTTTTTTTAAAAAACTCTATCCTATATGGCTATACTTTTATTCAAAGCTATGTAATGCGGATTAATGATATTCCATGAATTTATTTGTAGACTAAGCAGTTTTATGTAACAACCTTCATAACAGGGGTTAAGGAATTTGCGGTAAATCATAAACCCTGAATATATATGGTCTGTTCTAATTTTCCTCTTTTATATCAGCGAAAACTAATGAGTTAGAGTCATGAAAAACAGCAATTATTCACTATCATACATATAGCACAAAATTGAATCACATCTTTAAATACATATATTTTTAAAACTTCATGTAGGGGCTTCCCTGGTGGCACTAGAGGTTAAAGCATAGAACTATTAAGCTCTCCGCAGCCACTGCAGCACCAGTTCCATCCCAGGCCAGGGAGGGGACCCACATGGCACAGCAGACTTCTCCTGCCTTGCCTGATGCTCCCCTCAGTAGTATATTTCAGTCTATCGTCCTGTTCTGTTCCCCATTCTGTCTCTGGTGAATCCTCTCACCGCCCCCCCACACCTCTGGCCTGTACCCCAGCTCTTGTATGCATAAATAAATAAATCTTTAAAAACAAAACAAAAAACTTCATGTAGTGACTAAGAGGAAGTTGTTACTGGTACAGAACACATTTAAATGTTGTAACTATTTTCACCACCTTGAAGATAAGCTGCATTTTTCAATGGAATCAGAAAACACACAGATAAGCCAAAAATGAGCAGAAGGTTCACCAGAATGCAAAAAATGATCACAGGAAGCCCAACAGAAGATCTACCCCATCCTGAACAGCCACAGGCACAGTCATTTGTTTTCTCTACCCTGATAATTCTGGGCAAATGTGTATCCTCAGCAGGAAGAATAAACTGAGAATAGAGAGGACATTTCTTTCTTTATCCTCTTGAGACATTTTTCACTATCATTAAAAATTACCTCGTATAACTATATTATAAAGCCAAATTAGTGTAAGCTAGTTTTAAGAGAAGGGCCTATGTTAGCAATAGGGTGATAAGAAACTTGAACAGAGTTCCTTGTAAGCACAATTTACCCACCAATCCACTGGAAAGGGCTATTCTTGAATCACACTTGTCATACAAAGAAATATGGGAACTAAGTAGAAAAGAAGCAAACATGAAATGTAATCTATTTCCCATACCAGACTAAATATAGATCTAATTTGATTTCTAAATTTTTCATGTTCTTCAGATACAGTGTACAAAATGAAAAACACTGATAATATGAAAATACAAAGGGAACAATGACATAAAAAAGCTCACAGAATTTTCTTTTGTATAGATTGCTCATTCACAAACATATGAGAAAGGTATTTGTTTTGGCAGACTCAAAGAGGAATTTTGTATGCTTTTGCTGTCATTCTTGAGTCAAATTTCTGAATTTGGGAAACTATTCCATCTCCATCTGAAGGAAAACTAACAAGGATTAATGATTTGCCATGCTTATATAGAGTTGCTTTGTTGAAATCCATTGGAAAAAAAAACCAAAAATGTACATTATTTTTTAGATGTGTTTACAACAACCTCAATGTTCTTTTTTAATGGATTATATAGCTAAGAAACTAGAATGAGAGAAGATATACACACACACTATGAAAGAAACTTAGTTCATGCTTAAGCCAGAGCACATATTTGCTAACAAATTTTACAATTGTGAACTCAGGGTCATTCCATAGCATATCTTTCTGATTCTATTCAAGTCAGCAAGATCAGGTACTTAGCATAAGGACAATGGGTTCAGATACCAGTTAAACAAAACAAAACAAAAAATCTTGAGTATTTTCATAAAGATAATACACGTAAGTCATATATTTATGTAACCTGCAATTACCTTTACACTAGGATAACCACCTACAGTGACAATCAGTAATTCCTAGAGGCCATCCACCCATATATCACTAATGTCTTCTATGGCACTGTAGTTATGCCTTTTCTTAAATTTCACATCAATAGATCATAATGTATATATTTGTCTATATGACTTTTTTTCAAAAACCAAAATGTTCCCATTTTGTGCATCAATAGTGATCTTAGTTTCTGATGAATAAATAGCATTCAATTGTATAGAGACACCACATATTTTATCCATTCATGAACTAATGATCATTTGAGTTGTTTTGCTTTGGGGTGAATATAAATGGGATAGAAAAGTATTTATGTGGAGAGATATATTAATTAATCTTGGGTAAATATCAAGAAGAGGAATTATCAAGTCACATGATGATTATATGTTTAAGTGTAGAATATACTGCTAAACTATAGTTCAAATTGGCTATACTATTTTTTACTCATGCTAGTGATACATGAGCGTATATACTACTTGTTAGAACCGTGATTTTAAGTTTTATTCACTCTAATGAGTGTACAGTGAAATATAATTGACATTTTAATTTGCATTTAATTTAACTTGTAACTAATGATTAATGGTGTTGTGCATATGTCTATGTATTAGCCACTCATTTATCTACTATAGTGAAATATTTTTCCAATTTTTTACCCACTAAATATTGTCATATTTTTTTATCCTATTATTGAATTGGAAGAATGCCTCATATATTATGGATATAAGTCCTTTATCTGGTATGTATTTCACAAATATTTTCTCCTACTATAAGATTTCTCATTTTCTTACCTGTCTTTTTGGTAACAGTACTCTAATTTTGATTAGATTTGTCACTTTCTTCTTTTATAATTTACGATTTCTGTCTTCAGAGATGCTTGCCTAACTCAGTAACAAAAACAATTTCTCAAGAAGTTTTATAGTTTGAGGGCTTGTAATTAGGTCTATGATCAGCCTAGCTATTTGAACCACAGACTTGACCTCCCCTGTTTGGTCTGGAAAATACATACATATTAGGACACTGTTCAGTTTAGAAACAGGACCAGTTTGAAAGTGTATACATAAAATGCATCAAGCATGAAGAGCTATAGTATTTCTAAACCCCACGTATGTTGCATTTGGAGAATTTAGTTATGTGGCAACACATACACTAGATTAAGAATTTACCATAGTTGATATGTGTAATTAATAAGACTTCTAAAATCCTACCTAGAAAAGATTTTTTGATACTGAGAAAATGTATCTGTGTATCAGAACTAAAGCCCATTAGAATTTATACACACACATATATATATTTTTAGCTTCCACTGAAGAAAGTAAACTCAGAGGGAGTTCAGTATCTTAAAGTCACACACCCATAGTAAACTGATTTTGAATAAAATATTATACTGAAAGTCACAAAACTCATTCCAGATTCTCAGTAGAATATCGAGTTAAATCAAGTTACTGGTAGAATTGTTAATAGCACACACAAGCCAAACATTTCATCTTCCATTCCAGTAAACTTATCATGTTTATCTTTTATTTTACCTCTAAACTGTTAAAGTACCATAATGTCTGTCACAGGCCATCTCATCCTCAGTGATGGCACCAATTTCTAAACTCACTTGATTTTGATAAGTCTTTTTATAGCAGGAATATAATCAGAACAGAAAACCAATGACTTCTTTTCAATTAATCATTTATTGGAAATTAACTGTTTCTAAATTGATCAATAATTTTAAATTTCCCTTTTGCTCCCAGCTTTCTTTTGCTCAAAAGGTTAATTTTAACATTATTTTGACAAAAGTTTTTTGAAAGACAAAAAGTTCATGAATGTTGGAAACAGGTTTACAAATAATATGTGGTCCCTACAATTCAGAATATGATAGTTTTGAGAATATTAAAGAAGTTTAGCAAATGCTCGCATAAAGAAGCAACACTTGGTTAAAAACTGACCAAAATACTAATATTGGGAGACTAGAAAGTAAATGGATTGGGGAAGAACTGATATGTGAAAATCAATGACCCTTGAATGTAATTGAACATGAAAATAACACACTTTAAGGGGAGAATTATTCTCAGATCTTTACTTTCGACATAAGTAGATTATAATGATATTAATGTATGCAATGTTATATCAGAAACACATATATCTACATATTAATTTTTAAGATAAAACATTGTACTTAAAATGTGAGAACATTATGTAGAATATTTTAGGACACTATGTAACATATTTTGGCAAATTTTAGTTACCTTTATATCTTTTTATTTTAAATTGTTTAGAAATGACTCACTTTTTAACTTTAAATTCTTCTAATTCATAGCTCAACAAGTTCTGGTGACTTAAATGTGAATGCAACATCATTTTGGCTTAGCTAATAAAATGCTCTACTTCATGATTTTTAATATTAATTTTCCCCGAATTGTTGTAAAGACATTATATTTATTAATCGAAGAAAAATCATAAATGGATGACAAACAGGCATGTTTGAGAGGCAATATTTCATTAATCTTGCTGCAATAGGGAACATTATTTTTTACTATGAGTATTCAATGGCCACCCTGTTGAGACAGGGACTCAACCAAAAGTAGATAAAAAGTGCATAAAATCATGATTAAAGAAAAGGGCAAGCTGGCTTTGTAATAATGCATTCTAGTTAGGAAAAGTATCAGAAAATCATCTCAAATGACAAAAATCCTCCACTGCTATTTTCTAACAGAGAGTACCCAGATAAGAAAAGCTTATCTGCGAAGAGCATACAGATGTAAAGATAAACAATAAAAATGAAAGGGTCCAAATCAACAAATTCATTTTAATTCCAGATACTATTCATACCATTCTTAAGATGCAAGGTCTAATATCAAGGAGCAGGGTGCCTGGAACATAAACAACAATTGAAGAATAGAGACTTTTTGAAAGTTCGTAACAGACACAAACACTCATAAATTATTCCAAAGGACTCTCCATGCAGTGCCAGCAAGTTTAACAGTGATCAATAGTGAATTAACAATGTTTAAAAGTAATCAGCTCCTCATGTAGAACATTGACCTACGAATCTAAGCCTTGCAATGAATCAGGAAATACATTTGCATTTGTTTTAGATTGAAGGCCTGATAATAATAGAACTACCATTTTTCAATAAGGATAGACTACACACTAACTGCAGTAGATGGAACTGTCATCTATGGATTTGATAAGGTAAAACTTCAAATTAATACTAAATATTGACATTTTATTCATGTAATACAGTATGAGGAATATTTTCTCATTCCTATCTGAATTTGTGTGCTCAATTCTGAACTAAAAGAGCAGTTTTGTTTAAATAACAAAATTTAAAAAAAAATTACCATGCTAATGTATGCATCAGAAGCTAAACTTCTCTATGTAAATACAGAAATGCATAGCATTGGAAACTATATTTCTGCAGTCTCTCCTTTTGATATAATTATCAAATTACTCTCACTATGATCTTGTGTGATTTAGAAACTAAAAATGTTAGAAAATATAAGTCAGTCAAAACTCCAAATAGATGTGTGGGTATGTTTGAACATTAATGTCACTTATTTAGAAAACTGGATCTTTTGGGGGTGATGTCAGTCCATCATAGTATACTGCCAAAGAGGTATACTCAATAGATCAACATACATCATCTTCTCCAAGTACTTGACCAAACTTCCACACCTGACTTTAAGTGAAAGCTGGCTTAATACTTGTAGAGAGGGGCCTTCTTGGTAGTACAGGGGTTAAAGTACAGTGCTATTGTAACAGGGTCATCCCAAAAAAAGAAAAAGCCAAAACCCTGGTTCTGCCCTAAGTGGGTAAAGCTTAAAAAAAAAAAAATTTCTGCAAAAAAGAAAAAAAAAAGGAAGATGGAGAGCAGCGAAAAAACCTAGAGGACGCACGTGGAGCAAAAGGACATGTAATAAAACTGTGCTTGTTTTTTGGTCTTGGACTGGTTAAAACAAATGTAGGTAAAAAACCCGTGGAAAAGTTAACAATAGCATCTTTCATCTTAATTTTAATTTGGCTCTTTTCCTCCCAAATTTGTCTAACTCTTTCTAACCCTTTTCTATGGGTCTCTACTAAAAGGTCCTTTAAATGTGTGGCAACTATGAAGCAAACCGCAGCCACTGCAGCACGAGTTCGATCCCTGCTGCTGGCCAGAGAGGGGACCCACATGGTGCAGCAGACCTCTCCTGCTGTGCCCGCTGCTCCCCTCAGCAGTGTACTTCNNTTGATCTGCCTGTTCTGCTCCCTGCTCTCTGTGGTGAATCCTCTCACCCCCCCACCACCTCTGGCCTGTACCCCAGTGCTTGTATGCATAAATAAATAAATCTTTAAAAAAATAAAAAAATAAATGTGTGGCAAGTTTTTGGACCTTGCTTTGGGCCAATCCTATTTAGCTAAACTTTTACCCTCAAGGAGATGGGTAACTTTAAATGCTTAACTTAGTAACTATATTCTTTATTCTTTCTTTATTGTACCCTAATTGTATTAAAGTTCCTTTCCATTAAAAGTTTTATGTATTTGTCTTAATGTGGCAAATAACAAAATCCATTCAGAGAGGGCAAGCTTAAAAGTTCTAAGTGCTCCTCTCCCTGCCCTGTAACACTATCAAGCTATTGCCAGTCACTATGGCCTGAGTTCAATCTATGCCAGGGAGCTGACCCACATGGCGCAGCAGACCTCTCCTGCCTGCCTGTGCTCCCCTCAGCAATGCATTTCAGTAGATTCTCCTGCTCTGTTCCCACTCTTTCTCTGGTGAAGCATCTCAAACCTGCCTCCCACCTTTAGTCTACACCCCACTTCTTGTCTGCATAAATAAAAATAGATCTAAAAACAAAAGTGTGCAGGCAGTCAGCATTGCCAAGACTGTGCAGTTCCAGATCATGGGGAAATTTCAAAAGACCAGCTCAGTGTGAGTATGTTGTAGGAAAAGACTTCTCTTTAAGCCTTCTTCATCACAGAGTGACCACAGATCTCTGTGAAGTTTATGGTCATGGGTTCTTTTAAGACCTGGTAGGGCATTTGTATTAGAAATACTAATGAAGCCTTTCTTATTTCATTTCCCAGAAGAATGTTTCATCTCTTTACCCTGCCAAAATCCCTTCCTGTCACCCTAGAATCCACCTGCCTATATTTTAAAGAATCAAAACTTGCCTCCTATGAGTGTAAGTCACTCCCTTATTTTGTGTCCCCATATTCTATTTATACCCCAAATCCCAGTCCATTGTCGGTTCAAAGGTATTAAAGTTTCAACTTACAACCTGCTTAATTGAATCTTTGTCACTAAAGTGGGGAAATGGGAAAATAGCAGAAGGATTTGGAGATAAACACACAGATAGTATAGATTAAAATTAAATGTATACCCATAAATATTAAATTTGATGGACCCTTGGCAAGTAGTGAAAACAAATCTCTATAGTCACAGCCAGAATCGTGATACTCGCTCTTCTTCGTTAGATGTCCTAGTTCTTCTTTTACCTATGATATATTCTGAGCAGATGCAAAAGGTGGCAGTACCGCAGTCCACCTTCCCTCAAGTACCCTCTTATAACCTACACACTGCTACCTATGGCCAAAGCTGCTTTATCTCTGATGCTATCCTTGGTCCTTTTTGAATTCTAGTTCCCTTTTGTGTAAAGGGAGGAAAAATGCACCCAAATAAATAGCTATTATTTTGGATCTCAAAGTAGAAAGAGTATAGAAAGAACGCTGAAGGCAAGGGAAAGTTGGAAGTGTAGGTTTGGGGTTACGTGCTGGTAAGCACCTAGCCACACAAGCCTTTCATATTTTACATCTTCACAAATGGGTGCCTGGAGTCTAGTGAGAGGAACAGCTAAAGTCATCTGAAGTAAAAGACAAATTGTCTGTATCAGCAACCACATCACCATTATAGCAAAAGCTACTCTGGCTTCTGCATCCGCTGACAAGCATCAACGTGTTTCTACCACAGAACCATAAAGCCATTACAAAATAATATCTGTTTTCTCTTGCTGGGGCTGTCTGTAATCATTGATTAAACCTCTTCACTTCTGGGAAAGGAATTTACAGTTATTCTCATTTCCAGGAACTATTAGAGAAAAGTCATCTACAAACCATTGTGTAAAGAGAAGTGAATGACCAAATCTAACTTCAAAGCAACACTTAAATAGCAGCCCAACATTTACAACATACACAGGCAAGTCTACTTAGTTTGACTGAAGGTGAAAAGATAAGAATCATGCCACCCAAACTCCCACATTTTCGACTTTCAGCCTCACCACAGCCCATCAAAGAATGGCACCAAACATAAATGAAACCCCCCCTGGACCTCCATAGTGGCGCAAGGGGTTAAGTCACAGCAATGTGAAGCAATTTGTAGCCACTGCAGCATGAGTTTGATCCCAGGCAAGGGAGGTGACCCATATGGAGCAGCAGACCTCTTCTATCTCGCCCACTGCTCCCCTCAGCAGTGTACTTCAGTCAGTCCTTCTGTTCTGTTCGCCACTTTGTCTCTGGTGAATCATTTCCCCCCTCCCTGAAACTTTGACCTGTACCCTAGGTCTTATATGCATAAATAAATAAATCTTTACCCCTACCAAGTACAATCTCATTATTCATGTAAGTGTGCACATGTGACTCCTAACAAATAAAATAGTTAACAGCTCTCTTCGCAATCCCGAAAAGAAAACTCAGTGTTCTTGCTGTCTAGCTCAGTACTGCTCTACCAAACTACAACACATTTTACATTTTAAGTTGTGAAATAAAACAAAGTTTAAATGAGAATTATTTAAAAATGACAAAGAGACTTGTGTAGGAGAAATGATTGTTTCTCATTTTTATTCCTGCCCCTCGTTGTTCATCACTACTTCCACATCTAACACTGCACAGCTAAAGTTACTAGGTTATTAATTGTTGGGTTCACACAGTGTCTCTTTGTCTGAGGGTAATTTCCCAGTGAGATGAGTTTGGCTTCCTTGTCTCACTTTTTCTATAGTATCTTCTGACAGGAAGTTGATCTTGGGAATACCATTAAAATTGACGAGAGCTGGGAAATGAGATGCTCAGCATTTTCCTATTGGTAGCTGAGAACTGATGTTTCCAGTGGGATTTTGCTCAATGATTTCTACCCCATTGGTCAGAAACATTACTGATAAATGCCATATTTATTTTTTCAAACTTTGAAACTGTGCATCTACAAGATTTTGAATTATTCATAAATAATTCCTGATGTAGTCTCTGATTCCACTAGCATCTTTTCAATGATATATTGATTGAATTAGAATATAGTCATCTCCAAATTAATCCAAAAGTCAAAGAAAAAGTATATTACTCCCCAAAGTCACATATTTAGATGGAGGGGTGTTACTTAAATGTTTTAAAAGTGATTTGAAAAGTGTAAGAACAATTCTAACTTTACCATGTGAAATTGAAAAACAATGTTCACCTAGACAATAAAAGAATAAAATGAAAAAATATTCACACTAAAGTTTCAATGAAACAGCTACAAATAATTTCCCTTTTGGGTCAGTCTGATGGTGTAAGAGGTTAAGTCTCAGCGCTATGAAGCTATCTTCAGCTACTGCATCACGAGTTCCATGCTCAGCTAGGGATGTGACCCATGTGGCACAGCAGACCTCTCCTCCCTCGCCCACTGCTCCTCTCAGCAGTGTATTTCAGAATATCTGCCTGTTCTGTTCTCCCTCCTCTCTCTCTGGTGGATCCTCTCATTCCCTGCAACTCTGGCCTGTACCCCAGTTCTTGCACGCATGCATAAATGAAATCTTCAAAAAACTTTCTATAAATAAATAAATTACCTTTTGTCATGTCTAAAATATTATGAGTTGTCAATATGCTTTGCCTTATATGGGAAAAATGCACAGGGTTTATATGCATGTTACAAATATGTTTTGGTAAACTTGACTTTCTCATAGTCTTATCTTTATGAATTTAGATAAAAGCAGCCTCTGGAAAATTCTAAAATAAAAAAAGAAAAATCTCTCAAGCTGTTTGAGATTACATGCTTTAGAAATTTTAAATAGAGATGCTTTGATCATAAACTTATATACATACTAACTAAAGAAAGAAAATTAAGTTACCTCCTCAGTCCCTAAGGCCTTTGTCTGGAGCTTACTGATTTGGAAGACTAGAAATGTAAATACAAAAATAACTGAGATAAAAATAAATCTGTAAACTACACTGACATTAAATAACAAAATACAGATGATATTAAGAGGGGAAAAAATCTAGTTTCAAACACTACCTTCTTCTAAGCCTCAGTCACCTTGAATGTGAACACTTGAAAAGAGTACTTCCTGACCCTGTGACATATGTCATGTACCCATGGATTTACGTGACCCGCTCAAAGCCACACTTACCTCCTTCCAGTGAGAAGCTGTCCTGCAAATAGTTTTTTGATGCTTATAGTATATAAATAGGCAATATTTTTATCAGCCATTTCCATATTCATATAAAGTGTAAAGCAATAACCTTATCAGAGGAACTGCTCCCACCTTTGAGCAGTTTGTAAATTCTTGGTGGTATTTCTGGTTTCACAACTACATCAGGTATGAGATGGGTTGGTGTCAGGCAAATGAGGTCCACGGGCACTGAGCTGACCCCAGTCTTCCAACATGAAACAGACAATTCTGCCCAGTATTCTGCACCACTAACGATTAACTGTTTTGCCAGCAGTGTATACAGGAAAAACTTTTTCATAATGCATGACTTGAGGTTGGAGTCTGTTTCGTAGATAAATGAAAACTACCTAGAATCAATAGAGTATTGATCAAGGGCACGGCCTTCAGAATGGATTATGAGGGTGTAAATTCTTAATCTCTCTAGCTGTGTGACCTCAGGTGAGTTACTTATCCTCTCTGTGCTTTCGTTTCTCTACCAAATCAAGATGAGATACCACAAGGATGTGTGATGAATAATTTTTAAATAATCTATGAGAGTACTTGACACACAATAGACACTCTGTAATTCTTAACTATTTTCAACATTTTCTAATATACAAGCAATAGGTAAATCAGGGGAAGATGGTACTTTTTTTTTACTAAACCTTATATAGCATAGTCTACTGCTTTATCTTTTTTGGAGTTGAGCATCTAAACTCCCCTCCTCTACACAGGCATGGCTCTCCCCACAAAAATTCATAAGTTTCTGGTGAAAAGACACATGGGTATGAATGATGTGAAATAAAAGTATTACTCACATAGGAAACATGTTGTGGATTCCCCAAGGACAAGGTCTAGGTTGTATCTGGAGAGAAAGGAGATTAAGAGCATTAATTATAGTTTTGGAATGGAGCTTCATTTCAACTTCAAGCATTTATTATAGTTTTGGATGGAGCAGTAAGGTGCTCTATTGTGACATAAATTTCAGCTGTGACCTGAGACGGAGGGTCCAGGTGTCAGGAAGGGGTGAATTTGTTTCTTTCTTGATTACCAGATATGGATGAAGGGAAAGGTGGCAATTTGGAAGCTTTCCGCTTCTTAACATAAAACATGGAAATCTTTTTATTATACTATCTTTCTGCATCATTCCATAGTAATTTCATGTAGAAATGCAAGCATCTTATTACTTCAATATGCTTTTTAACATAATTATGTCTCAAAAGTTTACACTGAATACTATTATTGTTATATTAATATTTCCCTTACAATTTTTAGTACTATCTTATGTGAGCTATGGAATTTTACACATTTCATTTTAGCATCAGAAGTGGTGGTATAAACATTTTTAAAAAGTGTCATTGCATCTTATAGGTTTGGAATTTTCTAATTAATATATGGACTTTTTATGACAGAAAATGGTGAGTAGGAGGGATATGTTAAAGAGGCATTCACAAAATTACATATTTCTAAGTATAACAAGTAATAGTATTCATAAATGAGACTTAAGATTATAAAATTTTGTATATATTTATACCTGCCTAAATTCAGTTGATTATTTGGGGCAAGATGCTATGTCCTGGACCATTAAAGGAAAGACCTTGATTGAACAATCTATGCTGTAAATTTTAAAAAGGCAAAAAGAAAACTCAGTATATGCCAGATGGCTTCCATAAACCCAGCTGGTGATCCATGAGTTTGGAGGCCTTAGGCTGGATTAAATGCCTTAAATTTTTTAATTAATTGTTTTAAGAAATTGATTTATAACTACTGAGAACTGCTGTGCAGCAACCAGGAAGTTATTTCACAAAAAACTACAGAAAATACACACTTGGAATCAACAAACTGCAAAAGGCAGGTGAGGGCAAAGCATTGAAAAGAAATTCTATTTACTCAGAAATGTAGAGTGATAGAATTAAATGGTCTCCAGAGTGAAAGAAAAGTTCTGTATAATGAATTCTAAAAAGTCAGTTCTCATGCTCTACAACCATCTTGAGTCTCTAACTTCATTTTAGGTGGGTGGTGGCAAAGAAGATGACATTTTTGCAGCTTGCAATTTTATGCTTATTGGAGAGAGTGTCTAATAGAGTCTATCTTGCACAATGCACGTTTCCGTTATATTTTAACATGCCATGTAAAGGGTTGGCACATTTTCAGTATGAATACTAAAGAGAGGAAGGTTTTTATTTTTCATTGACCCATTTGTTCATATTTCTGTTCAATTTCATGTCTCTAGGAGGGAAGATTATTTATCAATGAATCTCACTGAATCCCAGGGTGCTATTCATTTGCTCTTGCAGATAAACGGTGGGAACCTCATAGGCTGGCATTCAGTTTCTTGTCATTTTATTTCTAAATAATGTAATTGTTCATACAAATATCTATGTGTTTTATTATCATTATTTTAAATAAAAGTGATACTTGTTCATTGAAAGAACACTATCCCTACAGCAAATTTCTATCCTTCTTATGGACCCAGGTGCTTCAACAAAGAGATGTAGTTTCCATATAATGATACAAGATAACCATATAAAGGATATGGGTGTATAATTGGGACTCAAACACACAGCCTAGGTCCCTGAGTTTCATTCTTCATTAATTTTTTAGGTCCTATTCTGCAGCTTATTTCCTTACTAATTATTCCTTGGCTCATTCATCTATATCCAAATTGCTTTTAAACTTTAATATCACTTGAAAAGAAAGCATATGGAGAAGCAAAACATATAGTTTAAGTTTAAATAGCATCTTATATAAATCCCGATGCAGCTTCTCTCAAATCACTGATAACTGACCTGGAAGGAGGAGGACATAGCAGAAGGTCTAAGAAACAAGTCATAAATAGCACTAGCAGAGCACTGTATTTCTAATTTTCTAACTTTAGTCACCAAAGTTACAGAGAATGTCTAAGAATTAATGGAAGTGTATATTATGAAATAGAAAAATAGACTCATGTTTCTATTATAATTATTATTGTTATATTATTAGTGGTACCATTGGTAGCAGTAGTTCTGTAATTAGGAACTTTAAAAGAATAATTAGAAGTCTGGTGAGAAAGGTCAAAGCATACTGGATTCATTTTAGATTATTCTGACTTGCCTTAGAGATACATTTTCAGTCACAGAACTGGACAGCCAGGCCTAAAATGTGAAAGTACTTTTAGGGGCAGATACCTACCCACAGTCATTTATTCTGCAGAAAATAAAAATAGACCAGGACCTGACCTGACATCATCAATCAGGCCTTCCTGTTACATGACCTGGACTTGGCCATCCTACAGCAGTAAAGTCATTCTGGTTGTGATATGTCAACACCGAAATAAATGACAAAACTCTTTCGTCATTTTAAAGTCCAAACATGTTGCAAACAATAAAAGTGACTAAATGATTCCTTTTTCTAACTAATATGATTGCTGTTTCTTTCTTAATGATTTTGTTCTGTTACCTTTTTCCTGCTGGACATACTATTACATGTATTGATATGATAATGACCAGACTGATAAAGAAGTAAGTTAATTGAAATGGAGGGATGCTACAATTAAAAATGAAAGTGATCACTTGTTTAAGAGGTCACTGTTAAATTCAGAAAGCTGTCAGTTACTAACAAGTCCTGGCCATTTGGAATTGATTGTTTTAGGGATTGTTGTTTACTTCTGGATTGTTGTTAGTAAGTAATTTGATTCCTACAAATCTGATTTATGAGGCTGACTTCCTAGACTGGTTGTACACGATGGGTTGGTTTGCTCAGCTAATTTTGGATTGTGGATGAGAGGTCTATTTTATATGTGGTCTGGCCATTGTCCCTTCAGTTTTTTATTCTTTTCTAATAATAGCTTACTGAGAGACCCCACAATTCCTTATGCTGTATAAACACTTTAGATGCTTGCATATTAAAATGTTAGCAGAGTTGGTAATGAAAGCAAAAATATCTCCAAAAGCACTTGAATATAGATACACAAAAAGTTTGAGACACTTACCAGCTGGTTATGGTGATGCTGGCTCTCACATCCTAGGATTTATTTGTTCTAGGTCACAGGTACTGCACTGATTACCTGTTCTACATCCAACTCCTCCATGTCTGCAAGAGAGAAATGGGAAATTTGCAATATTTATATTTCATATCTATTTATTTATTTATTTATTTATTTATTTATTTATTTGTTTGTTTGTTTGTTTGTTTATTTTTGTCTAAAATGAAAAGCATCAGTCTCAAGGGAAGAACTAGTCTCCCCTCTGGGCATTTTGTAAACTCTTGGTGGTGTTTGTGTTTTACAAGGACAGTGGATAGACGGGTTAACGAGTAAGACCACAGTTCCTCCATGCGTTGCACGTTCTCGCTGACTGTGCAATATTAGTAAATCCTCATTTGTTTGACTACATGTGTCGTCTATATTACCTTTGGCTGGATGTCACGGTGGTGCTAGGAGGGGCATGGAGCTGGTTCTCAATGATTCCAAGCAGACGGGTCAAGGAGGAGTCCTGGAGCCCTCGATGGCTTTTTCAGGCTTTCATTATATCATTATAACAAGGCAGGCAGGGGGACGGGGGGGCCAGGAAGCTGGCAGGCCTCCTAGCCCCTGGCGCATCTTCTCTCTCTGGGCTCTCCGGCCTTTTGTGCCTCTGCTACTACTGCTGTTTCTTCTGCTTTTCTCCCTGTCTCGCTTTCTTTCTCTGCTTTTCTCCTGGCGACCGCCTGACGCCGCCCTTATATGCCCGTGTCTCAGTCCAGGTGTGCCCACTTGCGCATGTTCACACCCAGTCTGCGGTGTCCCCATTAGGCATGCGTGCAGGGCCGCAGGTGTTCGTGGTCTACACCAACGGTGGGCAGGCAGGAAGCCTGACAATTTTCTCTGACCCTACAGTTATAGAGAAGAACGAAGGCTCATCGATATTAATTCACGATGTTTGCTGCCTGGGATTGGAGCCCTGAAGTCAGTAAGAATGAGCACACCTGGGACAGCTTGATGTACCTGTTCAATTCACCACCCTGCTGATGGCTGGGAGGTGAGGTCACGCCAAATTGTGCACTGATGATTCATTGAGATGTTTTACAAAGGGTCAACTTTGTTAGTTTCCTATGTGACAACTGGCTTTGGGCTAAGTTTTACAGATAGGATTGCTTATCTTTATAGACTTTTGTGTGTCTGCTGGGTCCTCTTCAGATAAAACTGTGCCCTTCCCTCCATCCCTCAGGCTAAACACCTGCTCCCTTTAGGATTTCTCCCCAACACATTAAACTTTACCTATATTCTCTAACTGGATACATTTCTAAAGTAACAATTTAGAAATGTAATAGCTACTTAGGTAAAATTTCAATTTGAAAATAAATTCTAATTTGATAGAATTCTTCAAAACAAACAAAACACCAGAGACAAATGTTGCCTGTTGAAAGAAATGAGATCATTGGTTTAATGCAGACGTCTACTCCTTTGTCTTCATACTTTAATTTTAAAAATAATGCTTTTATTTAATCATTGAACTTGAAATTGTAGAGAAATTGATAACTGACGAGAAACCGAGTTATTATTTAATACGTCTGTAATGTTTCTCATCACTGTGGTTTATGTTGAAATTAATTTCCTTGACTCTAAAATGTTTCCCTTCAACTTGCAGTGGGAAAATAATTGGTCTTTTAGAGTAAAAATGTCATAACTGCTTTCAGTTCTCTCACATTTCCTTTTTTATTCCTCTTTTCCCCTATTTTGTGAACTTTAAAGATAAATTAATGAAAAAAAAAACCTAACTTCTATATTATGAGACAGAATTTAGGGATATTTAGTTCAGAGAAAAATACATAATGTCTAAATAGAGGAAATAAAATATGCTCAAGATTTTGTGTTTTCTTTAATGGATGATGAAAATAGTTGTTCATATATTAGCTTTTGTTTCCATATAAAAAGAGGAAAAAATCTTGGTAACAAAAAAAAGATAACAAAACAAAGGGGTATGATGTTCCTTTTAACTTGTGACTTGAATTAGAGATGTTAAATTGAAGCTGCTGTATAAAATAATGTCATTATAATATTTTGGTTTGTGCAAACCACGGCAAATTATAGATTCCCACAGTGCTACTAATATTAAGAGTATAATGTGTTAGCAGAATTATAATTTACAGATATTTTAGACAAATTATTTACAAACAATAAATAATTTTTGTATGCCTGGATGATTTTTAAGTGAGAAATTGATAAACTCTGGTGACTAAACTCCTGAGGACCTTTTACAAATAATTTCAGTTACTATCTTACTCTTATTTCTTATAATAGACTAAAATATATAAATTACTTTGCATACTATGTGCACATATCCATATATAATTTGTACATATTTATTTTTTCATCTTAAGTTTCTTAAAAGGAAAGAAAGAGAGGTACCTGCATAGTCACAGGTGGGCAGGAGAGCTGCATATTTGAAACCTGTCATGTGCCTCTTGAGATTTAAGAACATGTCTATATTAACATAATGCCTAGTTAATTACTATGCTTAGAATGGACATATTATATATATTTGGTATATATTTTATATATTGGTAATACTGACAAAACAGTATGCTATCCACAGAAAGGGGAGGTTCCTGGTTTCCTGCCCCACCCAAGGAAGGGTGGAGCTGCATACTCAGAGAAAGCTAGAGAAAAGACTGGAAGGGAAGAGAAACAGGAAGGCAAAGACTAGAGAAGACACGTGGAGTAGAGGGACACTATTCCTCTGTGAAGAAGAAACTGCTTGCTTCTTGGCCTTGGACTCGTCCTAGGGATTTGGGGGACATGGAAGGAGACACTTGAAAGAGATGTGGTGAGAGCCCCTAGGGAGGCTTATAATGGCAGCCTTTATCTTGACTTGTATTTTTCCTTACAGACTTTCTTTTCTTTCCAGATTTACCTGGACCAATCTGTCCATTTACTATGGTTTCCCTTCAGAAGGTGCTTTAGACTTGTGGCAAGACTTTGGGGCTCAGTGGCCCCACTTTGGGCCAACCCTGTTTGACTGGGCATTTACCCACAGGAGAATGAGTAACTTTGGGTTTTCATGAGGAAACCATTTTAACTATATTCTTTCGCTTCTCTTTATTGCACACTGAAGGTCTTATGCACTAAGTATATTTTGTCTCTCTGCAGTAGATGGCAGGACCTATTTAAAGCAGGCAGGTTTGGGGGTCCCAGGGTATGCGCCACTCTGTCTGCTAACACTCTCAGGAAGGTGGTATCCAGTTTCATGTACTACAAGTGTAGGCAAGTATTTAACTCTGCACATTCTTATCAGCTTGTACACTGTTTACACAAACAAGAAACTTCAAAAAAGCAAAAATCAAATTCAGGTTTTAAACTAATTTTAGTTTTTTTTTTCCCAACTTCCTTCTAAAGCTTCACTATATTCTAATAGCTATTTTCTAATAGCTTCACTATTTTAGATGGCCAATGATAGTTTTACCTAAATTGATTTTCTTTTTATGTAGTTTATCTCACCTACCTATAGATTCTAGGTCTTACCACCTAGCACTGATTGTATCATATAATTTTTTAAGAATTCCTTTTCTTAAAAAAATTTTAAAATGTAAAAAAATAGGACCTCTCTGGTGGCCTAGGGGTTAAGTATCAGCACTAACACTGCTATGGCTGAGTTTGATCTCCAGCCCAGGAGCTAGTCCACCTATGGTGCATCAGCCCTTCCCTGCCTCTCCTGCTGCTCCCCTTAGAAGTGTATTTCAGTAAATCCACCTCTTCTTCTCTGCTCCCCATTCTGTCTCTGTGGAATCTTCATAACCCCTGCACCTATGGCCTACACAGTTTTTCTACAGCACACACACACACACGCACGCACACACACAATATGTAAAAAATAAAACTAAGATAAAAATGCTGTGAAAAGCATCATGTATTTAACAGTAAGATAATGGGTTGTCGGAAAAGTCATGATATATTTATGCATAAAAATATGTCCTAGCTTTTCCAACACCCCAATATTACTATGTTTTAGATCTGAAAGGTTAATCAGTACAAAATTTTTGCTTGTATAACATTAGGACAATTTTTCACTAAAGCAATACAAGTGAATATTGGCAGTATATATAACGAGTATTTGTTATTGGTCAAAGCAAAACAGAATGATGGAAAAATGCAACAAAAGTAATTAAATAAATGTTTATAACATTGCCTACAAAAGGAGATTGCTTACTTTGAATTGTGTTTTTGAGATTTGGAGTACTGATCAAAAGATAATTTTTTTCTTATGTATTAGTTTGGTAAGATGACCGAACAAAATATCACAGATATGGCATAACAAAAGAAATTCATTTTCTCTAATTGTGAAGGTGGGAAGTCTAAGATTAGGATGCTAGAGGCTTGCCTTTTCTAAGGCCTTTCTCATTGGCATGTATGACCAATTCTTGCTATGTCCACATGGTCTTTACTGTGTGCACTACAGTCCCTTCTTCCCATAAGGACAATGGGAAGACTGCATTTATGAACAACCTAATGGTCTCATTTCAATTTATTCAATTATTTCTAGATCTGTTCTCCAATATAGCTATACTCTAAGGCACAAGAGGTTAGTGCTTCAATATACAAATCTGCAGGAGTGTGAACAACATAGCCCATGACATTTTGCAAAATACAGCTTTTCATTTTTTTCCAAGCCAATTTCACAAACTGATGACCTGAAGATGCAGACTTTGTTTGGCCTTAGTTTTATGTCAACTATCATTACCAAACTTTTGTGTTCAACTCTGGATGAAGATAGATTTTTTGTTCAGGCCCATTTTTGTTTAAAATCCAATTTAGATTTTTTAGTTCTTACTCATTTCATTTTTATATTTTGAATCACTTTTATGACATCCAACATTTACTTTATCAAATTTTATATGAATTCTACTGAGTATAATTTTATTCATCTACAATATAAGTTTTATACTTCAGTCTAAAACTAACGAACAGGTATGACTATGACAACATTTCATTGATACTTGAAGAATCAACCAATAATTACTAACTTTATCACTTTATTTTGCTTTTCCTATTCACATCCTGAGAGGTAAACTGATAAGTTACTGGTTTCAACCAGCAAATGGAACTATATTTTTCACACTGATTATAATTTGGAAATTTGGATATATTATATATTCAGATTAAATGTTTGGAAGTAAAATATATTTTAAGTATTTCTGTTTACTCTATATCTACTAATAATCATAAATCCAAAACTCATAGCTGGGCCTCCCTGGTGGCCAGTGGGTTAAGCAATGAACTATGAAGCAAACCACAGCCACTGCAGCACGAGTTCGTTCCCTGCTGTCGGCCAGCGAGGGGACCTACATGGTGTGGCAGACCTCTCCTGCTGTGCCCGCTGCTCCCCTCAGCAGTGTACTTCCGTTGATCTGCCTGTTCTGCTCCCCGCTCTCTGTGGTGAATCCTCTCACCCCCCACCCCTCTGGCCTATACCCCAGTGCTTGTATGCATAAATAAATAAATCTTTAAAAAAAACCTCATAGTTAATAGGATAACTGAATGATTACAGAGTTTCTAGATGCTTTCTTAAATGCCCTTTCACTTATGTCTTTTTCAAATCAAAAGTTCAAGTGTTTGCCCCATTTATCTCAGACATATTGTAGAATTCAGCCAGTAGGATGCAAGAATGAATAGAGAAGGGGATAGCTTCTGACCAAGATACCTTCAAGGAGTAGGACATACCACATCTGATTACAACCAATGGCCAGAACCTAATGTACTGCCACAGGAACTGCACTCTGTTGTCGGCACAACCCACAATGTTCTTAAATTTCATATTATTCAATACAAATTATTTTGTAAGATAAATATTTTCTGCTTGATTACTTCATACATATATATATTCATATATATACATTTTTCACACACACACACATATATATGAAAGAGCAAGACATTTCTAGGTACTTCCTTGCATATTCTTCTATTCATTAACTCAATAACGGAATACCTTCTTCAACAAAATATTTTTCTTCTATTGTATGGGATTTTATCATCTTTTCTACTATATTAGAATAAACTTTGATTTAATATGTTGAAATAATTGTCATGATGCCCAAAACATTTAAACAAATCAAGCTAGAGAAAAGTTTTTTGAATAACAGCTGAAATATGACTTTACAATCTCTTCCCTACACTTGTATGCAATGCAAATGTTTTCGTTAATGCCCACAGGCAAATTAATCATAACAGGTTGTCAGAATGTTAAATTTGTGATAAAATATTTGCAAGTCATTTTGGTGAACATGCAAATAGTGATTATTCACATAGCAAATGATATCAGCAGCAGTATTTTAGCTGGCTGCAGGTAGTCAAAACAGATATAACAGAAAGTCAAGGCATTTTTCTTTAAGAAACTATGCTCATTTCCAAATCTTTAGGATTAAATTAAAGCAAATGAATATGCAAGTTATAAAAATATTCTAAGCTAAGTAAAGTAAAATAAATTTATTTTACTTAAGCAAAGTAAAATAAAATGTATAAATTTTAAAAGAAGGTATAATGATATCTACAGAGGAAAGCAGAAAAGGAAATCAAAAAAAGGAAGGAAGGGAGGGAGAGAGGAAAGAAGGGGGGGAAGGATAAAAGGAGGGAGGGAGGGAATGAACTTTAAATGAAACATACATGTCTAAAATGATATGTTTATAATTTATTAATTAAAATAGTTGAAAGGATAAACATTGAGGTAGGGATAAAGACAATTAAACACATTGAACCTTATCTTTCCTGCAAATTACAACTAAAATGATCTTGAGCCATGAAAGAAAATTATAATAGTGAAAGACACAAAGAAGGCAATTTAGTTAAGCATCTAAGATTTTCAGGGAAAACTTAACGTTGTATACCCTGGGCTTTATTTTTGTGTTCTGTATTTTACTCATTAGATAAAAATGCACTATGCAACCCAGGACCAACAATCTCCAGTGAGCAAAAGAAAGAGATAAAACTCCAGAAAAATCCCATCGTTTCTAATCATAAGACTAGGAGGAGAGGTCTTGATGGAAAGACACGTAGCCCTTCGTTTCACTGCTTTCTTGGAGTAAAATTTATATACAGTGTAGGTGTCAAGAATTTCAAGTCTACAAATCAAACATTTTTCATAAATTCTCCATGCTTTAAAATCATAAATATACATCAGTTTCAGAACAATTTATCATCCCAATAAGATTCTTCATGCCCATTGATATAGTGATATAGCTGAAATCATTTCTCCATGGAATCACTACTCTACTTTCTCTATAAATTTCTTTTCTGGTCATTCCATGTAAGTGGAAGCATAAAACATGAGCATAAAATGCATAATTTCTTGAATCTGATTTCTTTTTTTTAAGCTTAAGACTCGAGATTTATTATTTCTTTTTATTGTTGAATAGATTCCCATCATATGATTGTACAACATTCTTTCCATTCACCAGTTGATAATAAATTGTTTCCAGTTTTTGGTTATTATGAATAACATTACTCTGAATATCTACATGCAAATCTTTGTGTAGTCATATATTATTATTACCCTAGGAGTGAATACCTAGGACTGAAATTGCTCAATCATATAATTACTTCTGTTTAACTTATTTTTTTAAAGATCTAATTATGCATACAAGAACTGGGGTAAAGGCCAGAGGTACAGGGGTAAGTGATTCACCAGAGACAGAGTGGGGAATAGAGTAGGCAGACAGACTGAAATACACTGTTAAGGGGAGCAGCAGGAGAAACAGGAGCGGTCTGTTGTGTCTTGTGGGACACCTCCCTAGCCAGGGATCAAACTTCTGCTGCTGTGGCTGCAGATAGCTCCATAGTGCTGTGACTTAACCCTTTGCACCACCAAGGAAGCCCCTGTTTAACTTTTTAAGAAACTATAAAACTGTATATTAATTATTTTACACCACCTTATGGTGTGAAATCACACCACAAACCATGTGTGATGGCTATGCATATCCTTGTCAATATTTATTATTGTTTTTCTTATTATTATAGCCATTTTGGTGGCTATGAAATATCACATTGTGATTTTAATTTGCAGCTACCCAGTGACTAGTGGTGTTAAGCATCTTTTCATCTGCTTACTAACCATTCACATCTTCTGTGGAGAAATATCTGATCGTATCTTTTGCCCATTTTTTGTTTGAGCTGTTTACCTCCCCAATATTGAGTTATAAATGTTCAAATAAAATAGATACAAGTGCTTTTTCAAATATTTGACTTACAAGTATTTTATAATAGTTTAATGCTTGTATTTTAACTATCTTAATGGTATTGTTGAAATATAAGTTTGGAATTGGATAAGATCTAAAAGATCTATTCATCTTTTTGTTTCTAATTCACAGCAGTTTCGTGTTAGATAATAAAACTTGTCCTTATTCATGGTCTCAAAGATTTTCTTCTCTACTCTCTTCTAAAAATTTTATTGCTTTAACACTTACATTGATGTCTACATAGCATCTTAAGCTATTTCTATTTCATCAATTTGTGTGCTAATTATTTTATCTCCTTCCTTCTACAATTTTTTGGTTTCAATATGTCTTCTGTTTCTAGATTCTGAACATTTAAAATGAGATTGTTTATTGGTGATCTTTCTTGTTTCTTGATGAGTGTATTACTTTAAATTTCCTTCTTAGCACTGCTTTAATTTTGTCCCATAGGTTCTGATGTGTGCTGTTTTCATTCTCATTCATCTCCAGGTGAACTTTTTAAATTTTTCCTATGATTTCCTCATTATGCACTAGTTACTTAGTAGCACGTTGTTCAGTTTGCATATAATTGAAGTTTTTCCACTTTTCTTTCTGTTGCTGACTTCTAGTTTTGTGGATATGTCATTGGAAAACATACTTGCTATGGTTTTGATCTTCATGACTTTAGTGAAAGTGTTTTGTTACCTAGTATGTGGTCTATCATACAGGATGTTCCACACGCACTTGTAATCATGGAAATGCAAATCAAAACTATAATGAGGTACCAACTTTCACCAGTGAGAATGGCACATATTAAAGAAAAAAAAAAACACACAAAACTGACAACTACAAATGTTGGTGAGGATATGGAGATAAAGGAACTCTCCTACACTGCTGGTGGGAATAAAGACTGGTCCAACCAGTATGGAAAGCTTTGTGGAGATTCCTCAAGCTACTAAAAATGGAGCTTCCATGCTATATAACAATTCTACTCTTAGAATCTACCCAAAGGACACAAAAACATTAATTCAAAAGGACACCTGCATCCCTATGTTTATTGCAGCACAATTTACAATAGGAAATGTGTACAATAGGGAACAACACAAATGCCCCAAAATAGATGACTGGATCAAGAAGATGTGATCTATTTATACAATGGAATATTACTCCATAATCAAAAAGGACAAACTTATGCTAATCACAACAACATGGAGGGAGTTGGAAGGATTATGCTCAGTGAAATAAATGAGAAAGTAAAAGAAAATATGAAATGGTTTCACTTAAAGGAGGAATGCAGAGGAACCAAATAAAGGATCAGGGGGAAAAGAAGTAACTATAATAAAGTAAAAATCAAAATCATCAGGCAGCTATAGATCAGAGACTTTCTGTAGGGGAGAAGGATCAGGACAGGGGTGGGAAGAGCACAGTGGACTATCTTGGTGGTGCATGGGTAAATTTGTGGTAGAAATGTCATGGAGAAATCATATATTGTACATATATGAAGGATGATGTAGTAAATATATATTTTAAAAAAGGGCATATATCCAGTATCTACAACCTAGACTACACAAACCTACACAGGCCCCTTACACTCTCAACTAGACTATGGAAGCCAAATAGAAGAGAGGGGAAAGTCAGATGAATGCATCATTTAAAAGTGTTAAGAAGTTTGTAACACTCTTCAATTAGCTCATTTGTGAAATGAACCAGAATCACCAAAGCAAAATTTTTGTGAATTTAACTATGGTATAAAGTGCTCCAAGCCCAAAACACTGTGCCAATATATGGTCTCTATAAATAAAAATGGTTTGATTGCCCTCTAAAATGGTAGTTTTGATAGGAACCAGAGTCTTCTGACATAATATTCAAAATGTGTTGTATAGAATTCAGGGTTTCTTGACATATTAGGAACAAAGAAAATCTCAACTAATCATTTTGAATGGAAAAGGATTTCAATAAATTCCATTGTCAAGATGATACAGATAATAGAACCGTATGAAAAAAAATTTACACAACTTCACAACAAGCAATGATGAGTACTCTTGAAATATATCAAGATCATAAACACTTATTATAGAAATAGAAAATACAAAGAAGTACCTAATAGATTTTTATAATTAAAAAAAGTACTCACAAAATGAAAAAAATATATATATACGATGAACTCAGTAAACAATGGTGATTACACCAGAGGCAGTGAACTTGGAAATAACAGATACAAATTACCCAACCTAAATACAGAAAGAAAACATAGTGGGGACATGGAGAATGATACAATAGTGACCTGTGAAAAAATAACATCTTTGTAGGAGAGAATTTCCTTAACATCTTTGTAGGAGAGAATAAAAAAATTGCTGCAAAACCCAAATATAGAATTTTTAAATATATCCCTATACATACCATAAACATTTGTTAGCCAAAGACAAAGAAAATATCTTGACAGAATACAGATCTAGGAACAATTTATTAATGGTGGGAACAAGTTAAATGACTGACAACTTTTTATCAAAAACACAGACAAAAAGGAAATGATCAAACAGTATCAAAATACAGAAATTAAAGAATTATCAACACAAAAATTCAGTATTTATTAATTATGAAGTTGAAATCATAGCCATCTCAGATACAGCAACATGAAATAAATCTGTTATTAGAAGCCCTGCTCTAGTAGAATTGCTAAAGGAAATACTTCAGAAATAAATGATAATGGACAGAAACAGAACACCAGGAAAGAAAAAAGGTCAGGGAAAAGGTTAAGTATCAGTGAAAACACAATAAACTATTCTTATCCTGAGTTTTAGAATTATTTTTGCTTTTGAAAGCAAAACTTATAACATTATCAGATGGGGTTCCAAACGTATATAGAGGTAACACTGAAAATAACCATAATGATATTTTATATTATTTATTCACTTTAAGTTTTTTGACTTGGACATTGTTCATCTCATATTTAAAAACAAAAATGATAAAGAATTAAAGTATGGAGAACAATCATGATGGAATAAAGTCTCAGGAATTGTTGCTGTTTTCACAAATAAGAGTAATTTAAAAATATTCTAGGAAGACGTGCTCTAAGAAATACATCACAACCTACAAAATTTTATTGTACATACACAATGTTGTTTGTAACAATAAGACAAATGGGAAGAAGGAAAAGCCATTCAGACACAGACAGGTATATTTAGGAACTCAATACACTTTTTACAACTTACGTTGTTTAATATAATGACAGGAATGTTGATCACCAGATGAAGCAAAATAAAACTAGATCCCTACACATTTGCAAAGTTACTGTAGGTAGATTAAGAGCTAAAGGTTATAGGTAAAATCATAAAGCAAATATTACCAATACATATTTGTAACCTATGGAGCCACAAACATTGAAAACAAAATTTCATAACAACAATCTAAATGGCAAAATAAAATTATGAGTTTTATTTTATCAAAGACAAGAACTTTTAAGGGATGATGTGACATTTTGACCCAATAAAGAGATACAGAATGACGGACTCCATGAAGGTATTGGCAATATGCACTACCTCTAAGTCAAAGAACTCCAACAAATCATTTCAATTGGCAAGTTTAGAGACCTAGTAATGCAGGTATGCTACAGAGGTAGTTACCAAGCCAGTTTCATACCCTGTTCTGGGAGAGCAGTACTTGCAGCTTTTTAAGACAGGAATATGTCATAGTTCAGTGAAATTGCACATCCATAATCTTTGTCTCATCATAGGGAAAACTACTGACAAAAAGGGGGGAAACTGGCTGATCACATCAGCCGCTCCCTCGCCACTATTGCTCTCTCTTTCTTTTATATATATCACTGACCTGCTGGTGACCTACTTGTGGGACTGGACTCTTCTACACACATAGTAAAAATATGGAGAAAAAAACGTTTACTTCAGAAGGAATATTAGTGCAAAATAACTATTCTACACACCTGTATCTTTGCTGCTGGGTTAAATACTGGATTTTATAAACAAGGTTTATATGGATCAATAGCGAATCACATGGTAAGAAGCTTGTATTTTTGTAATGTTCTCATTTAGCTTTAGCTCTCTGTGTTTCAAGTTCTGTTAGAATCTATGATTTACAATGTATCTGATAACTAAGTGTGTCTATTTTCCAAGAAGAGATGTCAAATAGAAGAACAGGGTTCCAAGCATAGAAGCATGAGTAATTCAAATACAGATGAAGAGTTTTAACCCTCACAGTCATGATAGCATCCGCACAACCAGGATCAACACAAGTTGGTTACTAACAATGACATTACTGTAATGCAGCGACTTTTCACTCTCTGGTTCTATTGTGTGTCAGCTTCAAGCAAAAAATCTATAAACACAGCAAAGGCATCAACAAAATTGAAAAGAAACAAACTCCTGCCACTTGACAAGAAACTGGTAATTTTGGATGATAATTGGATTCTAAAAATAGAATAAATCAATAAGTGTGTTTGTTTCTTAAATTCATAGTGAAAATTCTTAGGAAGCTGGAAGCATGCTATTCATTAAAGGATGAGACTTCAGAATGGTTAATTTATCTAAAAAACAACTGTTTAATCAAGAATGTTTTAAAAACTTCTGAAACCCTAGTGAAAAAACATATGCATCTATCCATACATATATGTGTATATAACACATTTGACACATACCTATATATATATATATAAACATATACAAAGAGAGAGTAAAAGAGAGAGAGAGAGCATGCAATATGATAGCTCAACAGAGAAAAGTCATTCATAAGGTGTTTGATCTGAAAAGAACTTCAAAAAAATGAAAATTTCTTGAACTTGCAATGATGATTTAATTAGAATTGATATCCTTTGTATGGAGAAAAAACTACACAAAGACAGTAAACTGGCTCAAAATAAGCAAGTCTAGAGAAAAAATAACTTTTGCTACTCAATTCATAAATAATTTATATTTAGATTGTGTAGAGAACTCACTCAGCATATTAACTTACTATGATATATAGATAACATAACTATTATTTAGGGGTTCCCTGAGACCTGAACATGAATTCAATTATTCATCCCATATAAAATTTGTGAAAAAATATTGTTCCAGAGGCCTAAGAGTGACTTAACTTTAACTTCCCAAAGCAACATAGATAATTCTGGTAAAAATAATGTTAAGCACAAGACGTCAAAAATGGAAGAGCATATAGAATATGAGTCCATTTACATAAAGCTCAACATCAAGAGACATTAGTCTTCAGGGTAAGGCTTAAAGGCAGTATGTCTTGAAGGAGGCATCTTGTACACACTTAGCAATATTCTATATCTTTAGCTCATGTAGTTTCATCAGAAATGTTCATTTGATGAAGATTCAATTAGTGGAATCTTCTATACCATTATGATTTGGGCAGTATTAATGCATATTAGACACCAACAAACTTTATAAGGAAGCACACACAATAAAAAGACACTGCAAGAAACCATTAAATTAAAAAGATATTTATGAAACATTAAATCAGCTATCTTTTTGAAAGGAGTCATGGAAATTGTATGAGGATAAAAGTAATCACACAGTAGTAATTTTATTGCATCATAGATTGTGAATATGATAAATTGAGTTTCTGATTAAAAAAGAAAAAGAAAGCGAAACAAACCTTTAAGGACTTGGCAATTAAAACCAAAATGCTCAATGCTTAACTTAAAAAGACACTTGTGTTTATACTTGGTGGTTCAGATGTAAATAATAGGTGTTCATGATCTTTGGTTCATAGGTAAAAAACCCAAGATCCCTATTACTACCCTATATATGTCTTCAGAAATTCTTAAAATATTAGAAATCAGAAATTCTGGTAGCAATCATTTCGTACAATGTTCTCATTTTATAGTGAACAATATTTAATTTTATATCCATTTTCACATTCTAGAAGGCCGTAATAATTTTATATTGATTACTAATTTATTACTGTCACTCTAAAACACCTATGTGAATCTCTGTATGTCTGCTTGTGTTCTTTTTTTTTTTTTTAATGTATACATATTTAACTAGTCAGAATGAAGCATGGTCACCTGAGTTAAGCAGCCTGAAATTTCTCAGAAATTATAATCACTACTTTATTCTGCAGTGTGCATAATTATTATTAAGTTCCCTATTATTAACTCTAAAATAGTATATTTTCATAGTTATGTATGTGTTTGTATATAAAAGTGAGGTAAATCATAAAGAATCATGAATTCTATTACATGCAAGAAGGAGTTATTGTCAGCAAAAATATCCTTCAGTAAGTCCTGGGTCATCAACCCTAGCTTTAGCAAACAATGTATGCCATCTTCTACAGAGGCAACTCCCAAACTAAGAGTGTGAAATATCCCTAGAAATAATTTATGAGCAAACACTCTTTTATGACTGCTTCAGATATTAGATTCTCAAATAGTAGGGAATGTATAAACAAATAATTTATTTTGTCCCATACCAATGCACAGAAATATCATAAAATTACACAGTGGTGCTAGAACAAACTTGTAAAGGTCAGCTCATCATCTGATAGTTTTTAGAAAGTAGCCATACAAATAATCAAGCGAACATCTTATGCGACTGGAAAAAAATCATGAGATCCAGAGAACTAAACTTATGTCCCAAAAGCAGATTCGAGGGCAAGTCTAGGACTCAAGCATCTTAATCCTGGTTATGTTCTTTATACTATATAAAGCCTTTATTACCTATATCTTCATAATTGGACAAATGAACACTTACTTTTTTATCATCATTTTTACATGATCATGGAAAAGTATCATCTGTAGCTTAAAGACTGTAATGTTAAAAAAAAAAAAAAGTACCATGTATCTAAATGAGTTTCCCAAGGCACATTTTAAAAACCAGATAAAATTGTTTTATTGCAATGAAAATAGTTTCTAGAGCTTCCATCTAGAGCTTTAAATGTTTAATTAATTTCATTGTCTTTCCCTTCTAACTTATCTCAGAAGCTTAAATATTTAAATACTTTTTCTAAAGGGTGCCCTGGAATTCTCTGGCTTTTATTATTCAAATTGTGACTCACCACTGGCTATTTACTTTTCTGTTTATTGATAAATTGTCTTTTCAAGATACATGCCTCTATCTAAATCTCTATCTATATAGGAAACTTTGTATTTCTATGCCCACCTCCACCCTAACTGAATTTCTGATCTATTCCTTTACTTCCATTTGCTACTTAAAACTTTTTGAAAAGAGGGTCTCCCTGGTGGCAATGCAGGTTGAGCTCCTCACTGTGAAACACCTGTGGCACAGCAGTAGTAGGGGACCCACATGGTCAGCACATCTCTCCTGCCTTGCCTGCTGCTCCCTTCAATAGTGTATTTCAGTAGATCTGCCTGTTCTGTTCCCCATTCTGTCTCTGGTGAACCCTCTCACCTCCCCTGACTCTAGATTGTACCCCAGCTCTTGTGTGTATAAATAAATAAATCTTTTTAAAAAAGACTTTCTGAAAACAAAACTTTGGTTCACCTGTGCAGTACTTCAGTAAGATAATTCTGTGCATAGGAATGCAGAATACATCACATTATTCCTAGAGTCAAAAACCTTACAAGTAAAATATTATTGGAAATAGCCTAGCAAATAAGATGGATTGGTTATAGACATACCTCCTTGAGGGGTAGGTGTCATTTTCCCTGCTCCTACTTAATTAAAGCTGCCTTGAATTGTAACAGGATGGTCCCCCAGGAAAAGGGGAAGTTCCAGAATCCTGGTTCTGCCCTAAGAGGGTGGAACTGAGCAGGGGTAAGAAGATGCTGGAGAAAAGGAAGGAAGGAAGGAAGGAAGGAAGGAAGGAAGGAAGGAAGGAAGGAAGGAA
>JAGFMF010012288.1:2086897-2097296 GCA_019455555.1 Galemys pyrenaicus | reverse complement strand
GAGGGAGGGAGGCAGGGAGGGAGGCAGGGAGGCAGGGAGGCAGGGAGGGAGGGAGGCAGGGAGAGAGGGAGGCAGGGAGAGAGGGAGGCAGGGAGGGAGGGAGGCAGGGAGGGAGGGAGGGAGGCAGGGAGGGAGGGAGGCAGGGAGGGAGGCAGGGAGGCAGGGAGGGAGGCAGGGAGGGAGGCAGGGAGCAGGATGGAGAGCAGCAAGGAGACCTGGAGGAGGCAGGTGGAGCAGAGGGACATGTGAAGAAACTGTGCTTGTTTCTTAGTCTTAGACTGGTTGGAACAGATGTGGGTGAGAGACCTATGGGGAACTTAATAAGGGCAGCTTTTATCTTGATTTTAATTTTGCTCTTTTCCTCCCAGATTTGTCTGACCCTTTCCAAACCTTCTCAATGGGTCTCCACTGAAAGGTCCTTTAGATTTGTGGCAGGCTTTTGGGCCTTGCTTTAGGCCAATCCTATTTGGCTAGACTTTTACTCTCAAGGAGATGGGTAACTTTGAATGCTTGACTTTGTAACTATATTATTTATCTTTTCTGTATTGTCCCCTAATTGTATTAAAGTTCCTTTCCATTAAAGGCCTTATATATTTGTCTAATGCAGCAGATGGCAGAACCCATTTAGAGAGAGCAGGTTTGGGGATTCTGGGGTGCCCCTCTCCCTTCCCTGTAACAGAATTACAAGTTCCATTATGCCATGAACTGAATGGGTAGCTACTGAGTAGGGATGAAGTAAAATAGCCATTCTTGGTATATGACTAATAGCATATGGGATCTGCTTCTTCAGCTTTGAGTTGCACCCAGGAATTTACTGAGGGTGGGAGGGCTTGAAAGGAGACATGCAGAGGAAGGCAGAGAGAAACTCTTGGAAGAGAAACTTGGATGAGAGATACATGGGAAGGTTGTCCTTGGCAAAGAAAATGGCAGCTGTTATCTTGACTTATACTTTGATTTTGCTCCTTCTGTTCCAGATCTGCCTTACCCCTTTTGTGTGGTTCCCTGCCAGAAGGTACTTTAGACTTGTAGCAACTTCTAAACTTTTTAGACTTGTGGCAATACAGAAGCTGTTCTTCAGGCTGATCTTGTTTTGATGGGCATTTGCTCATGAGGAGATGGGTAATTCAGGATATTTTACTGGGAAACTTTTATTAGGAATTTCCTTACTTTGGTTCCTATTTCTATTAAAGATCTTTCACACTAAGAGTTTGCTTTTGCCTTTGTGTGCATGGATGCTATATACCTTTAGAGTATGTACCCCTTTAATAGTTTGGGGGCCCTGGGTGCCCCTTGTATATACAGGGTCCTCCTGATTATATATACAGGAACCTATATAATAAAAACATTGCACACAGTCTCAATCATCCCATATAGTATTGTGGATCCAGTAATCCCTGAATCTCTTTACACAATTTCTACCTAGCAGAAAGCATAGTATCTCTCAGTTCTCTAGATGAGAAGCTTTTGCTTGATTTCTAAATAGAATTTGACTCTAAGTGTATGAGGGAATAATTCTCCTTTTTTATTATAATTTATGCATATCCCAATGATATTATCACTCCATCCATAGACTAATTTTAAAAATTTCCTTATTGATTTCACTAATGGTTGTCCCATTACCCATGTTTGTCACACTTACTTCCTCCCAATGTAAAATGTGTTTTTCTCCCTGTAGCTTGTCCCCCTGCAATGTTCAAACTAGCTTTATTAAGCATGTATATCAGGACCTAGGACCTACAATTCAAGCAGGGTGTCTAAGGTAAATAGCAACTGACCTAATTTATTCATAAAAATGGTTCACTGTGTGGTTCTGTAATAGGTGGCTGAAGCTAAAGACTTATAGGAGGTGCCCCCTGGAGGGAGATTGCTGGTGAGGATAAATAGCCCTAGGGATAAAGCTAAAAACATCCCATTTGGGGATGGAGCTACTCCTTAGAAATATCAGGGACTGCAGAAGCAGCCATGAGTTATTCAGCATTGGGGGTTCAGTGTTGGAGCACTCAGTGCTTGGGATTCAGCAATTTTGTGGTCAGAGCTTTTGGCCTGTACACTGCTGATCTTTCAGAAGGTTGTTGTGGGCCTCCAACAGCCAACCTCAAAGAGGAAACTTTTGGAGGCTTTCAATTAGCCCAGCAACTAAAAATGTCCCTAGTTTTGCTGCTGTTACAGGTTGGCAGAGAAGTCAAAGACCTGGAACAAAATTAGCCATTAACAGAGACTTTGTATTTCACCATCAATATCTGAGGATATTTGGGGATTTTTCTAACTGGTAGAAAGGATAGTTTTACAAAGTATTTTTGACTTTTATTTCTTATCAGAATGCAATTCAGTGTGTGTGGCGGGGGGAGTAGAGAGAATATATATTGAAGAATAATTTGCATTTGCTTTTCTCAGTTACACCATCCTCTTTATTTAACTGCATTTTTCTTAAAATTGATTTTCTGGAATGCTTTAGAAATTAAGGAAATCAATCTTGTATCTGAGATGTGAGTTTCATTTTCTTAAGCAATTAATTGGTCATTTGTCTTATGACATAATTTTATTTTCATGTATTAAAATATGTGACTTCTGTATCATTGTAAAAATTCTTCCAATGTTTCTGCTCTGAATCTAATAGCTTTTTTTCTGACTTTTGAATATTTGATATGTTTGGAATAATTTTACTGTTAGATGAGGCATAAAGATCCACTGCATTTTCCAGAGATTATTCAATATTTACAAATACATTTATTAAGTAATACACATTTCTGATTTATTTTTTAAAATTACCTTGTAATGAACTTTTCTACACAATTGTGGTTGTTGCTAGTCCTTCCATCTCTCCACTAAAATTAGACTGTTTTAACTATTATAGAACTTCAATCACTTCTAGTTAATATTTGACTTGTTCTATATTATTATACACTGGTCTTGGTTATTACAAAGTATTTTGTATAAGTATAGAATTCAACCATTCTAGTTCTTAAATTATTCATTATACTAGTTCAGTTGTGTATCTGTAGATAGTTGCCTCCATAATATAAAATTAGTATACTTGATTTCTTCTTATATATATATTTTTTTAAGATTTATTTATGCATACAAGAGCTGGAGTTCAGGCCAGAGGTGCAAGGGATGAGAGGATTCACCAGAAGCAGAGTGGGGAGCAGAACAAGCAGATCTACTGATACACACTGCTGAGGGGAGCAGCAGGCCAGACAGGAGAGGTCTGCTGTGCTATGTGGGTCACCTCCCTGGCCAGGGATCTAACTCATGCTACAGTAGCTGCAGACAGCTTCACAGTGCTGCAACTTAACCCCTTGCACCACCAGGGAGACCTGTTTCCTGTATTTTAGTACTTTTAACATTAAAGCACTTTTATATACTTTCTTGCATCATATTTGAAATGTTCTCTATATCTTCTTTTTAATCTCAAAAGACATTTTTTACTCTACTTTTTTCTAACACCTAAATTATTTCATTATTTAAACACTATATTTTTGGCTATTTACCATTATTTTTCTTGAACTTGAATTATTGTTAACATAAGGGTAAATACATGCATCAAAAGATAGTTTGATATTTTAACCAGTTTTGTCTTTATGGAATTATAAATCTTTTATTTTTTAAAAAACTTTTTACTGTATTATTTTCTTATTGAGGTAACATTGGTATATAACACTGTATATGATTTAGGGCTATATGTTCAGATATATGTCACCACATCACACTAACCAATAAATTACCCATAAACATCCATCACTGCCCAATGGGCCCCTGCCTCACGTTTCCCCGCTATCAACCTCAGTACTTAAGTCAGATTTCTAGGGTTTGTTTTGAATTAGCTTTGCCTGATCCCTTGTTTTCTTTCTCTGTATTGCACCTATGAATGAAATCATCTGGTATTTTTATTTTTCCTTCTGAGTTGTATCTCTTAAAAACGCTTCCAGTTCTTTCCACTTTATGTCAAAAGGCAGAAGCGCATCATTTTTTATAATTAAGTAATATTCCATTATGTGTGTTATCACATCACCTTTATCCACTCACCAGCACTTGTGTATATTGTCAGTAGTCCATATGTCCCTTTGACTCAGTATTTTTGCATTCCTCAGTAATTTTAGAAACCTCTTTACTGGGCCTCCCTGGTGGCACAGTGGGTTAGGCAACGCACGCTGAAGCGGACCGCAGCCACTGCAGCACGAGTTCGATCCCCGCTGCCAGCCAGGGAGGGACCCACGTGGCGCTGCAGACCTCTCCTACTGTGCCCGCTGCTCCCCTCAGCAGTGTACTTCTGTTGATCTGCCTGTTCTGCTCCCCACTCTCTGTGGTGAATCCTCTCACCCCCCACACCTCTGGCCTGTACCCCAGTGCTTGTATGCATAAATAGATGAATCTTAAAAAAAAAAAAAAAAAAAGAAGCCTCTTTACTATTTCCAATAAGGGTTAGACCAGTCTACATTTCCATCAACATGAACAATGATGTCTTTGTCCCACATTCTTAACAGCATTTGTTGTTTCTGGTCATTTTCACAAGTGTAAGGCTATTTCTTACTGTTGCTTTGATTTGCATTTTCCTGAAGATAAAGTGATGATGAGCTTTTTGTTTTGTAATATGCCTACTGGCCATTTGGTCATCTGTATGTCTCTTTTGGAGAAATGTCCATTTAGTGTTTCTACCCATTTTATTTGATAGGGTCATTTGTTTTCTTTTTATTGAGTTGCATTAGTTCCCTGTAAATCTTGGATTTTAGAACAGCTTTTCCCATTTAATGGATGCCTTTTCATTTTAATACTGGTTTGTTTTGCTGTGTGGTGTTTTTAGTTTGATTTGGTTTTTTCATTTATTTTTGTGTTTGTTTCCTTTACTTTGCAGGTCAAGTCTCCAAAGACTAAAAGCCAATGAAGCCAATGTTTGAAAGTTTTTTGTCTATATCCTCTTCTATGTGTCTTATGGCTTAATTCCACAAGTTTCCCAAAATGTCTACGGATAAACATAGTGGGTGGGTATCCAAAACATAGGCTGCTACGCTGTAAAAAAAGGTAGGTTTTCCTAATACACACAATAATGTCTTCTGAAGCAAAGGATGGTTGAAAATCAAAGAACCCATAGTGCAAACTGTGTGACTTCTTTTTTTTTATTAAGTTCTAGAAATGCAAATGACTCTGTAGTGATTGAAAACAAAACAGAGTTCCCCTGTTTTCATGGATAAAATAACTGATATTACTAAAGAACTTGAAGAGAAGATTTTGGGATCATGAAAACATCTTTATATGACTGGCAGTTAATTATACCGAAGTGTGTATTCCTCTATCATAACCAAACAACACACTAATAATGTATTTCTTTAATTTCAAGTAAATGTATTTTAAAGAAAGCTTTACCTGAACTTTTGCCTGATGCTTGTGAAATCATTTCAGATATTGGTCAGGGGACATTATATCATGAATATGTTTATTTGGCTTATGATTATAGTGAAATACCCACAGTGCAGAGCTCCTGTGTACACTAATACATTCAGATGTATTACACCTATTTTTGGTGTCCAGAAAATCCCAATTGTATTCCAATACATGGATACATAAAGTAAATGGATAAAACAGCAAATAATAAAAAAATTAGTAAGGAAAACTTCACTTTTAGTCTACATGTCATTAACTTGGTTTATTTGAACATTTTAATGATTAGTGTGTTAGTCTATATAGCAAAGTACTTCAAGGTACACCGTGCAACATTACTCCAAATGCATTTTTGAATGATTTGAGTTAATATTATTTCAATAAAAATTTAAGAGAAAGAATAAATCAAGGGCCTTTTTTATTCATAAATGAGATTATAAAAATCTAATCCAGCTGGAACTGTATTAAAGTTTATTTTCAATCACTATAAAGAATTCTGCTTGTGGTGATAAGAGAGGAACATATTTTGCTGTTTGGACTCAGGTAGCAGAAAACAAGTCACAGGTTTCAGTGTAATCAAAATGATCTTCCACATTTTTTCATTCTTTTTTTTTTTTTTTTTTTTTTTAATAGAATGNCTCAGGTAGCAGAAAACAAGTCACAGGTTTCAGTGTAATCAAAATGATCTTCCACATTTTTTCATTCTTTTTTTTTTTTTTTTTTTTTTTACTAGAATGCAGCTTCGATCAATAGCCTTGAAACTCCAGATTATCTATCAAACTGAGAAAACCCGTCTTAGGTAGCTAGATCCTCAAATCAAATATTGGCAGATGAGATCTCCTGGGTGATAAAAGCAGATTTAAAACCCAGAGTGAGATAATTTGATGAGAACCATAGTATACTTATCAAGTCAAGGTGAAAAATACGGTATACAGTATATATTTAGCTCTTAGGTCATTACTATTCCTCAGTGATATAAGCACAAGTTATTATTACTGCTTTCATTCATATACAGTAAAAGATAAGGTAAAGCTTTTCCTGTTTACATAACTGAGGTATTCAGTGTATATCTATAACCTGATCTAAATTTAAAGTACATAAATAGAAATGAACAAATAGTGTTTGCAATATTGACAGTTTACTATAGAAAAATAATAATTAAAATGAATATGAAATATTATTAAAATCATGGTCTTTGTAAGGTCATTCCTCAGAATTACTTTAAATTCAGATTTCTGGGAAACAAGAGAACTTCACTAATTCCAGAAATATGCTAATATGCTATTTAGAGTCCTACCTTTTTAGTATCTGTGTGTTTTGTTAATTAATGAACAGGTATTAAAGGGCGGGGTAACCACTGGGGGCAGGGATAAGGATTGGAAAATTATCATTATACCCAAGGGTATAAATCCATGTAGAAAGTCACTTTCCTCTAAGATATTGCCTGTGACCTGCCATGAGAAGAGCAGAATCAGTTGTATTCATTGCTCAAAAATGAAAAATTAACAAATTATTTAAATGAACAATACATTGCATTAAAGAATTCAGCAATGTATCTGTCTATTAATCATGCTTGATTAGAAGTCAGAATCCTTAGAAGATGAAAATTTGGAGTCAGGCCTAGCTTTAAGTCAAAATTTTATAATATGTAAGAGTCCCGAAGCACATCTTGACCTTCCTATATATTGCTGGATTTTTCCAACTAATAGCAGCAGTAGTCACAACTATCAAGCTCCTAGCTTTTCATAATTCTGACATTTCTTTCTCATTTTGGATCACCTAGTTTTCCAAAAATTAGATAAGTTTGAGGAAAGTTTATTCTGGGGCTGTAAAATATGGCTTATATAAGCAAGACTTCAACAGAGCTCATCACAGGGAATGACACCTTGATTAGTGACACCCTTAAATACTACATTTTAAGACTCTAGGAAATCAGAGGATATAAAAATACTAAAAATGAATCTCAGGGCTGTTTTGCATAACTAAGAGTACTTCCTGATGTCCCAAATTAGTAGTGAGTATAGAGATGTAATTTAGGAAATATAAGTGAGGGCAATATATGAAATTTTATTTTAGTAGTCACTGAATCCAGAGAAGATTCAGTAATCCCTGGACTTTCTGGTACTAGTAATTGTTCAAGAGAGGGCATATTGTAAATAGGTTGTTCTAAAGCTTTTATTTAAAAAAATCTGCTTTCAATGGGTGATAAGGTCTATTATAACTGGTACACAACTCTAAGGTACCTGTATTCTATGAGATGCAAACCTTTAAAATATCGACAGTGCTTTCAAATCACATTTGCTCTAGCCATGAACTAATTCTGCAAATAAAAATTAGCAAAAACTCAATTCACTCAGGAACACCTTCACTATAGAATAGTTTGTTCAGTAAATCATAATTCAAATGTGTATGCCAATGCCCTATACAAGCCCTCAGAAAAATATTTGAATATAACTCCTATATTTAAATGTGATGTGATACATTGAATGGAGGAGAACTTAGGCAAATCCTATCCAGCAATTGACTTTTAGCGGCCTCCTTTTTATTTTGTGCCATTATTTCTCATCTGCTGGCAGGTGATAAAACAACATATTGAAATTTTGTATAATGCCAAGAAAGTGTCTTAATACTGTTTGCCTGTAGCAGAATGCTGTAATTATCTGTAATTATCATATAACATCATCACACCAGGCAACATTCCTACAAGATAAGTACCATTGTTACTCTCACGTTATAGAGGTTAATACACTATGGGTTGTTAGATGTTATACAGCCTGTAAGTGGCAAAGCAGATGGAATCCCAGCAACCAAGCTTCATGTACAGAACCCTGTGGTTGACTCAGAGTTCTATAACTTTACTTTATAGTGAACTTTTTCTTTTTAACACAGAAATGGCAGATGTAGATTTTTTTGCCAGGTAAAACATTGTATGATGATTTTGTGTTTGGCTTATCAAAGACAATATTAGAGATACAAAATTCCTCACCCTAAAAATTATTAATAGGATGAATTTTGTTATTACAACAAAAGAAAAACTATCAACATGAATTACTGAATATAATATTTGATCATACATTACCAATGAAGCTCATATAATGTAAAGCAGGTTATCAAATAACATGTTTTTGAAAAATAAAAATGTTTCAGTTCACATATTCTGATGCATGACAAAAGAGATCCAAAGGTGGAAGCATATAATACCATAGGGAGGATCTGCTTTCTACCATCTAGTATAAAAGCAGAATTTTCTCAAAGAGGTCACTACTGAAGAGTCAAAAAATGTCATGTTCACATGTGTAAATAAATCCTATTCTTCTAGGAAATGTACTAAAGAAAAATGTTATTTTAATACTCCTGCAATATATACCAACCATAGATGTGATAATATAATAGTGCAACTTAGTCATTTTCAATATCAGACTTTTAAAGGACTCAGAATTTCTATGCATATAAGACAGTATGTTAAGTGAATATATAGTAAATTTCATAATATCAGTGACACATTGCTGCTAGTGTAGCTTTCAGTTAGCTTTTCAAGAAATGTTCCTGTAAGTACATGATTTAATGACATATTTTCCTCTGTTGACAACTGTGTATAGTTTCAGCCAGAAGAGCTAGAGTCTATACAAATTCTTAATAGTATATTTACCACAAATTTACTTGACAAAAATTGTAAAAAGAAAAGAAAAGCCTTAACAAGGAAAGAAAATCAAGGAATTGAACTGCCCGTGGGAGATGAAATACCCTCTGCCTGGGTTTTAGATTAACCATGGGAGGAAGAGATTTTTATCTAACATATCATAACAGGATTAAAACAAGGCTTAAACATCAATTCTTTATTGGCTTTGATCTAACATGAATTGCTGTGAGATCATAGAAATTGATTAGCAGCTACTCTAGATATGAAATAAGCCCCAACCTCCTTCAGTTGCAATTTAACTGCAACACAGAGAGGAGACTGAAAGCTCCAGGGGTACAGGCTATGTGGCAACACTCTCCCTTGTCATATGTGGAAACTATATCACAAATTCATGCTATTTGGAAGGAAACTGTTTCTTTAAATTGAATACAAGTAGGAAGTTAGAATTATATAAATCAAACATTTAAACACTTTGGTATGGTTAACATTTTAATTTACTATCAAGGACGCAATTCAATCTGAGCCATGAAATGAAAATCTGCCTGAAGAAATTTAGAATTTAAAGTCATGTGTAAACTTTTATATTTCTTTTACTTTTAATAAGGAAGCAACACATCTTTTTAATAACCATTTTCCCCCTAATTTAGTAAGGTCTAATTTCCTACAAAGAAGGTGGTTTTAATTGTGTAGAAGACTGGAAACAGCCATGCAAATGTCACAAGCCACATCTTTTTATTGTTGTCACTGAAATTTAGTTTCTACCTGGACTGCAAAAGCACAGGCTGTTAAAACAACCATAAGTAGAAAGCTAAGAAAATTAATCTCTCCTTTGGATGCACAAAGACATGTTTCATATATTCTTGATTCACATAAAAAATAGAGGGGTTAAAAGCTGTAAAAGAATATCAGGTTCATGAAGTCTGCTGCACTGTGTGATTTTAGAACACAAGGGATGTGAAATGTGAGAAAACATTTTGCAGTATAGTAGTTCTGCTATTAAAAATCATTTTAAAATACAATCTTTATAAAAACACTACTGTCAAAATGCTTATAGCAAACACAAGTTTGTGAGTAGCATATGCTGTATCAACTGTGACTCTAAGGTTATTATATCATTCCATAAGGTCTCAATATAAGTCAATATTATTAAATAAGAGTTGCAGACATGCAAATAAATGAACACATATAAACAGTGTAGAAGTATCTTTAAAAATTCTTGAATTAGCTTCAAATAAGAGTTTTCAGATTCAGGGCCTCCCTGGTGGCACAGTGGATTAAGCAATGCACTGTGAAGCAAACCGCAGCCACTGCAGCACGAGTTCGATCCCTGCTGCCTGCCAGGGAGGGGACCCACATGGTGCAGCAGACCTCTCCTGCTGTGCC
>JAGFMF010012288.1:2055605-2086847 GCA_019455555.1 Galemys pyrenaicus | reverse complement strand
CTCCCTGCTCTCTGTGGTGAATCCTCTCACCCCCCCACACCTCTGGCCTGTACCCCAGTGCTTGTATGCATAAATAAATAAATAAATCTTAAAAAAAAAAGTTTTCAGATTCATCTAATAAATATTTTTTCTGACTAAATTTTATAATTAGAATAGGTTTCTAGTCCAGACATAATTTTTTTATTCCTCAATATTACCCCATGGTTATTTTCATAAAGGGTTAGAGATGTTATATTGATAAAGAATACACTTTCCATGAGTGTTATCTTTGAAGTATTTAATCTGTTTAGTCTGCAGGGAAAAACGTGCATTTGGTAGATATTTTGCTAAAGGTCTTAAATTTCTCTAATCTTTACAAAAGTAAGTGTAGCAAGCACTTAGAAAGTCTCTTCCTACTGAAAATTAAGATTTAAAACTTTTAAAGATGATGCAATGTTGAATTGGTTTATTTTTGGCATGCAAAAAATTAGACCGAAATAAACAATAAGGGAATAATCTATTGAGCATTCCATCAAAACTGATTTAGTGTGAAACAAAAGGTAAAATATTGGCAGCACATACAACACTATTCCTGATTATCAGGAACTTATACATTTTATAAGATACACATGTGAGAATGCATATATAAATATGTAAGTGTAGCATATATAGAAAAGGAGAATGGTTAATAATGTTTTTTTAAAGATAAGAGACAATGACCAAAAGAAGCTATTTTCTTACATTCACCTAGCTATTTGCTATTATTTCTCATTGTTTACATGAATTTATGAGTCATGAGAAAACTATGAAATAGTTAGGTATGCTATTGTTCTATATTTATAGCTAAAGAAATAGAGACAAAAGAAAGTGAAGATTCTTCAGTTTGTAAATGTCAAAACTGAATCTGAACTGAAATTCCTAATTGCCAACTTATGTTTCCCTATTTTTACTTTTCAAATGAGGAAGAGATAATTAAATCACTGAATAAGGAACTAAGGGAAAAAATGGCTTTGAAAGTAAGAATGACAGCAAAAATTAAAATGTGATCTGGTGTACATAATGAGAGAATTCCAGAAAAGAAAAATAGAACACTGATGGCAAAAGGGAAGGAGAAAGGCCTTATTTGTAGGACAATGATAGGGAAAAGAATGTTGAAAAGGTAAGCAGGACTTTTGTCAATAAAAAATCCAATTCAAATGGAAGAAAAATAATCATCAAGGTCAGAAAGATATACTGAGCAGGTAGGAAATGATCAATGGTCAAATGGGAAATTGACCAGCAGGTCAAAGTAATGATGGAATTTATTGAGGAAAATTATATAATACTTTAACATATAAACAAGATCAACAAAAAAGAACAAGGAAGTATTTATCAGATAAATGGAAAACAGATTAAGAGTAAAGAGATCGAATATATAGATAATTACCCATTGTGTGTGTGGCTCCTGTAATTTAATTAAATAGTAATTTTGTCATTTTATAAAGAAGGAAATTGATGCCCAAAAAAACATGCAAATGGGTTTGTGAACCCAGATCTTTCAGACTCAATCTTTGATTTTCAATATTCAAAATGGCATGAGTTCATTAATATATGGCCTACAGACTAAGCTAAATAAAATAAAAAATCTTTTTAGAGGGGCCTTCCTGGTGGTGTAGGGGTTAAGTCTCAGTGCTGTTGCCTTTATGGCCTGCAGTTTAATCCTTGGCCAGGAAGCTGACCCACATGGCTCAGCAGGCCTCTCCTATAGGCCTGCTGCTCCCCTCAGCAGGGTGTTTCAGTGGATCTGCCTGTTCTATTCCCACTCTGTCTCTGGTGAATACTCCCTCTCCCCACCCCCACCACTCAGTTCTTATATGCACAAATAAATATTAATCTTTAAAAAAAATTTTTAGACAGTAAGATCAACTTAGATATTACCTAAAGGAAAAGGGGAAAAGTGGCAGGTCCATCAGGTTAAAGGGGTCGATTGTGGAATTTCAGTGGTAAACTTAATGAAATATGTAACGGATGCTGACTTATAATAGTGCACACCTGAAACTTATATAATACTATAATGTAATGTTACCTTAATAAAATTATTAGAAATAAAATGATGAAAAACCTTAATTATATATGAGTTCAGGTACATAGATCAGGAAGACAATATAATCCCCAAAGATGAATCAATTAGACAAAGAAACTAACAAGTTACAAAAAAAATAAATGCTATCAATCAATAAATAAGAAATGCTAATGAAATGACAAGAGGAGTCAGCAATTCATGTGGTGTTTGGGAACCCAATTTGACAGAAATATATAGTGTTGAAGAAGATCAAGAATAAACAGGGGAATATTTGGGAAACTAAAGTGACGTTACTTTATCAAGGCTTAAATTATGATGATGGCAATGGGAACAAACAGAAGTAACAGATAACTTCAAACTCTAGCCAACATGTTTAAAACTGATGTAACAATATGTAAATACTTTCAGTCATAGAGCAATTAAATGAAAGGTATAATTAATTTTGCTGTTTAGTAGAGAGAGAAAAAATAACCTTGGGGTTCATATGCAAATGAAAAAAGTATGCTAGTGTTTGTTAAGAACAGCTTAATGAACATTAATATACATTCAAGTATTAGAATTCACAGATATTTAGAAATATAAGGGAGTATTTCATTCAGGGCCAGGAATAGTACTTTCCCTCATCTTGCATATCAGCCTGGATGTACTTTCTCAAAGTGAACTTGTCACGGTGCTAGGCATGTCTGTCCAAGGGAAAAGAAATGCAGCTCCAGAAACAAAGCGTCTAAGTCGTGCTCCTGCCAGTACTTCACAATCTCTGTCTTCCTGCAGTTTTGGAGCTTCGTGAGTTCTATTTGCCAGACTTCATTATTTATACAGTCACTGTGAGCTGAGATGATGAAGTTCCACATAGAGTACATGAGAAGTCCCCAAATTCCGATTTTGTCCGCAGACAGTGCTGAATATCAGAGAACACTAAAAACTTGCCACACTGGCATTCAACAGAGATGAATTCAGATATTATGATGAATATTACATACTTAATAAAATCACACTTTCTATGAACACAGCAGGGACATGCAAATGTGTTCTCTTTCACTATTGCTTTTCAGCATTGCTTTTCACTGCAAAACTTCAGTAATGTGATAAGAAATGGAAATATATGATATCCAATTTAGGAAGGAAAACTCAAATTATCTGTGTTCACATATGTTACAATCATTAATGTAGAAATTTTAAAAAATGACAAAAAAACTAAGTAATTAGAGTAAAATAAGAGAAAAACAATTAATATAAAAGTCAATCACTCTCCTATATGTCAGCAATGAATAAGATGAACTGAAATTAAAACGCAATATTATTTATTTTAATGCCTCAAAAAATGAATTTATTGGTATATATCTAAGATGTGTTCATGATCTACACAAGCCACACTACAAAACCCTGATGAAAGCTATCAAAGAATGTCTGAATAAAATGAGAAGTATTCTGGGACCTGCCCTGGTGGCACAGTGGGTTAAGCAACGCACTATGAAGCAAACCACAGCCACCGCAGCCACCACAGCCACTGCAGCATGGGTTCGATACCTGCTGCTGGCGGGGACCCACATGGCACAGCAGACCTCTCCTGCCTCACCCGCTGCTCCCCTCAACAGTGTGTTTCTGTCAATCTGCCTATTCTTTATCCTGCTCTGTCTGGTGGATTCTTTCACCTCCCCCACACCTCTGGCCTGTACCCCAGTGCTTGTATGCATAAATAAATAAATCTTTAACCAAAAAAAAAAAAAAAAAAGAAGAGAGAGAAGTATTCTGAACTCTCCCTGTTGGTACAAGGGGTTAAGTCCAACACTATGAAGCATCCCCAGCCACTGCAGCATGAGTTCCATCCCTGGACAGGGAGCTGAACCACATGGTGCAGCAGACCTCTCCTTTCTCATCCACTGCTCCCTTCAGCAGTGTATTTCAATACATCTACCTGTTCTGTTTCCCACTCTGTCTCTGGTGAGTTCTCTCACCCCCCCCCCACACCTCTGGCCTGTACCCCATTTCTTTTATGCATAAATAAATACATCTTTAAAAAAATGAGAGGTATCGCATAGTCAATAGGAAGACTAGTCTTAAAATGTCACTTCTTCCCAACTTAATTTATAGAGTAAATTCAATCCAAATCAAAATTTTAGCAAGTTATTTTGTGGATACCAACAAACTAATCTCAATACTAATAAGAAGAGGCAAAAGATTGAAAATATCTACTCAATAGTGAAGGAGAAGAATTAGAGGACTGAAACTATACAACTTTAAGATGTACTATGAAGCTACAGAAATCAAGACCATGGTCCACTGGAAAAGAAAGAAAAATTGGTTAGTGGAACAAAATAGAAAGGGAGCAAAGGAGTACAATAGTGCAAAGATGTCATTTCAACAAATGAAGACCCACATGCAATAAACGTAGAACTTGTGGCCTCCTAAAAATCAACTGAAATTGTATAAGAGACCTAAATGTAAAACCTAGCTACAAAACTTCTAGAAGGGTACATAGGAGGAAACTTAGATGACCTGTATATGGCAATGAATTTTTAGACACAACATCAGAGGCATACTTCATCAAATAAATAAGTGATAAGCAGAATTTCACTGAAGTTAAAAGTGTTTGCTCTGTGAAACATACTGTCAAGCGAATCAAAAAAATATATTAAGAGAAAATATACTGAAAAAGATATACCTGATAAGGGAAAGGTATTCAGAATATTCAAGGAACACATAAAACTAAACAATAAGAAAATGAACAACCTGATTTTAAAAATGGATTAGAGACATGCACTGACACTTTACAAACAACATACGCAGATGGCAGAAAGCACATGCAATAATTTCAAAAACATGTCATTAGGGAATTATAATCAAAACAATAAACTACTACTGCATACCCAACAGTGGTCTAAAACATTGAAAACACCAAATGCTTTTGAGAATATGGAATAACAGTAACTATCATTCATTGCTGGTGGGGAAGAAAAAATGACATGTTACTTTGAAAGACAGAGTTTTTTTTGTTGTTTGTTTCTTATAAAACCAAATATGCCCCCAAGAAGATCCAGCAATCATACTTCCAAAGGAGTTCAAAATTTATGTCCACACAAAAACCTGCATACATATATGATATGTATAGCAACTTTACGCATAATTGTCAAAATTTGGAAGCAAACATCAAGTCATCCTATATTAGGTGAATAGGTAAACTGTGGAAAAAGAGTTTTAGAAATTTATTTATTTTAGAAATGAGCTATGAAGCTATGGAAAGATATGGAGTAAAATACTTATCATTAAGTGAAATAAATCTGTGGAAATGTTCTATAGGTATGATTCTACACATATGACATACAGGTAAAAACAAAGCTAATAAGATGTTCGAAAAAAAAATCAGTGTTTACTAGGGGTTAGGAAGGAGAAAAGAATTAATAAGCAGAGCACAGAGGATTTTTATAGTAGTGAAATGCCTCTTATGATGCTTCAGTGGTTATTAAATCATTACATATTTGTTAAAACCCAAAGAATGCATAACACCAAGAATGAATACTCCTAACACTATGAATGCTATGAGATAATGATATGTGGGTGGGTTAATCAATTGTAACTGAAACTTTCCTCTATGGGAAGTCAATATTTATTGCATAATGAACACATTGGGTCTTTTCTTTATATGCAACATTTAGGGATGTTTAGGTACTGAACATAATTTTTTAAATGAAAACCACAAGCTTAAAGCAAACAAAGATTTAACCTTTAGGTGATTATTTTCTATCAATAGACAATTTATACTAATTGGTTAAACATATTTAAAAATATTCTATCTATGAATAATCTAAATCTCATTATTTCATAGACACAAGATACTATTCCTTGAACTGATACTATCTTTCATTCCCTTTCTCCTTTCTTTAATCAGCTAAACTTTTACAATCCAATCCCCATACATTTGCTACCTCTCTTTTTAAATCACTTGAAATATATCTAATGCAGTAACTAAGGTTAGTTTTGAAGTGAATGACACGTTATAGAGGCCAGACTGGCTGGAAATGATATTTTATTCCAGAAAAGTAATGAGAAACAGAACAATTTATGTTCCATTCACTTTGCCATCTGCTGAAAGGGCTATAACTTTATAATATGGGTACAAATAGCTAAATGACTCAAATATAAATCTTAAGAAGTCAATAGTTCAATGTCTAGAATTTTACCTGTTATACTATATTTCACTTTAGTTCTATACTCAAAGAAATGCAATCTTCAATTGTTGGAAAAAAGTTAATGTGCAATATATATGTATCTATGCCATGCATAACAAATAAATAAGTAGATAGAGACATATGCTTGAAAATAGGAATTGGGCACATATAAATTAATGTCAGAAATCTTTGTCTCAAAATCATTGACTAGATTGTCAAACCAATCCTCTCTACACTAGAAATAACAACCAGAGTCAATTTAATTGACAGTTGAGAACGATACCAAAAAATTGCACTATGCTTCAGACTTGAAGATTGAATATTGAAGAAGTTAGCAAATTTAATCCAAGAATGACTTAGTTTTCTGCCCAACTGGAGTTGAATGTTTTTATTTATTAGTCAATAAAATTGTTATGTTAAAGGATATTTATCTTATATTCTTAAACAACTATATATTATGTTACCCAATACTGTATTTCCCGTAAACAAAATTTAGTGAGATAACTTTACAGTAAAACTAGTGATGATTTCTTCTGGTCAATCTGTACTAGGGATTTTAGGTAGAAAATTTATTAGCATAAATTCTGTTTTAATCTTGAGTAACACTAAGAGAAATACAGTGTTGGCATTTTCAAGTGGGAAGTAAGTCTCAGAAACATAATTTTTCTACATTCAAAGAACTAGGAAAGGGGAGACAGGGTAAAAACGTAAATTCTTTTCTTTATCACCTTAGAGCTTCTACTCTTAATTAGTACACTGTGAATTTCAGAAACACATATGCGAATCTTCCTTAGCATGTGCCAAGTAGAGCTACTGAGCATGCAGAGCACATTAGAAGTTACCTAGTATTTTAATTTTATTGGACACCAGACAACACTGTGTTTATTTTATTCAAAAATCTTTGAGCAGCTATAAAATATTTTTCTTTTAGGTAGAGGAGAACCCATCAAATTCAAATTATATTTCAGAGTCTGAGTAAATATGAAGTGGTAGTAGATCTGCTTAAATAAATGCCAAGGCTTTCTTAAATTTTCAAAATAAATATTGGGGAAATTGGAATAAATAAAAATGGCTCTGCTCTTCTGACAGAATTTTATGAAAGCAGCATTTTTAAAGCATTTGAAAATAGATGGTTTATGGTAATGCAAGGCTAAGAAGAACTGGAGCTATTGTATACTTTTTTTTGAGGGGGGATAGAAAATAAGTTCATATTTTAACAGGTATTGTCTCATACCAAACTAAAAATAATCTTGTATTGTTTCTAAATTATATATATAGTTTTTAAAATACTATATAACAGGAAAAGGCCAATGTTGAGGAAAACAACAGGATTAAGTAAAAGTTTAGTTAATTTTTCTGTCCTTAGAAAATATAAGGGCATAGAGTAACAGAGAATATTCTTAACTAGATCTTATAAACGATTAGTATTTCAAATATTCTCACTGATGTCCAAGTAAATCTAACTAGGATACTTAATAGTACCCTTGAGATCTCACTGTTCATCCTGTATTTAATGCTTATCTCTATCAAATATAAATGATGCTTTGAAAAGTAATCGAGGTGACAAAAGAAAAGCCAACCTGAAAATTTTATACTTAAATTGATCATAAAGTAAAATGTTTGCTTACTCAAAGTATAATAAAGCCTCCCCTGTTTAGAGAAAAAGTATTTTATTTATGCATGAAATTAAAGTCCTTCACACTTTATATTCATTTGCCTTGTTATAATCATCTGTAAACTATGCTTTTCAGTCTTCCATAAAGTTTTATAGTTCAAATTTCAAGAAATATTTAAAAACGTTTAACAGCTTCTGTTATATCTTTTGTGAAATATGCCCTAATTGCAAATTAGTTGGTTAGTGGTTTGAAAGAGTTAATGTGCCTCTAAAACCTCTCTTATTATCTGGGAATAACTGTAGGCACTGGGCTCATTAAGCAGCGCATTGACCCTCCACTGCTAATACAGAAACTTCACATTGATGTGTTTTCTTTTTATTTAACATTTATTTTATTTCCTTTTCATTCTTTTTAAATTGGTTATATTGAATTCAATGATACTAGCTGACATTTTAGTATGAAACTCTTTTAACATTAACATTTAATGCACATATGTGATTCTGAATAAAACCTTTTTGAAAATTTTTTATTGAATGGCAAAGTTTTGATGAATATATTTTGCTACATATCAAGTGTTTCATCAAATGGTAGCTATAAATAAATCATGTTCGTACAGCAATATTCCAAAAAAGACAAGGTTATGACCTAATAACTGTGCTCTTATCAAGATGCTCAATCATTTTATCCTGAGCCCTAACTGTAATTATTCCCTTTAGGATTTTATGAAGAGATTGATAGCATTCTCACACATCAGCAGAGGCTGACAAGTTTTGAACTCCATATGCTTTGATGTTTAACGCTCACACCACCTTTCTTAATACCAGTCACAACACTTCTCTCTCACCATACATGTGCTGCTACTAACTTGTGTCAATTCATTCTGCACTGTCAACAGGAATGACTCTTCTACTCTTCATGAAGGACATTCCCTAGGAAAGAGATATAAATCTTTTCCTTCTGTCACAGCCCCTAGGAATTCAAAAGCAGGACTGGCTTCAGAGATGATCCCATGGGGTCATGTTCTCCTTTAGATACCTATTCTACCCAGTATATGGACACTGCTAGTCACTTGATGAAACTTCCCTAGTGTCTCTCTGACTTTTCATACGTAAATCGTGAGTCCACAAAATGGCTCTATGTGTATCTGAACAATTACTGTGTCCTGGGGAATCAAATTTTGTTCAACAGGAATCTGTTTTGTATTTTAAATTAAGGAATACACAATGTAATTCAAATTCTTGAATATTCTATTCATTGAAAATTCTAGGAGCAACCTGTCGGGTTCTTTTTATTAATCTATAGGAACAGTGTTGATCTCAGCATAACATTCCCTTTCATTCTTTTTAAATTGCTTATATTAAGTTTAGTGATGGCAGCTACCCCTAGACATGTTAAATAAATTATATAATTTTCAAGAGAGTCAAGCTTATTATATCTTGGTTATTACCAATACTCTACCCAAAGAAATGTTAATTCCTCATTCTTTTTTTTTAAGATTTTATTTATTTATGCATATAAGAGCTGGGGTACAGGACAGAGTCCAGGGATGTAAGAGAATTCACCAGAGACAGAGTGGGGAGCAGAACAGGCAGACTGACTGAAACACACTGCTGAGGACAGCAGCGGGCGAGGCAGGAGAGATCTGCTGCGCCATGTGGGTTCCCTCCCTGGCCGGCAGCAGGGATCGAACTTGTGCTGCAGTGGCTGTGGTTTGCTTCATAGTGTGTTGCTTAACCCACTGCACCAGCAGGGAGGCCTAATTCCTCATTCTTTTGTAAAACTATGTTATAAGTTCTTTTTATCACTATCTCTTGAACGATAATTTAATTTGATATATATTAGAACATTTCAAAAAGGTCTCCAAATCCTAAAATAGTTCAAATGTATGAATGTCACAAAGAATAGATAGGAAAAAATAAGTTCTAGACTTCTTGCTTCCAAAAATAGCAAAATTTTTCAGATCGTATCTTTGAAAACATACTATAAAAACTGGAGATCTTATATATGTTAACAAAGCTGTTTTTAAAACCATCAAAGAGCCCAACTATAGACTTCAGCAGGCTATGACTAAAAGGAAAATATAAACGTAAAGAGGCTGGACTATGTTTTTCCTCTGAGTGTGTTTATCAGTATGAAGAAACCTAAATTCTGCTTTCAGTGATCTCATAAATCAGAATGAAGGAAGGATTCTAAAAGAAAACCCTCTCTTCCACAAGAAGATAGGGAGGGTAACAATTGATAGTCACAAACCTGGACATTTACCAACCCTGCAGAGTAAACAAAGCCACTACTCTATATTTATCTGAGTCATTCAGGGAATCTGAAGCTTCAAAACAGTTTTGTTCTGGTTCAGAATAGAATAGACTCAGGAGACTAATCAAAGGAGGTAGGCACAGACTTGGAACCTCTATGGAATAATATACCATAATTAATATCTTTAATGTTTTTATTTAAAAACTTATTTGAGGAAATTAACATTTAGCAAAAGGCAAACAATTATGCAAAGACCCTCTTCTCCATGAGCAAGTCAAGTAGAAAAAATGGGCCATGACTCACATTGTTGATTATTCTCAATTGTTGATTATCAAATACAGACTGTAACATTTACGATGTTATAAGAAAGATGAGCTGGAAAGGTACTATAGAAAGTTACAGACTTGATGGTGAAAAGAATGGCTGCAAGTCTATGAATAAGAATTTGATAAGCAAGATTAAGTTTGGTGGATGATTTTAACAGCAGGGAAGAACTAACTAAAAACAATATTGGTGATCAAAATGGTAAACTGACACAATTTAAAATGGTTAGCAGTCCATTAAAAATTAGCCATAAAAAATTGTATCATCCGTGGTAAAAATAAAAATTAATCAATAGAAACACACACAAGAAGACAGAATTGAATTATGAAACAATGTCAAACACTAAATGAATTTCAATCACTTGTTTGTGGTGTCAGAGGAAAAACAATCAGAATAAAAAGAAAAAAATGAAATTTATTCAGAAAATACCAAAATGGTACTTCTAGAGTTGAGAAATAAACTATACTAGGTAAATTGACTATTAGGTTGCAAAAGTTTAATGACCTCAAAACCTAGATATAAAATCTATCCAAGACTGAAAGCATGAACATGCATGACCAAATAAACAGATATAATATACATATAACTGGAGCCCCAAATAAAACCTAAGGGTGTGCTGTCTAAGTGTTATGGTAGAAAACTTTCCATATGCGGTAAAACCATAAATACAGATCAAAGACATACAGTAAATACAATTGGAACATTTTAAAGAAAATTGCACAAAATTTGCACATAAGGATCAGGTGATTAAAATTAGTGAAAAAAAGAAAACAGTGAAAATTACCACAGAGCTGCACATATTCTATACAGATTAACAAAGAATTATAGCACTTATCTCATTAAAGATTATATGACGAAGAAGTTAATGAAGACACACATTGCTGTTGGCTTTGTAAAATGCATATTGTGACAATTTCGTATAAAATTAAATATGTACGCACTATTTAATCAGTAGTTCATCCTAGGACTTTGTTCAGGATAAAAAAAAAATCTTATGGAATACATACTAGCATAAGATAAAATTTAGGATGATAAAGATCAATTAAAGATGACCTTTTCCCAAGAATTAAGTGACATTATAACTTTATTAAGAATGAGGGTGTAAAATATTCACTATTTTCTTAAGAGAATTTAACTGACCAAAGAAACTTCCTTGGAAACAATGGTGAGAATCAGATTGAGAAATCCTCTTAGCAACCAAGGCATTATTTCAGCAACTGTTCTTTGGGGCCAGGAAGAACAATGGGATTAGAGGAAATTCCCAAAGGCCAGGCCCACAAGGAGTAATGAACTGGGATTTCATTAGGGAGGAAAAGAGAAAAGAAATTGAGGCATGAACAAAAGTACATCAGTTGCTGCCCAGGCAGAGAATCTTGAAAACTCTGCAACTTGTTGCAGTTCAGTAATTCTGAGTCTCTCCTTTTTAACATTTTTTGTTTTGTTTGTTAATTGTATTATTACTTATTGTGGTAACATTGTTACAACATTGTATATAAATTAAGGGTATAAGTTCACATCTCCTTATATATGGGTAAACAAACCACACCTACCACCCAAAATCATTTAGCCCTATATATCAAAAAGTTTGTTTTGGTTTTCTTTTCCCTAAACTACAATAATAATTTTGGATTATGCAAGGATGGTTATTGATGTTATGGGAGTGGGTGTGGTGTGGTAACATATCTATAGAGTTGTGAATGTTTATCTTTAAATCATATAGAGTCATGAATGAGGATTATCTCAAAAAAATGATATTTTTACAAAAACAATATATATTGTTACTATTCTTTAGTATTTTTATAAAATTGTGATCATGAAATTTAAAATCAATATAAATACAGATAAAAATTTAAAAAGATAAATATGGATGAATTTAAATATAAACATAAATATGCATAGTGTATTATAAATAGCACAAGGCAAAATACTTCCTGAACAATGCAGTTTCAAATACACCTAATGCAATCTATTGTGCAGTATTAGTCATTGCAGTGTATTTTGGTAAGAAAAATGCAGCAAAATATCCAATTTATACTTTTTAATACTTTTATACTTTGTATGTTACTTAAAAATAACCACATTTGAAGCAAATAAGATTTGATTTAGACTGATAAATGCAAAATTATATAAATTCATTTAACATACATATAACTTCAGGCACTATAGTGACAATTTGTCAGTGCTCTTGTAATCAACTTTACCATCTATATTCTCATTGTGTCTTACATAGAAACACATCAATCTTGAACTTGTATGGCCATAATTAGTAAAATAGTGGGCAGTTAATTTTCAAATAGAAATATTTATTTCCTTGAAAATAAATTATAAAAAATCAATGTCAGCATTGACTAGCAGTGTCTTGATTATCTAAAACTTTCCCAGCTATTACTAAAGAAAGTAGTATTTGAACTTTCTTTCCTCCAAGTTACAAAGATGTTTCTTCCTTATAAAAAGGGTATATTCTTCATGTTGGAAGTTATACACAAACATCCTAACAATCATGCTTTCTTGATGCCAAAGGTCATACATGTTTTTAGAGATAAATTATTTTGCCTTTCTTATAATGTTTTTACTGCAACTTAGATATGGAAGTGGGAAGGAAGAACATGTGAAGCAAAGGATTAAAATTGACCAAACTGGAGTCCTTAAAGATTCTTAGAGGAAATTAGTTATGGGTTGATACATTTTGAAAGGAAGGTAGATATAAATTAGATAGACAGATGATAGAGGGATGGATGGATGGATGGATATATAGACGAGTCAAGCAGACAGAAATCTCTTTTTTGTTGTTTTTATTGTCAAAGACTAAGAGAGAGAAATTAATTAGATCCATGAAATTTTAAGGTTAATGTTCAGACCTATATAACTAGTGCCACTGGCACATAGGAGCAGCATTCATTTTATGTTCCTCATTGCCCTTTTTAATGAATGCTAGAGAATGTGTTTCTAATAAGCCAAGGTTTTGCCCTATACTTTAGTGACTAAAAATCTGCCTTAATTCAAGAACCAAGCTATTCCATTAAATTCTATACTTGCCAAAAGATTTTGATTAACAATTGACATCAATTTTGAACCCTAAAGCATTTTAGTAGAGGTTACACAGGATTTAATATCTTGGAACATACACTTAAATGTATTGGCTAAGAAGGCACGGGGACCTTGCAATAGAAAGTCATGTTTTCAAATATTAAATTGATATAGTGTATTGGAAGCAGTGTTAGAAAGATTTACTAATAAAAGAAGATAGGAGGGGAAAATAAAATGCATTGCTCTCCTACTGTATTATTTAATTACTAACATTGAGTTCCCCAACTCACTGGATAATAATCAAATTCATCCATCTAATTGTAGCTATTTGATATGATTTGTAGTTTAGTGACAGAATTCAAAATTAGACAATACATTCTCATCTGTCTCTGTCTCTATAAAAACATATTGCCTATTAAAGATTCTAGATGCATTTTCTACTTGTAGCCACATTTCTAAATAAACAGAATCATTTTCAATAACAATTCACTGAACTGATGTTCATCTTTATTGCAAGAGTTATTGAATGACCTCATAAAAATAATTCAGGTCAAAAATAACTAAGTTTAATAAAATCCATCTTAATTGCTTTAGGTAATGAAATGCTTGAGTTTCTGTTCAGTGCATATCAGAATTAATGTGATTCATCCCTTACTGTCAAAATTTTAAATTCTCTGAGGCATCAGAGACATTGAATATTAGGGTGGGGGGTCACAGATAATTAGGAAAAAAATCAAATATGAAGGAAAATTTTAAAAAATTACTTATTAGAATGGGAAAATTTATGTAATTAACATTTTAAAAGTAATTTATTTATATGATGAAATATTAAAAATGATAGAAAAGCATGCTGTCAAATATGTCTTTCTTATTTCTCTCAATATAATTTCTCAATTATATTCTATTTTCTGAATTAAATGTTCTTGGTAGATGCTTTTGCATTATCTCTCTAAAGATATTTTATTCATTTAAAAGTAAATATGTTTTTTTTCTTTATTTATATATATTTGACATCAATTGTGGTCCCCATGAATTTTCCACTACCATTTCAGCATTTCACCAGTGCACCATCACCTCAGTATATTTTCAAACCCAAATATTATCAATATTTTGCTATATGCATTGTTTTTACATAATATAATTTTCAAGTGCCTCAATATTTAGACATAAAGAGTATCCATATTTATCTCTTGAACAAGGAGTATTGGTAAAACTGGAAAGACAATTGCAGAAGAATGAGGTTGGATGCTTACCTTATACCACACATAATCATTAGCCAAAAATGGATAAAAGACCTAAACATGAGACTCAAAACTATCAAAATCCTAACAGGAAATATAGGTGGAATATCTCATGTCATTAGATTTGGCAGTGATTTCTTGAATACAACATCAGAGGTACACGCAACAAGAGCAAAAACAGATAAATGGGATTACAATGGCACTTGTGCAATTCTAGTTTCTGATCTGACATGTGAAGACTTGGACACAGTCATTCCATCCTCAGAACAAGTAAAAACATTGAATAAACTGGAAAACCAACTAGTTTTCTTTGCTCTGTCAGAAAAGTGAGGTCACAGGACAAACCTCTTCCCCCAACATTAGATAAACAGATAAGCAAACACATTAGATAAACAGATAACAGATAAGAGCAAAAATATATTGGGGTTGGAAAAGCTGATCTAAGTCTTAGTGACTTTTACCTCGATAGTGACTTTTACCTTCATACTTCTACTAGTTTATCACAAGGAATATCAGAGAAAATCCCCCCATACTATGGCAGGGGAGGGAGGAAAGGGAACCATTTTGAAATAAGTCAGAACATTCTGTTCTTAACAATACCTTCTCTCAGGAGAAACTAATCTACTAATGCCTACTGGGGCCTTACTATACACAAGCTGATTTGAGAAAGGCAAATACTCAACTCCAGATCCCTCCAACCATCCTGCCCCACAAAATGGATTGGGGGAAAAAGGGAGACCCAAGGAAGCACTGGTGAAGTTCACAACCCAAGAACATGAGTACAACAAAACAAAAACGTTCTAATCACTAGACTAGAATGCTCCATCTTCACTCCATAACTTATAACTTCATAACTAAAGGACTATATAACACCATTCCTTTTATCCAATATATCATGCCACTCTCTTATCAATTACAAAAATAAAAATTACAAGACATACTAAAAGGCAAAAAATACAGTTGCAAGTACTGAACAAGTCATAGGAATCAAAGTCTTATATGTCAGTGATGTCAAAGTCTTATATGTCAGTTGCTTTTGCTGAGGAAGAACTTGTGACTTTAAGGGAAGTAGTTTTAGTAGAATGAGTGAGTGTGAGTGAATGTGTATGTGTGCATGTGTGATATCTGTTTGTGTGATAAGATGGGAATAAGAAAATGATTACTTCAAGAAATAAAGAATATTGAGTACACTAACAATTACACATTGTTGTCAACTGAATTTATGCCTAATTTTAAAATACAGAATTACTTGAATCAATAATTTGTCCTTACACAATATGCCCTTATTGATGCAACAGAAAAATTTTGAAGGACCTAATGTGTAACATGTTATTTACAGATTAAAAAAAATCAATGATGAATAAAACATTCAAGGAAACTAATGATGTAATTAGTAAGTATAAAAATACAAAATAATAAAATAAATCCATGAATCAGTTAATTTCCAATTGTAATATTTGGTATGAAGGAAACAAAATAGGACGATGCTTTTGATAGGTAACCTGCACAGAGATCAGGACAGGTTGATTTGTCCAGGATCATCAAAACAAGCAAAAACAGTTACTATTGCTTTGAACAACACCTGACTGACTAAGCTGTGTGGTGAATGTTTGCAAAGTATTTTAGACAGTAGAGACAAAATGTGTAATTGCTTCCATGAAGTATAAACATGCCTCATAAAAGGGAAAGGAAAAGAAAGAATAACAAGATTCCCTAATCCTAGTGAATGGAGGTAACTATCAAATTTAGTGTAAATTCATTCTCAGAAGAAATTACGGAGCTAAATATCACTGAAATTGGGTCTCAGTTCTGTCATTTATTAGTTATGCCAAAGTAAATAACAAATCTTGTAAGTCTCAGATAGTTTATAAATAGTATAAGAATAATGACATAACTGTCCACATAAGTTTCCAGCAATATTCAATGAGATATTTATGGTATGTAACACAATAAACAGTATGTCTAGATAAAACTATTTTAATAATTTTAGGTAAGTCTTGGCTTATCACACTGAATCATCGGGACATAATGCCATAAATTCAAATCTTCAAAATGGAAACGATCTTAGACATGGGAATGCATCATACAAAGCACTAGCATGGATACATTCTACATACGTTAAAAAAGGGGGGGGGGGCTTTTGATAGGTAACATAAAGGTCAGGATAGAAGCCCTTGGGGACTCCCTGGTGACGAAGCGAGTTTATCTCTACACTGTGAAGCTTCCATCACACAGCAGTGCCAGTTCCTTCTCAGACCAGAGAGGGGACCCATATGGCACAGTAGACCTCTCCTGCCTTGCCTGCTGCTCCCCTCACAGTGTATTTCAGTTCATCTGCCTGTTCTGCTCCCCACTCTGTCTCTGGTGAATCCTCTCACCTCCCATGACTCTGGCCTGTACCCCAGCCTCTTGTTTGCATAAGTAAATCTTTAAAAAAAGGGGAGGGCCTCCCTGGTGGCACAAGTTGCTTAAGCTGTAGCACTGTGAGGCTGTTCAGAGCCACTGCAACTTAAGTTTTTTTTTTTATTATATATTTTTTTCTTTGTTTATATATATTTGACATCAATTGTAATCTCCATGTATTCCCCATCACCATATCACCAGTGCACCATCACCTCATTCCCCTAGTTCCCTGTGGTCCCATCTGCCCTCAACCCTCCCCTTCCCCCTCCCCACCAAGTGTCCCCAATATGTTTTGTGATCATTGCCATCAAGCACAGCAAATACTATCCCAGGTGTAGTGTCTGCGTCCATCTTATCTATATGAATGACTGATGAAAGTTCTGTTAGTGTGATCCCACCTTCCACCAGTTGTTTCCACACCATCCTTATCAATCCTAATGGAAAACCTGTCACCCTCATATTGTCATAAAACACAGCTCAAAAATCACAGCCTGAGATCTGTTCATAACTCAAGATAACAAAAGAAATATAGAACAATTCTGAGGTCAAGTAGGGAAACAAAAAATTATTACAGATTCAAAATTAATTTTCTATATCTTTCTATTTTTTTTTCTAGGATAATCCACAGCAGTGTTCTCTTCTGCACTTCTACTTTGAGTTTCTTTTATCAGACTCCTCAGTTTCTTTATTCTGGGTAGGAACTAATCCATTTAAGTACCAACTACATAAATTCTTGAAGAATGTAATAGCCACAAATATATTGAACTTTCTATAATAATTAATAGTTTATGCTGGAAGCAAACATATTCTTACAAGTTAACTAAATCACACTGTCAATGTTATTTTTTTTACCTTTGATGTGGTAACAGTGATAGGCAGAAAGAACAAATTTTTAGGCAGTATTTTTGACATTATTTGCAATGTACGAAAACCAGCGGTCAAGTGTGCTCTAGCTGTCATTTTCTGGCTGGAATCCCAAGTGAAAATGAACACAGCAAAGAACTTTGAGGCAGCCAGTTACAGAATATAAATTGCATAATCATGTGGTTAACAATTTTTCCTTTTAATGACCCAATGGATCAGCTGTAGGAAAGTCATTTCAAAGCTGACCGGAGAATCAATATTGACTTATTTCTGAAAAGTTTTCAAAGTCAAATTATTAGGCCTAATTGGAAACAATGCTGCTTAATGATTTTTGTGGTTTTTATAGAATTACATTTTTAGCAATTTGGATAAGTACATATATGGTTTGTGTCTGATTCTAAGCACGCTGTAAATTTTTTGAAATATCTGGTTATAAAAGTAGTTCTGGAAAGGGTGTTCTAGATGATTAGCACCCCAATAGCATTAGAAATTCTCTGATTTAGCAAAACCTGCCCATCAGGGTCTGATGAAATTTTCAAGAAGGACATAGTTCCCTTAGATTTAGTAAACCCCCAAGCGACCGCAACAATAATCAACACTTGGCAAATGTTATGTCTATATGCATGCATGGACATCTATGAATGCACACCTATTCTTAATATTGTTCTCAAAGACATAGGTGGAAATAGTGAACATGTCAGGAGTAGTTTTATTGTTGCTCTTATTTGAGTGTGCTGTGTCCTATAATCTCATTAAATTTCCAAATAATTCTTATTATAACAATTCTACTACTAATATTGGAAATAATGATGCTGACATTTAACTTTTCTTAAGCTCATAAAAAGAATTTTAGAAAAAAATATTTAATAATCTATAACATAAAACTTCAAAAAAAAAGCCTCATGTTTTTCAATGCAACTGAAAAACAGGTGGCCCAATAAAATCCCTATTTTATGCCAGACTACAAAAAATCTTTTTAGCACAGTTCACATATCGACTTATGGAGACACCACATCAGAACTCAAACAGAAATCATACTCAAGCAGATCAGTATAATATGAAATTAAAGACTGTACAAGTTTTGTGTTTTTTTTTTTCATTTGTAGATTTTGTTCTCTTAGCATTTTATGGTCCTTATAATTTAGAGATATATAAGTAATTTTAAAGACAGAATTCATAGTTTATGAATTTATTTACAATCATATTATATCTTTTATCATGCTGGTACTGAATAAACTTGACAAGGGCTAGGGAATGGTCCATTTCCAGAGGAAAATTAAGAACTAACTTTGATTATCCAAATACTAATATAATTTCCAACTTAGATGAATAAGAATTGTTAGCATCAGTTTATTTTCAGAATAGTGCATCACTATGATGGTCTAAAGAGATTATTAGAGTTGTTGTCAATGAATATATACCTCTATCTAGTAAATGACAGAAAATTGCTAATTCTAGCTATGCTTCTAAACCTCAGAAACATTTTTTGATTTATTTTATTTATATATAATTTACATCATACTTTATTTTTGTACAATGAGTGGTTTCCCCTCTCAGGTGTAGTCCCTATAAAATCCCCACCACCAATTCACCCTCAAACCATCACCACAGTCCCTTGTGCTCTCCCCTCCTTTGTTTTTATCCTTCCCCTCCCACTCCCCTAAAGAATGTCTCTGATTTATAGTTGCTTGTTAAATTTTTTAATTCATTATAATTATTATTTTCCTTTTATTAAATTCTCTTGTTCTACCTTGATTTTAATTTTTTCAGATGTCATTTTAACTATATTCCAATATTCTTCAAAATTTTTAATTGCTCACCTTAGCCACTAAGTATAAACAACTACAGAAATTTGAAAAATGAATAGATAACAAAATAGAGATCAAATTCCCTGATGTTATTTTGAAGTTAATTTGTAATCTCCAAAGAATATTCATATAGTCATTGTAGAAGCTGCTCTATCTTTTCCACTCTACTCTTTATATTATTAATTCAACACATTCTAGTAAAAAACCACTTGGGTATATTAAATGTTCTTTTTTTTAAAAATTGCAACTACAATATTCTCCACAATAAAATAATGCTAAAAAAAACTTTCCATATTTTACAAATGGAAAAGATATGTAACTATTTTGTTGCAGTCAAAGCAATATATTGTTGTTTATAATATCACAATTTTTATTGATATAATATACTGATTTCATATATACAGCATATAGTGGCATTTAAAACAATTTCTTGATTAAAACAAGGATTTTTTGGTATATATTTTTATTCAGCAGAGTACATTTCAGTTTGATTTACCATTTCAACTAAAATTATAAAGGATATGGGAATTTTTATTTCCTATACACACTCACAATTAGAACAAATGTTTAAAACCATGCAAATTGTAATTTATTCACATAGAATTAAACATAACACCCACACATCAGATTTTCAAAAATAAAATAATGTATCAATGAATGGAAGAATTACTATTTGAATAGTTATTAAATTCTATATTTCTTTTAAACAATATTCTGTATTTCCCTTTGTAATATTATCAAATAATCACAACCTGTATCATGTTATTAACAGTGTTTGTATTACAGAAGCATCAGATGATTTTGAGCAAATGAAAATTAAATTACAATGAATTTGAGGGTTATTTTTCAGTTCACTTCATTGAAAGAAAGGAATAAAATATAGGCATCATACTCCTATTATAATCCTTAATCACAAAATTTATATTTGTCACAACCCTGGAGGAAAAAAGGTTTTGTATTATATGAAGACTTGTCTTTCAAGTAAACTCTTTAATCTTTCCATTTGGGGATATATTATGCTTTAAATCTTTTAAGCCAGATTTATCCATTCTGAAAGCTGTTCCCTTCTTAGAAGCCAATCTCAATCTTTCAGATCAGTTGGAGAACCACTTAGGAAAGTGAATCAATCCCACTTTCATTCAGCTGAAGTTTCAAGTGCCAAAACTCCATAGGCATTGTAGAAGATACCATCAAAACTGCCACCCTGAACATTAGTTACTGTTTACTCATAAGAATCAACCATGTGACAGATCTTTACTGGGTCTCTCATTCTAGTAGTTTCAAGAGTTTACTCTCTGTATTGATAGAGATGGCTACACCTCTCCTTGAAAGTCACAAGGGCAGCACCCAGGGTAATAAAGAGAATGGTCACTAACTCATTTGATTATCAAGTACAAAGTGGTCAAGCACAAACCTGATCTCACCACGCGAGGATTCTAAACTCAATTCTTTATGCATCGGTCTTGTGGACTTCAGAGACTACACATGATTTTATCTGAAGAAATGCATTAATAGTAACACCCAAAGGTTTTGACTCAGTCTTACATCCTGACTATGACTTTCATTGCTAGAAGGCAGCCTATCAGTTGTATATTCAGTGTTCGCAACAAACAGCCATCAGATTTTATCTGTTTTATTGTTCTTTCATTGGTAGAATGCAGGCATGTTTTCAAAATATGTTACAGAGAATAAATAAAGATATAGAAAAGTGAGCAGGGGCCTCTCTGGTGGCACAGCAGGTTGAGTGCCAAACTGTGAAGCATCGAGATCACAGCAGTAAGAGTAAGAGCCCTGACCCTGGAGGGGACCCACATGGCGCAGCAGACCTCTCCTGCCTCGCCCGCTGCTCCCCTCAGCAGGGTATTTCCATCCATCTGCCTGTTCTGCTCCCCACTCTGTCTCTGGTGGATCCTCTCACCTCCCATGACTCTGGCCTGTACCCCAGCTCTTGTATGCATAAATAAATAAATCTTTTTAAAAAACTAAAAAATAAAAGGAATAACCATTTTCTAGACTTAAAGGAAGCAAAAATTTAGAATATTAGCAACGATATGTGTCTTTACTTTCAGTTTTGAATGATTTACTTGTACTAATAGGAATAATAAATTGTTCAATACATTTTCCTTAATAGTATAGCTCTTTCTACTTTTATACGTTTCCATATTTAACCATGCAAATTATTGGTAGAAGGAAAAAAAAACTAAATTAATAATAATTGAAATATCGATGTCATTATCCTTTGATAAAATACTCCATTTCCCCACATTTTATATCTATTCATGAGTTTCCAGAGAAGGCCTCATTGTTCTGAGTATATGCTAGGCATCTGCTCAGGTGACGCATGAATGCTACTTTCCTTAGGGTCAGAGGAACGGGTACCAGTTAGACTTCATTGAAATGGCTTAGGGCTAAACAGATACCCTGAGTTTCCTTGATAGCAAATTCAGGTATCATACCAATTTTGTAGAAGTTACATGATTGTTATAAATACTTTGTGAAATAATATATCAAGTTTATTCTTTGAAAAATTAATTTGTGATTTATATACTACGGAAATAAATTTATAATTTTCATGAATTCTGTATCTGTACTTTTTAAACAGACAGTTCAAACTTTAACTTATTGATAATTTCTTTCTCTCTCTCCATTCTCCCTCCTTTTTCACTCCATCTCTTTCTCCCTGTTTTATAAATAACTACTGATGTTAATACAATAGGCTATATTTATATAATTTACACTTTTCTGCTCAGATACAATATGTTGTTCATGATCTCATTAATTTTAATTGTCTGGGTTTGAATATAAATCTAGGGTCATTTGAAATTGAAATAAATACTGGTTATGACTCAGTCTGAATATAATGTTATGAGCAAATTCCTTAAATAAAAATCCAAGGATATTAATAGTAATTGAAACAAGAATGATCAAATAAAACTTTGTTATACCTTTCCTGAATTCCAATGATATACTGATAAGGACTTTCCAAGTTCCTTATTTATATCCTAATATTTGTGGGATTTGCTTTGAGAATATATTTTAAAAAATTGCTATATTCTAAAATTTTGAAACAAATATTTCCAAGATATGTAATATAAATTTAAAAACCTTCTAACACATAAAGTTAGAGATTACCTGTTGCCTGAATGAACACTAGAGACTCTGATTCTGAAGGCCACTCATTTATAGAGGTCACAGCAATTACAATGAAATATCACCCTTCGCATCAGGTTGTGTCAGTGTGTTTTTTTTATTGCTGTTTGATTTTGTGGGATAGAAGATCTACTATAATTCTTCCCCAGTTATCCTTTCAGAGGGCACCATTGTTTATCTACATGTTTTCTTTTTCCCTCAATCATCAGTATACTATCATATTTGATTTTAAGACTGAATCATTTTTAATACCACATGCTTTTATACACTAAAATATTTTGAATAGTAACCATGGCAAATAAGCAACAATGCTTTTATATATTTATTATTAACTTTTACTATAAACAATTAAAATGAAAAAATAAAATTAAAAGCATTATTAAATTGCAGTGTAATGCTTCAAGCATGAATATGAATTTTCACTTTCCAAATCAATATTATGCCTTGTTGGTCATATTTTATTTCATCGTCTTAAATGTTCAACAAAAAGTCTCCAGGTTGTTAGAAAGAAATAACTGAAAAATTTGACCTTCTTTCTCCCCTTTATGTCAGTCTTCTACCATCTTCTATCTTTTTTTTTTCCAAATCCACTCTGTAACTACAGGACTCTGTGTGGTCACGGGATTTGGAGACAGGGACGCTGGTCTTCATAAAATGAATGCCAGCAGCTACTCCACAGGTCACGATTGACTATATCAATGGTATTTCTGCTAGTGCTTTGAATTAACAATTGTGAAAAACACAAAGCCTTTAAAGGTTTTTTGAAGGTACTAATTTGAAGCCCACACATGTGTAACTACACACTGTGCGTGTGTGTGTGTTTGTGAGAGAGAGAAAGAAAAGGAGAGAGAGAGACAGAGAGGAAAGAGAGAGACAATGAAAGGGAGAGGGAAAGGATAGACACATATATGTACTTATAATAAAAATTAAACAGTAAAACAATATCAGCAAATATTTAAAACTTATAAAACCAAAATGTTATATTTTATTGATGCCATGAAGTCACATGATGATTTAAAAAATTACAAAATTTTAACCAGTTTTATTACTCTTTTAAATATTCTGCAGACTATGGATACCTTAATTGCCTAAAATTGGTGAACCACTCCATTATTTCACTAGAGCATACCGCTGGCAATTGAGGAAGTTGAGCACACATTAAATTCAAGTAAACAACTCTTTGCAGGGTAAATTATACAGATACTTCTTAAAAATTACATTTTAGTTTTTTTCTGTGGTAACAAATATTCACGTAAACATTAAGTTGTCTTCTACTTAAAAGTCATTTTGCAGTCACATCAAAGGAAAATTTCTGTATACTTTTCATTTTTCTGATTTCCTGAAGATATAAGAAAAAAGAAGTATGTACTTTCCATTGTTCACTTGAGAACAAACAGTAAATGCAAAGTTTAAATGATTTTTTTTAGTGATGTTGAGTCAGAGAAAAGCAATGTTAGGCATTTACCTTCATCCACAATAAAGCTACTATATAGTAATCTAAACATAATTATTATTTAAATAATTGTTGTAATTATGGACTTTCAGTGGTGAACTTAGAACATGGACATGTTGGTTTTGAATGATGCACACCTGAAAACTATATAATGTTATAAGACATTATATAACATTATAAAATAGTTCAATAAAAAATTAACAAAAAATCAAATAAAAATAAATAACTGCTATATTAGTTATAATCACCCAGTACTCCTCAAACCAGACTTTACTATAAAAATGTCTAAATAGCATACTTAAATCTGAAGAAATAAATTAATGTTAGTACACATAAAATATGCTAAGTACTAAGGTTTATAAATAATAGAAATGTAAAGTGTTGCTTAAATTATATTATCCTCAATTTATTAAATTTAGTTACAGATAAATTTTCAAATTTTAGAAAAGGCATAAATGATTCCAAATAGGGAAGAAGTGAAACTATGACTATTTGCAGATAATAATATATATAGAAAACCCTAAAAACTACATAGAAAAACTAATTAAAATCATAAACCAGCTTAGTAAAGTACAGAATACAAAATCAACACACAAAGAAAGTAAACTTCCTATATGCAAACAATCAATCTGAAGAAGAAATTAAGAAAACCATCCCATTTACAATTGAAACATAAAAAAATTAAATACCTGGAAATAAAGCTAAAAAGGAAGTAAATGACCTACACAAAGAAAATACTAAAACATTGTTAAAAGAAACAAAAAAGACACAGAGAAATTAAAAACATTCCATGCTCATGGATTGGAAGAATTAACATTATTAAAATGGCCATTCTACCAAAAGCAATTTACAGATTCAACAAAACCCCAATAAAAACCTCAATGACATTCTTCAAAGAAATAGAACTAATATTGATGAAATGCATATGGAGCCACATAAAACCTCAAATAACCCAAGCTCTCCTGACTAAAAAGAAGAAGAATGGCCGTATCACACTTCCAGACTTCAAATTATACTACAAAGCCAAAATAATTAAGACAGTATGGTACTGAAGTAAAAACAAATACTTAGACCAATGGAAGCTAATAGAAAACCCAGAAATAAAGCTGCACATATATGAACAACAAAGCTTTGACAAAGAAACAAAGAATATGCAATGAAACAAGGACACAATGCATATGATGCTGGGAAACTGGACCGCCACATGCAAAAGAATGAAAGTAGACTACTACCTCATACCATGCACAATAACGATGGATAAAAAAATGGATAAAAATATTGACCATAAGACCTGAAACCATAAAATATATGACATACTCTCAGTAACATCTTTAAAGACCGATTCCCCCAAGGCAAAGAAAGTGAAGGAAAAGATAAACAACTGGGATTACATGAAATTTAAAAGCTTCTGTACAGTAAAAGAGACATTTACTAAAACAGACGCCATACTGAATGGGAGAAAATTTTTGCACTCCATATAACTGATAAGGGACTGCTCACAAAGATCTACAAAGAGCTCACACAACTCAACAAAATCTATGTAAACAATTCAGTCAAAAAATGGGCAGAAGAGTCAAAAAGAGACTTTTCCAAAGAGGGAAAATGCAAAATAGTCTAAACACTATGGAAAGTTTTGTGGAAGTTCTTCAAATTACTAAAAATGGAGTTACTGTATGACCCAGCAATTCCACTCCTAGGAATTTACCCAAGCAACACTAAAACATTAATTCAAATAGATACCTGCACCCTTACATTTATTGCAGCACTATTTATAATAGATAAGATTTGAAAACAACCCAAATGCCCAAAATAGATGACTGGATCAAGATGATGTGGTATGCATACAAAATGGAATATTATTGAGCAATCAAAAAAGAAACATATCATTCACAGCAACACTGGTAGAGCTGGAAGAATCATGTTCAGTGAATTTAGCCAGAAGGAAAAATAAAAAATACCAGATGCTTTTACTTATAGGAGGAATATAGAGGAACTAAATAAGGGAACATAGAAAATAATAATAATAAATGAACAAAATTAATAGGCAAATAAATCAGAGACATTCCTTCAAGGGAGAAGAAGAGAGGGATCAAAACAGGGGAGGGAAGAGCACAAGTGAATGTTTTATTTATTTATATAAATAACTGATTTATATTTCACTTTACCTTTAATAAAAGAATATCTTAAGTTGTTTTAATTTTAAATAAATTTATTTAAGTATTCAAATATTTTGAAAAGAGATGTTCTAGGTTTTCACATAACTCAAATCATTGTATATATCTAACCAGTTATGATTGGCTCTCTCATGCTAAATTTTTCATATGGAAAACTTATAAAGGATGAACTAACATTATACTGAGCTGGCAATTACTTTAAGGTTCCATTTTTACTTGAATTTGTTTCCAGTTACGTAGAACAGTTTCTAAAATAATACAGAAAACCTGCACACTACTTATTGCATATAAATAAATGGATTTGAGAATTGTCACATTCTTGTCAGGCATACCTCAGTGTAAAAAAAACTTCCAGCCTCCCTAATAATTTTCTGATCTAACACACAAAGAAATTGTGTCTTAAGACCGTACAACAACAACCAGGATAATATGCTGAATGTAGAGGAATGGAACTGTAGGTTAAGCTACAGATATGCTGATCATAAACCATGTATACAATTTAGCGCTTAGTCAAAAGAGCTACATTCATTTTAAAAAATAACATTCACATTTCACTTTTAATAATGTTCAAAGATTATCCTCAAAGGCGTGGGGAAGATGAAAGAGAACAAATAACTTCAAAGGATTTAATTAGAAATTTTCTACAAAATATATACATACTTGACATAATAAAATTGATTTCCTCATGCTTTCGAAGTTACCTACATACTTTCCTGAATACTTGGATTTTGTACTTTATAACATGCCAGTTTAAAGGTCTTGAATTAAGTTTTAATGTCTGTGCAAATTTCAGAAGCATATATTTAGATAGCACTCTAGTTTTTTCTAATAGCTTATAGCTCATCTAAATATAATTGAACTCTGATTGACTAGAAAATTGGATTATCTCAGTATAGTCTGGAAATTATTTTGCAGAAGTTAAATGAAGATCTTTTGATTTGAACATTTTTTGGAATTTTAATACTGTTTGGCATATAGTTATAAATTTATTGGTAAAGTATTTTAATTTAGCCAGTTCATCAATGTGGATTTCTTAAGTCTTGTTCATTATCAATAGCAACTATTTTTTGCTATAAACTGCCATGCAGTCAGCATTAAAACAACGTAATGAACACTGAATCAGCTTCTAAAACCTGTTTCAACGAGAGATATCTGAAACTGTAAAGAGGTTTCTGGGCTTATTAGCTGACCAACAGGTGAGGTATTCAATACCTACATGAACATTATTGAATTCAACTTCAATTCAATTCAAATATATATATATATATATAAAAGCAAGGCCAGAGAATATCCTTACAAATACCTAAGAATGTGGTATAAAAGATAAAATCTATATTATTTTAATTTTCTTATACATAAAATAATTTCACTGTAATTTATTAATTTGTTATTTTAGTTCATTTTTAAATTTTATTTTTATTATTATGAAATCTTACAATATATAAATCTCTCTTAAAGTCAAAAGGAGAGGAAAAATATTTGTTTTCTAACTTCAGGTATAAAACTATTAAAACATCCTTTATTTTTGTTCCCAACTTTGTATATGTATTTGCATATACATAAGCATGCTTATGTATATACATAAGCATATGTATATGCTTATGTATATATATAAACACATGTGCATGTCAAATGAATGGATTAATATCTTTTTCTCTATCTCACTTAGTTAATAAATATGTTAGGAAGTTGTCCTAGTCATAAGAAAACTCAAACGTTACCGTTCTCTTTGACATCTATATTATAATAATGGAATAAGTACTATGCAATATATTTTTTATTGCACATTTTTATTTAGTCAGATAGATGAATTGTTTTGGTTACTGACACTGCTATAAAAACTCTGCTACACATATTTCTTTTTTTATTTATTTATGCATACAAGAACTGGGCCAGAGGTTTGGGGAGGTAAGAGGATTGGCCAGACACAGAGTGGGGAGAACAGGCAAATCCATTGAAATACACTGCTGAGGGAGCAGCAGAGGAGACGAGACAGGAGAGGTCTGCTGCACCCTGTGGGTCACCTTCCTGGCTGTGGATACTTCACAGTGCAGTGCATACCCTTGTGCCTCCAGGAGGCCCCTACACGTATCTTTTAGCACAAACATGACTCTGTCTCCAGCATAGGGAATTACTAAGAGATTACCAATATGTAAATTTTAGGTGCTTTTGAAGTGATATCATATTTCCCTCCAATGTCTACTCATTTACACTCAAGTGATAGTGGAAAATATGTTTTCATTGTCTACTAAACCCTACCACACTCTCTAAAACTCCATTTTATCTCTTAGCCAAGTTTCACCAACGCCTCCTTTTAGTCCACTGTCACTAAATTCATAAACTACTACCATTTGCTATTTCTTTTGTTGTTCCTAAAATTCAGTAAGTGTTTCTTTTAACTATAAGTTCTTTTTTTTGTTAATTTTTCAATTTTTATTTCACAAACCAAATAATGGAAAAAAGTTTTAAATGAAACAAAAGTCACTATTCTTTACTGCATAAAATCCTGGCACACTGGTTACTGCTAAATCCAACTGTGTCAGAGTTTATTGTTGATAAGATAAATCAATATGTTAACAAAAGCACAGAATACCCTTTTTTCCCTGCATTTCCTATATAGGTTTCATTCTACAAATGAACATAGATGTCATGCTATATAGTCTAGATGGAGAAATGTCAATTTATCTATTTACTGTGTTTTTATTTTTAAGGACTAGTTGACACAATAAATCATATACCAAAGAAAGTACAGAACTGCTCAAATCTATCTGTACATAAAAGTGACACAAAGAATCTATGATTTGAAAATAATGCGAAATAAAGATGATAGGCACAATATCATGCAAATATAAAGCACCTGATAGTCTACAAGCAAAATAATTTCAGAATAAATCTACCCTTATGATACCAATTTTCATATTATCCACATTGAAAATAAAAATGTCTCTCAGTAATACCAAACTTTTCTGTGGTCCAAAGCATATTTTTTTATTTAATTATCTGGGTTTTTTTTGTTCTATCACATATGAGGTGAACTCAATCTTTCTCTCTCTCTCTCTCTCTCTGATTGGCTTATTTCACTAAGCATAATAACCATGCTGTTGCAAATGGAAGAGTTTTGTTTTTATTATACTGTGTAGTATTTCATTGTATATAAATACCATCTTTTTCCCTTTGTCAATCAATGGGTTTTAGGCTGTTTTCAGTTTTTGACTATTGTAAATAGTACTGCAATAAATATGAGGATCCAACTATCTCTATGAATTAGTGGGTTTTTTTTTTTTTTTTGGTGGGGGGAAGTGGTTAAATACCTAGAAGTGGGAGAACTAGACCATGTGGAATTTCTAATTTTTTTTCAGGAATTTCCATACTGCTTTCCACGATGTTTGCACTAGTTTACATTACCAATGATGGATAAGGTCCCCCTTCTCTCTCCAATACTTGCTGTTTCTCATTTTTTTAATAACAGCTATTCTCAGAGGTATGAGGAAATATCACATCTTTGTTTTGATTTGCATTTTTTAAAAATAAGAGGTGAACATCTCTTCATGTGCCTTTTGGCCATCTGTAGGTTTACTTTGAGAAGTGCCTGTTTATATCTTCTGTCCATGCTTTGATCAAGTTGTTTATTTCTTTTTTTGTTGAATTTTTTAAGTTCCTTGTATAGTTTACATATTAACACCTTATCAGATATATGATGTGCAAATACTTTCAACCACCCAGTAGGTGTCTTTACATTTCAATGACAGTTTATTTCTCTGTAAAGAAGCTATTCAGTCTAATGTGGTGATAGTTCCATTTATCTGTTTGTGCTTTTGCTTCCTTACTATTGGAATTGAGTCTCCAAACACCTTAAGGCTGATGTCAAGAAGCATATTGCCTATGTTTTGTTCTATGTACTTTACAGTTTCAGATCTTACAAGTTTTTTATCCATTCTGAATTACATTTTGTGCATAGTGCTAATAAGTGGGCTAATTTCATTCTTCTGCATGCTAACTATCCGGTTTCCCCAGCATCATTTATTTAAGGGATTTTCATTGTCCCATTTTAAGTTCTTGTCTCCTGGGTCATGAATCAGTGTGTGGCTTTACCTTTGGACTTTCGATTCTGTTCCATGGATCCATGTGTTTGTTTTTATTCCAATACTATAGTGTTTTAATTACTATCACATTCTATTATGCTTTGACACCATAAAGCATGATACTTCCATTTCTGTCCTTTTATATCTGAGAAGTGTTTTTGCTATTAGAGTTCTTTCATGATTTCAAATACATTTCATGATTTTTGATTTTTTTTTCTATTTCTGTGAAGAATACCATTAGGATTTTGTTAGGGATTGCACTGAAATTGTGCATTTCTTTAGCTTTCATTGCTGTATAATAATTGTAATATGTCAGTTCTTTCAATTACTGAGCACAGGATTTTCACCTCTTTGAGTTTTCTATTTCTTTCAACAATATCTTATAGTTTTCAATATAGATATCCTTGAATTCTTTGGTTAAATTTATACCATACTATTTACTGTTTTTTAATGCAATGAATGGAATTGTTTTCTGGAATTTTTTTTTTAAGATTTATTTATTTATGCATACAAGCACTGGGGTACAGGCCAGAGGTGTGGGGGGGGGGTGAAAGGATTCACCACAGACAGAGCGGGGAGCAGAACAGGCAGATCAACAGAAGTACACTGCTGAGGGGAGCAGCGGGCACAGCAGGAGAGG